>JAQFVV010006554.1:280176-816322 GCA_028023455.1 Epiperipatus broadwayi | reverse complement strand
TTGTCAAATTTAGCTAGAAATAGCCAAATTATAACTGAACCGCCATGTTAAAGTATGAAGACTCCTCAATTTTGAGGAATTTGCAACCTGGCACCACTTGTAAGCTTAAACATATAGGGAAAATCTAGTGTACAATACTACATTTTGAATGAACTTTTTGCTTATTTTGTTGTATTATTTTAGAACTAGCTAAATTATACTAAACTGCCATGTTAAAGTATTAAGATTTATCAATTTTGAGGAAATTGTAACTGGGCTGCTTCTTGCAAGCTTAAGACTGCACTATAAGATATCTAGTATATAATACAATATTGTAAAATAAATTTTTTTACTGTTATTGTCATATTTAGCTAGAACTAGCACAATAATACTAAACTGCAAAGTTATAGAACTACGATTTATCTATTTTGAACAATTTGTAACCTGGCTGCATTTGCAGAGGTAAATGCCCATTAGATGAAATCTAATGTATAATACAATATTGTGATCCAATTGTTTTAGTTGTTTTTAACATATTGAGCCACAACTAGCTAAACTATACTGAAATTCGATGTTAAAGTATTGTATTAAAATTCATCGAATTTTGAAAATTTGGTAACCCTGTATGCATTTGCAAGCTTAGAAGCTGATTAGAAGAAATCTAGTGTACAATATAATATTGTGAATGAATTTTTTTGTTGTTTTTGTCATATTCAGCTAGAACTAGCTAAATTATTGTGAATTGCCATGTTAAAGTATTAAGATTCATCAATTTTGGAAAATTTGTAACCTGCTGCACTTGCAAGCTTAAAACACCATAGGAAAAGGCTAGGGTACAATACTATATTTTGAATGAATTTCTTTGCAGAATTTGTTTTATTTAGCTAGAAATAGTTAAATTATATCGAACTGACATATTAAATTATTAAGATTCATCAATTTTGAGGAATTTGTAACCAGGCTGCATTTGCAAGCTTTAAAGGCCATTATAAGAATCTAGTATACATACAACATTGTGAAAGAATTTTTTGCTAAAATTGTGATATTAAGCAAGAATTAGCCAAATTAGACTGATCTGTAATGTTAACAAATTAAGTTTCATTAATTTTGAGGAATTTATAACACGGCTGCTTTTGCAAGCTTAAGAACCCATTACAAAAAATCTAGTATATAATACAATATTGTGAATGAATTTTTTTCTGATATTGTCATATTTAGTAAGAACGAGTTAAATTAAACTGAACTTCAATATTAAAGTATTCAGATTCTTCAATTTTGAAAATTCGGAACTCGGTTAGCATTTGTAAGCTTGGAGCACATTATAAGAAATCTAGTATACAGTACAATATTGTAAATGAATTTTTTTATACTGTCACATTTAGTTAGAACTAGCTAAACTATCCTGAACTGTAAATGTTAACGTACTAAGATTTACCAATTTTGAAAAATCTGTAACAAGGCTCCAATTGCAAGCTTAAATCCCCATGATAAAAAATCTAGTATATAATACAATATTGCGCCAAGTTAAAATTTAAGATTTTGCAATTTTGAGGAATTTGTTACTTAGCTGCATTTCCAAGTCTAAAAACACTATTAGAAATGGCTATTGTAGAATACCATTTTTTGAATAAATTTTTTGCTGATTTTGTTATATTTAGCTAAAATTAGCTAAATTGTACTGACCTGTCATGTTAAAGTTTTAAAATTCATCAATTTTGACGAATTTGTATTCTGGCTGCATCTCAATGCCTAAAAACCATATAGGAAAAGTTAGTATAGAATACGATTTTTTGAATGAATTTTTTTGCTAATTTTGTTGCATTTAACTACAATTAGCTCAATTATACTGAACTTCTGTGTTAAAGTTTTAAGATTCATCAATTTTGACGAATTTGTAACCTGGCTTCATTTCCTATCCTACAAATGCTATAGGAAAAATCTAGTGTAGAATGCAATTTTTTGAATGTTTTTTTTGCTGATTTTGGTATATTTAGGTAGAATTAGCTAAATTATACTTAACTGCCATCTCAAAGTTTACAGATTCATCGTTTTGAACAAATTGTATCCTGGTAGCATTTAAAGCCTAAAAATGCTATAGAAAATGGTAGTGTAGAATACGGTTCTTGATGAATCTTTTTGCTGATTTTGTAATATTTAGCTAGAATTAGCTAAATTATACTAAACTGCAGTATTAAAGTTTTAAGATTCATAAATTTTGAGGAATTTGTAAATTGGCCACATTTCCAAGCCTAAAAACGCTGTAGGAAAAAGCTAGTGTAGAATACTATTTTTTGAATGATTTGTTGTTTGCTGATCTTGTTATATTTAGATGGAATTATCTAAATTATACTGAACTGCTGAGTTAAAGTATTCTAAATCATCAATTTTTAACACTTGTAACTCGGGTGCATTTTCCTTTCTTCTAAAACGCGATATGAATATGGCTGGTGTATTATATTGCATTTTGAATAATTTTTTCCACTAATCTTATCATATTTAGCTAATTCTACCTAAATATGATAAAATTAGTGGAAAAATTTATTCAAAATACAATATTGTACACCAGCATATTCATATCGCGTTTTAAGCTTGAAAATGCACCCAGGTTACAAATTCTTAAAAATTGATGAATTTGAATACTTTAACACAGCAGTTCAGTATAATTTAGATAATTCCAGCTAAATATAACAAAATCAGCAAACAACAAATCATTCAAAAAATAGTATTCTACACTAGCTTTTTCCTACAGCGTTTTTAGGCTTGGAAATGTGGCCAGGTTACAAATTCCTCAAAATTTATGAATCTTAAAACTTTAACACTGCAGTTTAGTATAATTTAGCTAATTCTAGCTAAATGTTACAAAATCAGCAAAAAGATTCATTCAAAAAACCGTATTCTACACTACCATTTTTCTATAGCATTTTTAGGCTTTGAAATGCTGCCAGGATACAATTTGTTCAAAACTGATGAATCTGTAAACTTTGAGATGGCAGTTAAGTATAATTTAGCTAATTCTACCTAAATATACCAAAATCAGCAAAAAAATTCATTCAAAAAATTGCATTCTACACTAGATTTTTCCTATAGCATTTGTAGGATAGGAAATGAAGCCAGGTTACAAATTCGTCAAAATTGATGAATCTTAAAACTTTAACACAGAAGTTCAGTATAATTGAGCTAATTGTAGTTAAATGCAACAAAATTAGCAAAAAAATTCATTCAAAAAATCGTATTCTATACTAACTTTTTCCTATATGGTTTTTAGGCATTGAAATGCAGCCAGGATACAAATTCGTCAAAATTGATGAATGTTAAAACTTTAACATGGCAGGTCAGTACAATTTAGCTAATTTTAGCTAAATATAACAAAATCAGCAAAAAAATTTATTCAAAAAATAGTATTCTACAATAGCCATTTCTAATAGTGTTTTTAGGCTTGGAAATGCAGCTAAGTAACAAATTCCTCAAAATTGCAAAATCTTAAATTTTAACTTGGCGCAATATTGTATTATATACTAGATTTTTTATCATGGGGATTTAAGCTTGCAATTGGAGCCTTGTTACAAATTTTTCAAAATTGGTAAATCTTAGTACGTTAACATTGCAGTTCAGAATAATTTAGCTAGTTCTAGCTAAATATGACAGTATAAAAAAAATTCATTTACAATATTGTATTGTATACTAGATTTCTTATAATGTGCTTTCAAGCTTGCAAATGCAGCCAGGTTCCGAATTTTCAAAATTGAAGAATCTGAATACTTTAATATTGAAGTTCAGTTTAATTTAACTCGTTCTTACTAAATATGACAATATCAGAAAAAAATTCATTCACAATATTGTATTATATACTAGATTTTTTGTAATGGGTTCTTAAGCTTGCAAAAGCAGCCGTGTTATAAATTCCTCAAAATTAATGAAACTTAATTTTTTAACATTACAGATCAGTCTAATTTGGCTAATTCTTGCTTAATATCACAATTTTAGCAAAAAATTCTTTCACAATGTTGTATGTATACTAGATTTCTTATAATGGCCTTTTAAGCTTGCAAATGCAGCCTGGTTACAAATTCCTCAAAATTGATGAATCTTAATAATTTAATATGGCAGTTCGGTATAATTTAGCTATTTCTAGCTAAATAAAACAAATTCTGCAAAGAAATTCATTCAAAATATAGTATTGTACCCTAGCCTTTTCCTATGGTGTTTTAAGCTTGCAAGTGCAGCAGGTTACAAATTTTTCAAAATTGATGAATCTTAATACTTTAACATGGCAGTTCACAATAATTTAGCTAGTTCTAGCTGAATATGACAAAAACAGCAAAAAAATTCATTCACAATATTATATTGTACACTAGATTTCTTCTAATCAGCTTCTAAGCTTGCAAATGCATACAGGTTACAAATTTTTCAAAATTGATGAATTTTAATACAATACTTTAACATCGAATTTCAGTATAGTTTAGCTAGTTGTGGCTCAATATGTTAAAAACAGCAAAACAATTGGATCACAATATTGTATTATACATTAGATTTCATCTAATGGGCATTTACCTCTGCAAATGCAGCCAGGTTACAAATTGTTCAAAATAGATGAATCGTAGTTCTATAACTTTGCAGTTTAGTATTATTGTGCTAGTTCTAGCTAAATATGACAATAACAGTAAAAAAATTTGTTTACAATATTGTATTATATACTAGATATCTTATAGTGCAGTCTTAAGCTTGCAAAAGCAGCCCAGTTACAATTTCCTCAAAATTGATAAATCTTAATACTTTAACATGGCAGTTTAGTATAATTTAGCTAGTTCTAGAATAATATAACAAAATAAGCAAAAAAGTTCATTCAAAATATAGTATTGTACACTAGATTTTTCCTATGTTGTTTTAAGCTTACAAATGATGCCAGGTTGCAAATTCCTCAAAATTGAGGAGTCTTCATACTTTAACATGGCAGTTCAGTTATAATTTAGCTAGTTCTAGCTAAATTTGACAAAATCAGTAAAAAAAATTTATTCAAATTATTATATTGTACACTCGATTTTTTCTAATTTTGTAAGTGCAACCAGGCTACAAGTTTTTCAAAATTAATCAATTGTAATTCATTAACATGACAGTTCATTACAATTTAGCTTGTTATAGCTAAATACGACAAAAACAGCAAAAAATACATTCACAATATTGCATTCCACACTAGATTTCTTCTAATAAGCTTTTAAGCCTGCAAATGTGGCCAGGTAACAAATTACTCAAAATTGATAATTCTTACAACATTAACATTAGTGCAGTATTATTTGAGCAAAAAAATTCTTTCACAATATTGTATATTGTACTAGACTTCTTATAATGAAATCTTAAGCCTGCAAATGCATCCAGGTCACAAATTCCTCAAAATCGATCGATCTTAATACTATAACATTGCAGTTCAGTATTATTTAGATAATTGTGACAAAATATGACATCAGCAAATAAATTGATTCACAATATTGTATTATATGAGATTTTTATAATGGCGTTTTAAGCTTGCAAATAAAGCCAATTTACCAATTCTTCAAAATAGATGAATCGATATACTGTAAAATTGATGTGGAGTATAATTTAGCTATTTCTAGCTAAATATGACAATAACAGCAAAAAAATTTATTGACAATATTGTATTATATATTAGATTTTTATCATGGGCTTTTAAGCTTGCAAATGCAGCCGTGTTACAAATTTGTCAAAATTGATAAATCTTAATACTTTAACATTGCAATTCAGAATAATTTAGCTAGTTCTAGCTAAATATAACAATATCAGAAAAAATTTATTTACAATATTGTATTTATAATTTTTTTTTTTTTATTAAACGCCCATTATTATATTAAGTAATAATTTACTAAGGTTGTAACCTTAGAAATAAGCGTCTGAAAAATACGAAGGTAGGGACCTCTTTAGGTCTTAAAACACAAGCTTTTCATCATAGCGTAAGCTTGTGTTTTAAGACCTATAGAGGTCCCTACCTTCGTATTTTTCAGATGCTTATTTCTAAGATTACAGCCTTAGTAAATTATTACTTAATATTGTATTGTATACTAGATTTTTTATAATGTGCTTTTAAACTTGCAAAGCAGCCAGTTTACAAATTCCTCTAATTTGATGTATCTTAATACTTTAACATTGCAATTGAGTCTAATTTGGATAGTTCTAGCTAAGTATCACAATATTACCAAATAAATTCATTCACAATGTTGTATTCCATACTAGATTTCTTATAACAGCTTTTAAGCTTGCAAATGCTGCCTGATTACAAAATCCTCAAAATCTACGATTTTAAAACTTTAACATGGCAGTTCAGTACAATTTAGCTCGTTTTTGCTAAATATAACAAAATCATCAAAAAAATTCATTCAAAGTATAGTATTGTACATTAGCTTTTTCCTATGGGGTTTTAAGCTTGCATATGGTGCCAGGTTACAAATTCATCAAAATTGAAGAGTCTTAATAGTTTAACATGGCAGATCAGGATAATTTAGCTAGTTCTACATAAATATAACAAAATCAGTAAATAATTTCATTCAAAATATCGTATTCTACACTAGCTTGTTTCTATGGGATTTAGGCAAGCAAATGCAGCTACGTTACAAATTCCTCAAAATTGATGAATTTTAAAACTTTAACATGGCAGATCAGTATAATTTAGCTAGTTGTAGCTAAATGTAACAAAATCAGTAACAAAATTTATTCAAAATGTGGTATTGTACACTACCTTTTTCCTATGTGGTTTTGAGCATGCAAATGCAACCAGGTTACAAATTCTTCAAAATTGATGAATTTTAAAATGCTAACATGGCAGTTCAGTATAACATAGGTAGTTCTAGTTCAATATAACAAAAGCAGCAAAAATTACATTCAAAGTAGTGTTGTACACTAGCTTTTTCCTAAAAGGTTTTTAGCATGCAAACGCAGCCAGGTTACAAATTCTTCAAAATTGATGAATTTGAAAACTTTAACACAGCAGTTTAGTATTATTTAGCTAGTTCTAGCTAAATATAGTAAAATCAGCAAAAAAAATTATTTACAATATACTATTGTACCCTAGCTTTTTCCTGTGGTTTTTAGCATGCAAATGCAGCCTGGTTGCAAATTCTTCAAAATTTCATAAATTTTAAAACTTTAACAAGGCATTTGAGTATAATGTATCTACTTTTTGCTAAATATAACAAAATCAGTAACAAAATTTATTCAAAATATAGTATTGTACACTAGCTTTTTCCTATGAGGTTTTTAGCATCCAAATGCAACCAGGTTACAATTTTTTCAAAATTGATGAATTTTATAACTGTGACATAGACGTTCGGTGTAATTTAGCAAGTTCTAGCTAAACATAACAAAATCAGCAAAAATTTCATTCAAAATATAGTATTGAACAATAGCTTTTTCCTATGAAGTTTTTACCATGCAAATGCAACCAGGTTACAAATTTTTCAAAATTGATGAATCTTAACACTTTCACATGGTATTTCAGTTATAATATAGCTAGTTCTAAATAAATTTTACAAATCAGTAAAAAATTTCATTCACAATATTATATTGTACACTAGGATTTTTTCTAATCTTGCAATTGCATCTAGGTTACAAATTTCTCAAAATTGATAAATTTTAATACTTTAACATGGCACTTCATTATAATTTAGCTCTTTCTAGCTAAATATGACAAAAACCGCAAAGAATACATTCACAATATTACATTCTGCACTAGATTTCTTCTAATAATCTTTTAAGCCCGCAAATGCGGCCAGGTTACAAATTACTCTAAATTGATAATTCTTAATACTTTAACATTAGTGCAGTATAATTTAAATAGTTCTAGCCAAATATGACACTAACAGCAAAAAAATTTATTCATAATATTGTATTATATACTGAATTTTTTATCATGGGCTTTTAAGCTTGGAAATGCATCCTTGTTACAAATTTTTCAAAATTGGTAAATCTTAATATTTTAACATTGCACTTCAGAATAATTTAGCTAGTTCTAGTTAATATGACAGTATAAAAAAAAATTCATTTACAATATTGTATTGTATACTAGATTGCTTATAATGTGCTTTTAAAAGCTTGAAAATGCAGCTAGCTTCCCAATCCCGAAAATTGAGGAATCTGAATACTTTAATATTGAAGTTCAGTATAATTTAGCTCGTTTTTGCGAAATATGACAATGTCAAACAATAATTCATTCACAATATTGTATTAAATACAAGATTATTTGTAATGGGCTCTTAAGCTTGCAAAAGCAACCCTGTTACAAATTCCTCAAAATTGATGAATCTTAATTTTTTAACATTATTGAACAGTCTAATTTTGCTAGTTCTAGCTCAATATCACAATTTTAGCAAAAAAAATATTCGCAATGTTGTATTGTATACTAGATTTCTATAAATGGCCTTTTAAGCTGGCAAAGGCAGCCTGGTTACAAATTCTTCAAAATTGATGAATCTTAATACTTTAACATGGTAGTTGAGTAGAATTTAGTTAGTTCTTGCTAAATATAACAACATCAGCAAAAGAATTCATTCAAAATATAGTATTGTCCACTAGCTTTTTTCTATGGTGCTTTAAGCTTGAAAGTGCAGCAGGTTACAAACTTTTCAAAATTGATAAATCTTAATACTTTAACATGGCAGTTCAGTATAATTTAGCTAGTTGTAACTATATATGGCAAAAACAGGAAAACATTTTATTCACAATATTATATTTGACACTAGATTTTTTTTATTCGGCTTCTAAGTTTGCAAATAGATCGAGGTTACAAATTCCTCAAAATTGATAAATTTTAATACAATACTTTAACATCGAATTTCAGTATATGTTAGCTTGTTCTAGCTCCATATTTTAAAAACGGCAAAAAAATTCATTCACAATATTGTTTCATACATTAGATATCATCTAAAGGGCTTTTAACCTTGCAAATGCAGCCAGGTTACAAATTTTTTAAAATTGATGAACCGTGATACTATAACTTTGCAGTTTAGTATAATTTTGCTAGTTCTAGCTAAATATGACAATAATAGCAAAAACAGTTTTTACAATATTGTATTATAAGCTAGATTTTTTATAGTGCAGTCTTAAGCTTTCAAATGCAGCCCAGTTACAAATTCCTCAAAATTGATGAATCTTAATACTTTAATATGGCAGTTCAGTTTAATTTAGCTAGTTCTAGCTTAATATAACAAAATCGGTAAAAAAAAATTATTCAAAATATAGTATTGTACACTAGCTTTTTCCTATGGGGTTTTGACGTTGCAATGCCATCAGGTTACCAATTTCACAAAATTGAATCTTAATAATCTAACATAGCAGTTCAGTATAATGTAGCTAGTTTTTGCTCAATATAACAAAATCAGCAAAAAAGTTTATTCAAGATATAGCATTGTACACTAGCTTTTTCCTATGGGGTTTTAACCGTCCAAATGCCGCCAGGTTACAAATTCTTCAAAATTGTTGAATTTTATAACTGTGACATGGCAGTTCAGAGTAATTTAGCTAGTTCTAACTAAATATAACAAAATAAGCAAAAATTTCATTCGAAATATAGTGCTGTTCACTGGCTTCTTCCTACAGGGTTTTTAGCATACAATTGCATCCAGGTTACAAATTTTTCAAAATTGATTAATCTTAATACTTTAACAAGGCATTTCCTTATAATTTAGCTCTTTCTAGCGAAATATGACAAAATAGCAAAAAATACATTCACAATATTGCATTCTGCACTAGATATATTCTAATAAGCTTTTAAGCTTGCAAATGTGGCCAGGTCACAAATTACTCTAAATTGATAATTCTTAATACTTTAACATTAGTGCAGTATAATTTAACAAGTTCTAGCTAAATATGACAATAACCGCAAAAAAAATTATTCACAATATTGTATTATATACTAGATTTTTTATCATGGGCTTTTAGGCTTGCAAATGGAGCCTTGTTACAAATTTTTCAAAATTGGTAAATCTTAATATTTTAACATTGCAGTTCAGAATAATTTAGCTAGTTCTAGCTAAATATGACAGTATCAAAAAAATTCATTTACAATATTGTATTGTAGACTAGATTTCTTACAATGTGCTTTTAAGCTTGCAAAAGCAGCCTGGTTCCCAATCCTCAAAATTCGGGAATCTGAATACTTTAATATTGAAGTTCAGTATAATTTAGCTCGTTCTTGCTAAATATGACAATATCAAAAAAATAATTCATTCAAAATTTTGTATTAAATACTAGATTTCTTATAATGGCCTTTTAAGCTTGCAAATGCAGCCAGTTTACAAATTCCTCAAATTTGATGTATCTTAATACTTTAACATTGCAATTGAGTTTAATTTGGATAGTTCTAGCTAAATATCACAATATTAGCAAAAAAATTCATTCACAATGTTGTATTGTATACTTGATTTCTTATAACAGCTTTTAAGCTTGCAAATGCCGCCTGGTTACAAATTCCTCAAAATTGAGAAATCTGAATACTTTAATAATGAATTACAGTATAATTTAGCTAGTTCTAGCTAAATATAACAAAATCAGCAAAAATTTCATTCAAAATATAGTGTTGTACACTGGCTTTTTCCAATGGGGTTTTTAGTATGAAAATGCAGCCAGCTTACAAATTTTTCAAAATTGATGAATCTTAATATGGCAGTTCAGTTATAATTTAGCTAGTTCTATCCAAATTTGACAAAATCAGTAAAACAATTCATTAACAATATTATATTGTACAGTAGGATTTCTTCTAATTTTGCAATTGCATCCAGGTTACAAATTTTTCGAAATTGATAAATTTAAATACTTTAACATGGCATTTCCTAATAATTTAGCAGTTTCTAGCTAAATATGACAGAAGCAGCAAAAAATACATTCACAATATTGCATTCTGCACTAGATAGCTTCTAATAAGCTTTTATGCTTGCAAATGCGGCCAGGTCACAAATTACTCAAATTGATAATTCTTAATACGTTAACATTAGTGCAGTATAATTTAACTAGTTCTAGCTAAATATGACAATAACAGCAAAAAAATTATTCAAAATATTGTATTATTTGCTAGATTTTTTATCATGAGCTTTTAAGCTTGAAAATGGAGCCTTGTACAAATTTTTCAAAATTGGTCAATCTTAATATTTTAACATTGCAGTTCAGAATAATCTAGCTAGTTCTAGCTAAATATGACAGTACCAAAAAAAATTCATTCACAATATTGTATTGTATACTAGATTTGTTATAGAGTGCTTTTAAGCTTGCAAATGCAACCAGGTTTCCAATTCTCAAAATTGAGGAATGTGAATACTTTAATATTGAAGTTCAGTAATATTTAGCTGGTTCTTGCTAAATATGACAGTATCAGATAAAATTCATTCACAATATTGTATTAAATACTAGATTTTTTGTAATGGGTTTTTAAGCTTGCAAAAGCAGCCCTGTTACAAATTTTTCAAAATTGATGAATCTTAATTTTTTAAAATTACATATCAGTCTAATTCGGCTAATTCTACCTAAATATCACAATTTTAAAAAAATATTCATTCACAATGTTGTATTGTATACTAGATTTCTTATAATGGCCTTTTAAGCTTGCAAATGCAGCCTGGTTACAAATTCCTCAAAATTTATGAATCTTAATAATTTAACATGGCAGTTCAGTCTAATTTAGCTAGTTCTAGCTATATAAAACAAAATCAGCAAAAAAATGCATTTAAAATATAGTATTGTACGCTAGCTTTTTCCTATGGTGTTTTAAGCTTGCAAGTGCAGCAGGTTACAAATATTTCAAAATTGATGAATCTTAATACTTTAATGTGGCAGTTGAGTGTAATTTAGCTAGTTCTAGCTAAGTATGACAAAAACAGCAAAAAATTCATTTACATTATTATATTGTACACTAGATTTCTTTTATTTGGCTTCTAGGCTTGCAAATTCATACAGGTTACAAATTCTTCAAAATTGATGAATTTTAATACAATACTTTAACATCAAATTTCAGTATAGTTTTGCTAGGTCTAGCTCAATATGTTAAAAACAGCAAAAAACTTCATTTACAATATTGCATTATACATTAGATTTCGTCTAAAGGGCAAAACCTTGCAAATGCAGCCAGGTTACAAATTCCTCAAAGTTGATGAATCGTGATAGTAGAACATTGCAGTTTAGTATAATTTTGCTAGTTCGAGCTAAATATGACAATACCAGCAAAAAAGTGTTTTTACAATATTGTATTATATACTACATTTCTTATAGTGCAGTGTTAAGCTTGTAAATGCAGCCCAGTTACAAATTCCTCAAAATTGATGAATCTTAATACTTTAACATGGCCATTCATTATAATTTAGCTAGTTCTAGCTTAATATAACAAAATCAGTAAAAAAATTTATTCAAAATATAGTATTGTACACTAGTATTTTCCTATGGGATTTTGAGCTTGCAAATGCTACCACGTTACCAATTTCCCAAAATTAAATTTTAATACTTTAACATGGCAGTTCTGTATAATGTAGTTAGTTTTTGCGAAATATAACAAAATCAGCAAAAAAGTTCATTCAAAATATAGTATTCTACACTAGTATTTTCCTATAAGATTTTTAGCAGGCAAATGCAGCCAGGTTACAAAGTCTTTAAAATTCATGACATTGAAAACTTTACCATGGCAGTTCAGTATGATTTAGCTCGTTTTTGCTAAATATAAGAAAATCAGCAAAAAAATTCATTCAAAATATAGTATTGTACACTAGCTTATTCCTATGGGGTTTTTAGCATCCTAAGGCAGCCAGGTTACAAATTCTTCAAAATTGAAGAATTTTATAAGTGTCACATAGCAGTTCAGTGTAATTTAGCTAGTTCTAGCTAAATATAACAAAACAAGCAAAAATATTTGTTCAAATGATAGTATTGTATACTAGATTTTTTCCTATGTGGTTTTCAGCATGCAAATGCAACAAGGTTACAAATTCTTCAAAATTGTTGAATTTTAAAATGTTAACATGGCAGTTCAGTATAACATAGCTAGTTCTAGCTAAATATAACAAAAGCAGCAAAAAATTCATTTAAAATATAGTGTTGTACATTAGTATTATGCCATGGGGTTTTTAGCATGCTAATGCAGCCTGGTTACAACTTCTTCAAATTGATAAATTTTAAAACTTTAACACAGCAGTTCACTACAATTTAGCTAGTTCTAGCTAAATATTTCAAAATCAGTAAAAAAAATTCATTCAAAATATACTATTGTACACTTGCTTTTTCCTGTGGTTTTTAGCATGCAAATGCAGCCAGGTTTCAAACTCTTCAAAATTCATGAATTTTAAAACTTTAATAAAGCAGTTGAGTATAATGTAGCTACTTTTTGCTAAATATAACAAAATCAGCAAACTAGCTTTTTCCTATGGTGTTTTTAACATCCAAATGCAGTCAGGTTACAAATTCTTCAAAATAGATGAATTTTAAAACTGTGATATGGCAGTTCGGTGTAATTTAGTTAGTTCTATCTAAATATAATAAAATCAGCAAAAATTTCATTCAAAATATAGTGTTGTACACTGGCTTTTTCCTATAAGTTTTTAGCATGCAAATGCAGCCAGGTTACAAATTTTTTAAAATTGATGAATTTTAGAACTTTAACATGGCAGTTCAGTATTAATTAGCTACTTCTAACTAAATATAACAAAATCAGCAAAAAAAATTCATTCAAAATATAGTATTGAACACTATCTTTTTCCTATGGGGTTTTTAGCATGCAAATGCAGCCAGGTTACAAATTTTTCAAAATTGATGAATCTTAATACTTTAACATGGCAGTTCAGTTATAATTTACCTAGTTCTAGCTAAATTTGACAAAATCTGTAAAAAAATTTATTAACAATATTATATGGTACACTAGCATTTCTTCTAATCTTGCAATTGCATCAAGGTTACAAATTTCTCAAAATTGATAAATTTTAATACTTTAACATGACATTTCCTTATAATTTATTTCTTTCTAGCTAAATAAGACAAAAACAGCAAAAAACACATTCACAATATTGCATTCTGCACTAGATTTTTTCTAATAAGCTTTTAAGCTTGCAAATGTGGCCAGGTCCCAAATTACTCTAAATTGATAATTCTTAATACTTTAACATTAGAGCAGTATAATTTAACAAGTTCTAGCTAAACATGACAATAACAGCAACAAATTTTATTCACAATATTGTATTATATACTAGATTTTTTATCATGGGCTTTTAAGATTTCAAATTCAGCCTTGTTACAAATTTTTCAAAATTGGTAAATCTTAATACTTTATCGTTGCAGTTCAAAATAATTTAGCTATTTCTAGCAAAATATGACAGTATCAAAAAAAATTCATTTACAATGTGCTTTTAAGCTTGTAAATGCAGCCACATTCTCAATCCTCAAAATTGAGGCATCTGAATACTATAATATTGAAGTTCAGTATAATTTAGCTCGTTCTTGCTAAATATGACAATATCAGAAAAAATTCATTCACAATATTGTATTAAGTATTAGATTTTTTGTAATGTGCTCTTAAGCCTCGCAAAAGCAGCCCTATTACAAATTCATCAAAATTGATGAATCTTCATTTTTTAACATTACAGATCAGTCTAATTTGGCTAGTTCTAGCTAAATATCACAATTTTAGGAAAAACATTCAGTCACAAAATTGTATTCTATACTAGATTTCTTATATAGGCCTTTTAAGTTTGTAAATGCAGCCTGGTTACAAATTCCTCAAACTTGTTGAATCTTAATAATTTAACATAGCAGTTGTAATTTAGCTAGTTCTAGCTAAATATAACAAAATCAGTAAAAATTTCATTAAAAATATAGTGTTGTACACTGGCTTTTTCCTATGGGGTTTTTAGCATGCAATTGCATCCAGGTTACAAATTTTTCAAAATTGATGAATCTTAATACTTTAACATGGCATTTCCTTATAATTTAGCTCTTTCTCAAAGATACTTTATTACAAAATATTGATACAATTATAGTGTGAAAGTACAATATGATAAGGTTAAATATGATTAAAGAGTACACATATATGCAAAATATAAAGTTCAATATTACCTAACAGCAAATATCATGCTGATAAAAAGTCTTTTGTTACTCTGGAATATGGAAAAGTTTCCAAGTTTCGCCAAACATAAATTTTGCCAATAGGTTCCTATCTCTTTCTTTAAGTTTGCTTATTGTGCTTATAAACAATCTGCATTCATCCGGCAGTGGATGAATGTATTGTTTTTTGCATCTCACCAGCCAGATAGTATATATAATAAAATCAAAATTCTTATCTTGGGTATGTCACTTTGTTGTATGCAGTTTTTTAGATTTAATATTTGGTAGTAATCCATGTTGCAATTTTGAAAAATTATTGATTTAATAATGCCTAGACCCATACATGTCTTGATTATGTGATCGAAAGTCTCATCTTCTTTTTGGCAGTTAGGACATGTTGGGACAACTTTGGAAATAGAATTTCTCCATCTTAGAAACCAATTAACTGGCATCACATCAAGATTGGTTTTAATTAGAAGGTAATGGAACTTTGGCTCTAGAGAACAGTATTTGCACACACCAACCAATTTATGGTTGGAAATGCCTAGTTTGGTAACAATTGTGATGAGGCTAGGTTTAATGAGATGATATGCATCCCAGAGCTTTATTTTATCCTGGAGGTGTATATCAATTTGATGACAGTTATTTCTGATGGTTGCAATGATTTTATTGAGCCAAGATATTTCGATTGGAGGAGGTCTATCTGTTGGTTCAATTGTTTGAATTATTTGGTTGTAGCCATATTTTTGTATTAAGTTGAAAATGAGAGTATGGCTTTTCTGATACAAGATGGCAGGAATAGAATGAAGAGACATGCCATTTTCTTCTTTTGGTCTTTGCATGTGTGAAATGCTTATGGCAGCAATCCGCCCTTTCCAAAATAGTCTTGAGCAGTATTGATTGATTTTTTTGATGAACGATTTTGGTGTATTTATAATTGGTAAGTAATAGGATATCTTATTGAATATCTTGATGTTTAAGAGCATAAGTTTACCCTGTAGGGAATGGTATACTTTTGCTAAGTTTTGAGTAAGCTTATCTGTAGAGTTTAAAATTTCAGTTTGAATTTATTTTGACATAAAAGTCTGGGATTTATGAATTGGAATAACCCAAGGACATTTGACGTTCGGCTTGGAATCGAGATATAATGTTTTTTCTGGGTCAAATGGCCCAAGAAGATGATTTCATTGGGTTGATTCTTATGTCTGATGCAATAGAGAATTTATCAAGTATAAGATACAATGAATTAAGATGGGGTTTGTCTGGAAGAATGACCAAAACATCATCCATGAATGCAATAGCTTTGATTGCCTTTCCAAGTCTCAGCACAAAATCCCCAGAAAGATTTTTTCGAAGTTTACAAGAAGGGGGTTTAAGTAGCAGGCAAAGAGTATGGCACTAAGAGGGGAGCCTTGTGGAATAGAGGTGATGGGTGTAAAGCTGTTAGTGTGTGAGCCATTCAGAGAAATGTCAATTTCTCTACTGGACAAAAGATTGTCCAGAATTTGTATTATTTCTGAAGGGATGTCAATATCCTGAAGTATGTTTAGTAATTTCGAAACATTGACCAAATCAAAGGCCTCTGATATGTCCAGCTGAACAGCAATTGGGTAAGACTTTCAGTTGGATCTGATGTAGTCGAATAGAATTTTGGTTTCTCCAATGGCTGTAAATGCAGATAATCCCTTCTTGGCACACTGTGAGGCCATTAAATGATTGAGAATGTTTGGCTGTATTTTGTCCTTAATAACACTCTCAATCATCTTGATTATGAGGGAGGCCATAAAGATAGGACTTGTGTTATTTATGTCTGTAGTCTCTTTATTTTTTTTAATAAAAGGGACCAAAGAAAGAGGATATAGGTTTTCAATGGACCTTGGGGCTTTAGCAAGGTGATCAATCATGTTTTTAATAATTGATGAATTTTAATACAATAATTTAATGTCGAATTTCAGTATAGTTTAGCTAGTTGTAGCTCAATATATTAAAAACAGCAAAGCAATTCATTCACAATATTGTATTATACATTAGATTTCGTCTAATGGTCTTTTAACCATGCAAATGCAGCGAGGTTACAAATTCCTCAAAATTGATGAATCGTAATACTTTAACATGGCAGTTCAGTATCATTGTGCTAGTTCTAGCTAAATATGACAATAACAGCAAAAAAATTTGTTTACAAATTGTATTATATACTAGATTTCTTATAGTGCAATCTTAAGCTTGCAAACGCAGCCCAGTTACAATTTCCTCAAAATTGATGAATCTTAATACTTTAACATGGCAGTTTAGTATAATTTTGCTAGTTCTAGCTCAATATAACAAAATAAGCAAAAAAGTTCATTCAAAATATAGTATTGTACACTAGATTTTTCCAATGTTGTTTTAAGCTTGCAAATGCTGCCAGGTTAAAAATTTCTCAAAATTGAGGAATCTTAATACTTTAACATGACAGTTCAGTTATAATTTAGCTAGTTCTAGTTAAATTTGACAAAATCAATAAAAAAATTCATTCACAATATTATATTGTACACTTGATTTCTTCTAATTTTGCAAGTGCATCCAGGCTACAAATTTCTCAAAATTGATAAATTGTACAAATTTAACATGGCAGTTCACAACAATTTAGCTTGTTCTAGCCAAATATGACAAAAACAGCAAAAAATACATTTACAATATTGCATTCCACACTAGATTTTTTCTAATAAGCTTTTAAGCCTGCAAATGCGGCCAGGTCACAAATTTCTCAAAATTAATAATTCTTGCAATGTTAACATTAGTGCAGTATAATTTATCTAGTTCTAGCTTAATATGACAATATGAGCAAAAAAATTCTTTCACAGTATTGTATTTTGTACTACACTTCTTATATGAATTCTTAAGCTTGCAAAGGCAGCCAGGTCACAAATTCCTCAAAATCGATTAATCATAATACTATAACATTGCATTTCAGTATAATTTAGCTAGTTATGACTAAATATGACATCAGCAAATAAATTCATTCACAATATTGTATTATATATGAGATTTTTATAATGGCCTTTTAAGCTTACTAATAAAGCCAGTTTACTAATTCTTCAAAATTGATGAATCTAAACACTACAACATTGAAGTTGAGTATAATTTAGCTACTTCTAGCTAAATATGACAATAACAGCATAAAAATTTATTGACAATATTGTATTATATATTAGATTTTTTATCATGTGCTTTTAAGCTTGCAAATGCAGCCTAGTTACAAATTTGTCAAAATTGATAAATCTTAATACTTTAACATTGCAGTTCAGAATAATATAGGTAATTCTACATAAATATGACAGTATCAGAAAAAATTTATTTACAATATTGCAATGTATACTGGATTTTTTATAATGTGCTTTTAAGCTTCCAGAGCAGCCAGGTTCCCAATCCTCAAATTTGAAGATGCTGAATAATTTAATATTGAAGTTCAGTTTAATTTAGCTAGTTTTGCTAAATATGACAATATCAGAAAAACAATTCATTCACAATATTGTATTAAATACTAGATTTCTTATAATGGCCTTTTAAGTTTGCAAATGCAGCCAGTTTACAAATTCCTCAAATTTGATGTATCTTAATACTTTAACATTGCAATTGAGTCTAATTTGGATAGTTCTAGTTAAATATCACAATATTAGCAAAAAAATTCATTCACAATGTTCTATTGTATACTAGATTTTTTATAACAGCTTTTAAGCTTGCAAATGCCGCCTGGTTACAAATTCCTCAAAATTGAGGAATCTGAATACTTTAATAATGAATTTCAGTATAATTTAGCTAGTTCTAGCTAAATATAACAAAATCAGCAAAAATTTCATTCAAAATATAGTGTTGTACACTGGCTTTTTCCAATGGGGTTTTTAGCATGAAAATGCAGCCAGGTTACAAATTTTTCAACATTGATGAATCTTAATACGTTAACATGGCAATTCAGTTATAATTTAGCTCATTCTAGCTAAATTTGACAAAATCAATAAAACAATTCATTAACAATATTATATTGTACAGTAGGATTTCTTCTAATTTTGCAATTGCATCCAGGTTACAAATTTCTCAAAATTGATAAATTTGAATACATTAACATGGCATTTCCTAATAATTTAGCTCTTTCTAGCTAAACATGACAAAAACAGCAAAAAATACATTCACAATATTGCATTCTGCACTAGATATATTCTAATAAGCTTTTAAGTTTGCGAATGTGGCAGGTCACAAATTACTCTAAATTGATAATTCTTAATACTTTAACATTAGTGCAGTATAATTTAACTAGTTCTAGCTAAATATTACAATAACAGCAAAAAATTTATTCACAATATTGTATTATATGCTAGATTTTTTATCATGGGCTTTTAAGCTTGCAAATGGAGCCTTGTACAAATTTTTCAAAATTGGTCAATCTTTACATTTTAACATTGCAGTTCAGAATAATTTAGCTAGTTCTAGCTGAATATGACAGTATCAAAAAAATGCATTTACAATATTGTATTGTATACTAGATTTGTTATAATGTGCTTTTAAGCTTGCAAATGCAACCAGGTTCCCAATCCTCAAAATTGAGGAATCTGAATACTTTAATATTGAAGTTCAGTATAATTTAGCTCGTTCTTGCTAAATATGACAATATCAGAAAAAATTCATTCACAATATTGTATTAAATACTAGATTTTTTGTAATGGGGTTTTAACCTTGCAAAAGCAGCCCTGTTACAAATTTTTCAAAATTGATGAATCTTAATACTTTAACATGGCAGTTCAGTTATAATTTAGCTAGTTCCAGCTAAATTTGACAAAATCAGTAAAAACAATTATTAACAATATTATATGGTACACTAGGATTTCTTCTAATCTTGCAATTGCATCCAGGTTACAAATTTCACAAAATTGATAAATTTTAATACTTTAACATGGCATTTCCTTATAATTTATTTATTTCTATCTAAATATGACAAAAACAGCAAAAAAATACATTCACAAAGCTTGCAAATGTGGCTAGGTCCCAAATTACTCTAAATTGATAATTCTTAATACTTTAACGTTAGTGCAGTATAATTTAACTAGTTCTAGCTAAACATGACAATAACAGCAACAAATTTTATTCATGATATTGTATTATATACTAGATTTTTTATCATGGGCTTTTAAGTTTTCAAATGGAGCCTTGTTACAAATTTTTCGAAATTGGTAAATCTTTGTACTTAAACATTGCAGTTCAGAATGATTTAGCGATTTCTAGCTAAATATGACAGTATCAAAAAATATTATTTTACAATATTGTATTGTATACTAGATTTCTTATAATGTGCTTTTAAGCTTGCAAATGCAGCCACTTTCCTAATCCTCAAAATTGAAAAATCTGAATACTTTAATATTGAAGTTCAGTATAATTTAGCTCGTTCTTGCTAAATATGACAATATCAGAAAAAAATTCATTCACAATATTGTATTAAATACTAGAATTTTTGTCATGGGATCTTAAGCCTCGCAAAAGCAGCCCTGTTACAAATTCCTCAAAATTGATGTATCTTAATTTTTTAAGATTACAGATCAGTCTAATTTGGCTAGTTCTAGCTAAATATCACAATTTTAGCAAAAAAAATTCATTCACAAATTTGTATTCTGTACTAGATTTTTTCTATAGGCCTTTTAAGCTTGCAAAATGCAGCCTGGTTACAAATTCCTCAAACTTGTTGAATCTTAATAATTTAACATGGCAGTTCGGTATAATTTAGCTGATTCTAGCTAAATATTACAAAATCAGCTAAAATTTCATTCAAAATATAGTGTTGTACACTGGCCTTTTCCTATGGGGTTTGTAGCATGCAATTGCATCTAGGTTACAAATTTTTCAAAATTGATGAATCTTAATACTTTAACATGTCATTTCTTTATAATTTAGCTCTTTCTCAAAGATACTTTATTACAAAATATTGATACAATTATAGTGTGAAAGTACAATATGATAAGGTTACAATGGTAAATTTGATTAAAGAGTACACATTTATGCAAAATATAAAGTTCAATATTACCTAACAGCAAATATCATGCTGATAAAAAGTCTTTTGTTACTCTGGAATATCGAAAACTTTTCAAGTTTCGCCAAACATAAATTTTGCTGATAGGTTCCTATCTCTTTCTTTAAGTTTGCTTATTGTGCTTATAAACAGTCTGCGGTCATCTGGCGGTGGTTGAGTGTATTGTTTTTTGCACCTCACCAGCCAGATAGTATATATAATAAGAATTGAAATTCTTAACTTGGGTATGTCACTTTGTTGTATGCAGTTTTTTAGATTTAATATTTGGTAGTAATCCATGCTGCAATTTTGAAAAATTATTGATTTCTTATTTCCTAGACCCATACATGTCTTGATTATGTGAGCGAAAGTCTCATCTTTTTTTTGGCAGTTTGGACATGTTGGGTCAACTTTGGAAATAGAACGTCTCCATCTTAGAAACCAATTAACTGGCATCATGTCAAGATTGGTTTTAATTAGAAGGTAATGGAACTTTGGCTCTAGAGAGTATTTAAAAAGGCCAACCAATGTATGGTTGGAAATGCCAAGTTTGGTAACAATTGTGATGAGGCTAAGTTTAATGAGATGATATGCATCCCAGAGCTTTATTTTATTCTGGAGGTGAATATCAAAGTGATGACAGCTATTTCTGATGGTTGCAATGATTTTATTGAGCCAAGATATTTTGATTGGAGGAGGTCTATCTGTTGGTTCAATTGTTTGAATTATTTGGTTGTAGCCATATTTTTGTATTAAGTTGAAAATGAGAGTATGGCTTTTCTGATACAAGATGGCAGGAAGAGAATGAAGACACATACTGTTTTCTTTTTTTTGTCTTTACATGTGTACAATGCTTATGGCAACAGTCTAACTCTCCAAAATATTCTTGAGTAGTATTGGTTGATTTTTTTGATGAATGATTTCGGTGTATTTATAATTCGTAAGTAATAGGATATCCTACTGAATATCTTGATGTTTAAGACCGTAACCTTACCCTGTAGGGAAAGGTATACTTTTGCTAAGTTTTGAGTAAGCTTATCTGTAGAGTTTAAAATTTGAATTTGAATTTCTTTTGACATCGAAGTCTGGGGTTTATGAATGGAATAACCCAAGAACGTTTGAGGTTCGGTTTGGAATCGAGATATAATCTTTTTTCCAGACCAAATGGCCCACGTAGATGATTTCATTGGGTTGATTATTATGTCTGATGCAATAGAGAATTTATAAAGAATAAGATACAATGATTAAAGATGGGTTTTGTCTGGAAGAATGACCAAAACATCATCCATGAATGCAATAGCTTTCATTGCCTTTCCAAGTCTCAGCACAAAAACCCCAGAAAGATTTTTTTCGATGTCTACAAGAAGGGGGTTTAAGTAGCAGGCAAAGAGTAGGGCCCTAAGAGGGGAGCCTTGTGGAATAGAGGTGGTGGGTGTAAAGCTGTTAGTGTGTGAGCCATTCAGAGAAATGTGAATTTCTCTGTTGGACAGACGATTGTCCACAATTTGTATTATTTCTGAAAGGATGTCAATATCCTGAAGTATGTTTAGTAATTTTGAAACATTGACCAAATCAAAGGCCTCTGATATGTCCAGCTGAACAGAAATTGGGCGGGACTTTTGGTTGGATCTGATGTAGTCAAATAGAATTTTGTTTTCTCCAATGGCTGTAAATGCAGATGATCCCTTCTTGGCATACTGTGAAGCCATTATATGATTGAGAATTTTTGGCTGTATTTTGTCCTTAGTAACACTCTCAATCATCTTGATTAGGAAGGGGGCCAAAGAGATAGGCCTTATGTTATTTATGTCTGTGGTCTCTTTATTTTCTTTAATAAAAGGGACCAAAGAAATAGAATATAGGTTTTTAATGGACCTTTGGGCTTTAGCAAGGTGATCAATCATGTTTTTAATAATCGAAACTCTTTCTAGCTAAATATGACAAAAACAGCAAAAAATACATTCACAATATTGTCTTCTGCACTAGATGTCTTCTAATAAGATTTAAGCTTGTAAATGTGGCCAGGTCACAAATTACTCTAAATTGATAATTCTTAATACTTTAACAATAATGCAGTTTAATTTAACTAGTTCTAGATAAATATGACAATAACAGCAAAAAAAGTTATTCACAATATTGCATTATATACTAGATTTTTTATCATGGGCTTTTAAGCGTGCAAATGAAGCCCTTTTACAAATTTTTCAAAATTGATGAATCTTAATTTTTTAACATTACAGATCAGTCTAATTTGGCTAGTTCTAGCTAAATATCACAATTTTAGCAAAAAAATTCATTCACAAGGTTGTATTGTATACTTGATTTCTTATATAGGTCTTTTAAGCTTGCAAATGCAGCCTGGTTACAAATTCCTCAAACTTGTTGAATCTTAATACTTTATCATGGCAGTTCAGTATAATTTAGCTAGTTCTAGCTAATTAAAACAAAATCAGAAAAAAAATTCATTCAAAATATAGTATTGTACACTAGCCTTTTCCTATGGTGTTTTAAGCTTGCAAGTGCAATAGGTTACAAATTATTCAAAATTGATGAATTTTAATACAATACTTCACCAAAGAATTTCAGTATAGTTTAGCTAGTTGTAGCTCAACATGCTAAAACAGCAAAACAATTCATTCACAATATTGTATTATACATTAGATTTCATCTAATCGGCTTTTAACCTTGCAAATGCAGCCAGGTTACAAATTCCTCAAAATTGATGAATCATAATACTATAACTTTGCAGTTTAGTATCATTGTGCTAGTTCTAGCTAAATATGATGATAACAGCAAAAAAATTTCTTTACAATATTATATTATATACTAGATTTCTTATAGTGCAGTCTTAAGCTTGCAAAAGCAGCCCAGTTACAAATTCCTCAAAATTAATTAATCTTCATACTTTAACATGGCAGTTTAGTATAATTTATCTAGTTCTAGCTTAATATAACAAAATAAGCAAAAAAGTTCATTCAAAATATAGTATTGTACACTAGATTTTTCCTATGTTGTTTTAAGCTTGCAAATGCTGCCAGGTTAAAAATTCCTCAAAATTGAGGAATCCTAATACTTTAACATCGCAGTTCAGTTATAATTTAGCTAGTTCTAGCTAAATTTGACAAAATCAGTAAAAAAAATTCATTCACAATATTATATTGTACACTCGATTCTTCTAATTTTGCAAGTGCATCCAAGCTACAAATTTCTCAAAATTGATAAATGGTAAAACTTTAACATGGCAGTTCATTACAATTTAGCTTGTTTTAGCCAAATATGACAAAAACAGCAAAAAAGACATTCACAATATTGCATTCCACACTAGATTTCTTCTAATAAGCTACTAAGCCTGCAAATGCGCCCAGGTCACAAATTACTCAAAATTGATCATTCTTACAATGTTAACATTAGTGCAGTATAATTTATCTAGTTCTAGTTTAATATGACAATATGAGCAATAAAATTCTTTCACATTATGCAAATGCAGCCAGGTCACAAATTCCTCAAAATCGATTTATCTTAATACTATAACATTGCAGTTCAGTATAATTTAGCTAGTTGTGACTAAATATGACACCAGGAAATAAATTCATTCACAATATTGTATTATATATGAGATTTTTATAATGGCCTTTTAAGCTTGCTAATAAAGCCAGTTTACCAATGCTACCAAATTGATGAATCTAAATACTGTAACATTGAAGTTGAGTATAATTTAGCTACTTCTAGCTAAATATGACAATAACAGCAAAAAATTCATTGACAATATTGTATTATATATTAGATTTTTTATCATGGGCTTTTAAGCTTGCAAATGCAGCCTAGTTACAAATTTGTCAAAATTGATAAATCTTAATACTTTAACATTGCAGTTCAGAATAATATAGGTAGTTCTACCTAAATATGACAGTATCAGAAAAAATTCATTTACAATATTGCATTGTATACTAGATTATTTTATAATGTGCTTTTAAACTTGCAGAGCAGCCAGGTTCCCAATCCTCAAAATTGAAGATGCTCAATAGTTTAATATTAAAGTTCAGTAAAATTTAGCTAGATCTTGCTAAATATGACAATATCAGAAAAATAATTCATTCACAATATTGTATTAAATACTAGATTTCTTATAATGGTTTTTTAAGCTTGCAAATGCAGCCAGTTTACAAATTCCTCAAATTTGATGTATCTTAATACTTTAACATTGCAATTGAGTCTAATTTGGATAGTTCTAGCTAAATATCACAATATTAGCGAAAAAATTTATTCACAATGTTGTATTGTATAGTAGATTTCTTATAACAGCTTTTAAGCTTGCAAATGCCGCCTGGTTACAAATTCCTGAAAATTGAGGAATTTGAATACTTTCATAATGAATTTCAGTATAATTCAGCTCGTTCTTGCTAAATATGACAATATCAGAAACAAATTCATTCACAATATTGTATTAAATACTAGTTTTTTTGTAGTGGGCTCTTAAGCTTCCAAAAGCAGCTCTGTTACAAATTCCTCAAAATTGATGAATCGTAATTTTTTAACATTACAGATCAGTCTAATTTGCCTAGTTCTAGCTCCATATCACAATTTTAGCAAAAAATTCATTCACAATGTTATATTGTATACAAGATTTCTTATAATGGCCTTTTAAGCTTGCAAATGCAGCCTGGTTACAAATTTTTCAAAATTGATGAATCTTAATAATTTCACATAACAGTTCAGTATAATTTAGCTAGTTCTAGCTAAATATAACAAAATCAGCAAAAATTTCATTCAAAATATAGTGTTGTACACTGGCTTTTTCCTATGCGGTTTTTAGCATGAAAATGCAGCCAGGTTACAAATTTTCAAAATTGATGAATCTTAATACTTTAACATGGCAGTTCAGTTATAATTTATCTAGTTTTAGCTAAATTAGACAAAATCAGTAAAAACATTCATTAACAATATTATATTGTACAATAGGATTTTTTCTAAATTTGCAATTGCATTCAGGTTACAAATTCCTCAAAATTGATAAATTTAAATACTTTAACATGGCATTTCCTTATAATTTAGCTCTTTCTAGCTAAATATGACAAAAACAGCAAAAAATGCATTCACAATATTGCATTCTACACTAGATATTTTCTAATAAGCTTTTAAGCTTGCAAATGCAGCCAGGTCACAAATTAATCTAAATTGTTAATTCTTAATACTTTAACATTAGTGCAGTATAATTTAACTAGTTCTAGCTAAATATGACAATAACAGCAAAAAAAATTTCACAATATAGTATTATATGCTAGATTTTTTATCATGGGCTTTTAAGCTTGCAAATGGAACCTCGTACAAATTTTTCAAAATTAGTCAATCTTAATACTTTAACATTGCAGTTCAGTATAATTTAGCTAGTTCTAGCTTAATTTAACAAAATCTGTAAAAAAATTTATTCAAAATATAGTATTGTACACTGGCTTTTTCCTATGGGGTTTTGAGCTTGTAAATGCTAAAGGTTACCAATTTCCCAAAATTAAATCTTAATACTTTAACATGGCAGTTCAGTATAATGTAGGTAGATTTTGTGAAATATAACAAAATCAGCAAAAAAGTTTATTCACATTATAGTAATCTACACTAGCATTTTCCTATAAGGTTTTTTGCAGGCAAATGCAGCCAGGTTACAAATTCTTCAAAATTGGTGACTTTGAAAACTTTAACTTGGCAGTTCATTATAATTTAGCTCGTTTTTGCTAAATATAAAAAAATCAGCAAAAAAATTCATTCAAAATATAATAATGTACACTAGCTTTTTCCTATGGGGTGTTTAGCATCCTAATATAGCCAGGTTACAAATTCTTCAAAATTGATGAATTTTATAAGTGTCACACGGCAGTTCAGTGTAATTTAGCTAGTTCTAGCTAAATATAACAAAAGAAGCAAAACAATTAATTCAAATGATAGTATTGTACACTAGATTTTTTCCTATGTGGTTTTTAGCATGCAAATGCAGCCAGGATACAAACTCTTCAAAATTCATGAATTTTAAAACTTTAACAAAGCAGTTGAGTATAATGTAGCTACTTTTTGCTAAATATAAAAAAATCAGCAAAAATAAATCATTCAAAATATAGTAGTGCACACTAGCTTTTTCCTATGGTGTTTTTAACGTCCAAATACAGCCAGGTTACAAATTCTTCAAAATTGATGAATTTTATAACTGTGATATGGCAGTTGGGTGTAATTTAGATAGTTCTATCTAAATATAACAAAATCAGCAAAAATTTCATTCAAAATATAGTGTTGTACACTGGTTTTTTCCTATAAGGTTTTTAGCATGCTAATGCAGCCAGGTTACAAATTCATCAAAACTGATGAATTTTAGAACTTTAACGAGGCAGTTCAGTATTATTTAGCTACTTCTAGCTAAATTTAACAAAATCAGTAAAAAAAATTATTAACAATATTATATGGTACACTAGGATTTCTTCTCATCTTCCAATTGCATCAAGGTTACAAATTTCTCAAAAGTGATAAATTTTAATACTTTAACATGGCTTTTTTTATAATTTATTTCTTTCTAGCTAAATATGACAAAAACAGCATAAAATACATTCACAATATTGCATTCTGCGCTAGATTTTTTTCTAATAAGCTTTTACTTGCAAATGTGGCCAGGTCACTAATTACTCTAAATTGATAATTCTTAATACTTTAACATGAGTGCAGTATAATTTAACTAGTTCTAGCTAAACATGACAATAACAGCAACAAATTTTATTCACAATATTGAAGTATATACTAGATTTTTTATCATGGGCCTCTAAGCTTGCAAATGGCGCCTTGTTACAAATTTTTCAAAATTGGTTAATCTTAGTACTTTAACATTGCAGTTCAAAATAATTTAGTTAGTTCTAGCTAAATATGACAGTATCAAAAAAGTTCATTTACAATATTGTATTGTATACTAGATTTCTTATAATGTGCTTTTAAGCTTTCAAATGCAGCCAGGTTCCCAATCCTCAAAATTGACTAATCTGAATACTTTAATATTAAAGTTCAGTATAATTTAGCTCGTTCTTGCTAAATATGACAATATCAGAAAAAAATTCAATCACAATATTGTATTAAATACTAGATTTTTGTAATGGGCTCTTAAGCTTGCAAAAGCAGCCCTGTTATAAATTTTTGAAAATTGATGAAACTTAATTTTTTAACATTACAGATCAGTCTAATTTGGCTAGTTCTAACTAAATATCACAATTTTAGAAAAAAATTCATTCACAATGTTGTATTGTACACTAGCCTTTTCCTATGGTGTTTTAAGCTTGCAAGTGCAGCAGGTTACAAATTTTTCAAAATTGATGAATCTTAATACTTTAACATGGCAGTTCAGAATAATTTACCTAGTTCTAGCTAAATATGACAAAAGCAGCAAAAAATTCATTCACAATATTATATTGTACAATAGATTTCTTCTAGTCAGCTTCTAAGCTTGCAAATGCATACAGGTTACATATTCCTCAAAATTGATGAATTTTAATACAATATTTTAACATCGAATTTCAGTATAGTTTAGCTAGTTGTAGGTCAGTATGTTAAAAACAGCAAAACAATAGGATCACAATATTGTATTATACATTAGATTTCGTGTAAAGTGCTTTTACCTTGCAAATGCAGCCAGGTTACAAATTCCTCAAAATTGATGAATCATAATACTATAACTTTGCAGTTTAGTATCATTGTGCTAGTTCTAGTAAAATATGACAATAACAGCCAAAAAATTTGTTTACAATATTGTATTATATACTAGATTTCTTATAGTGCACTCTTAAGCTTGCAAAAGCAGCCCAGTTACAATTTCCTCAAAATTGATAAATCTTAATAATATAACATGGCAGTTTAGTATAATTTAGCTAGTTCTAGATTAATATAACAAAATAAGCAAAAAAGTTCATTCAAAATATAGTGTTGTACACTAGATTTTTTGTATCTTGTTTTAAGCTTGCAAATGATGTTAGGTTGAAAACTCCTCAAAATTGAGGAATATTCATACTTTAACATGGCAGTCCAGTTATAATTTAGCTAGATCTAGCTAAAGTTGACATAATCAGTATAAAAATTTCATTCACAATATTATATTGTACACTCGATTTCTTCTAATTTTGCCAGTGCATCAAGGCTACAAATTTCTCAAAATTGATAAATTGTAATACTTTAACATGGCAGTTCATTACAATTTAGGTTGACCTAGCCAAATAAGACAAAAACAGCAAAAAATACATTTACAATATTGCATTTTACACTAGGTTTCTTCTAATAAGGTTTTAAGCCTGCAAATGCGACCAGGTCACAAATTACTCAAAATTGATCATTCTTACAACATTAACATTAGTGCAGTATAATTTAACTAGTTCTAGCTTAATATGCCAATATGAGCAAAAAAATCTTTCACAATATTGTATTTTGTACTAGACTTCTTATAATGAATTCTTAAGCTTGCAAATGCAGCCAGATCACAAATTCCTCAAAATCGATGAATCTTAATAATATAACATTGCAGTTCAGTACAAATTCGCTAGTTATGACTAAATAAAACATCAGCAAATAAATTCATTCACAATATTGTATTACATATGAGATTTTTATAATGGCCTTTTAAGCTTGCAAATAAATCCAGTTTACCAATTCTTCAAAACTGATGAATCTAAATACTGCAAGATTAAAGTGGAGTATAATATCGCTACTTCTAGCTAAATATGACAATAACAGCAAAAAAATTTATTGACAATATTGTATTATATATTAGATTTTTTTATCATGAACTTTTAAGCTTGCAAATGCAGCCTTGTTACAAATTTGTCAAAATTGATAAATCTTAATGCTTTAACATTGCAGTTCAGAATAATTTAGCTAGTTCTAACCAAATATGACAGTATCAGAAAATATTCATTTACAATATTGTATTGTATACTAGATTTTTTACAATGTGCTTTTAAGCTTGCAAAGCAGCCAGGTTCCCAATCCTCAAAATGGAGGAATCTGAATGATTTAATATTGAAGTTTAATATAATTTAGCTAGTTCTTGCTAAATATGACAATATCAGTAAACTAATTCATTCATAATATTGTATTAAACACTAGATTTCTTATAATGGCCTTTTAAGCTTGCAAATGCAGCCAGTTTACAAATTCCTCAAATTTGATGTATCTTAATATTTTAACATTGCAATTGAGTCTAATTTGGATAGTTCAAGCTAAATTTCACAATATTAGCAAAAAAAATTCATTCTGAATGTTGTATTCTATACTAGATTTCTTATAACAGCTTTTAAGCTTGCAAATGCCTCCTGGTTACAAATTCCTCAAAATTTACGATTTTAAAACTTTAACATGGCAGTTCAGTATAATTTAGCTCGTTTTTGCTAAATATAACAAAATCAGCAAAAAAATTCATTCAAAGTATAGTATTGTACACTAGCTTTTTCCTATGGAGTTTTAAGCTTGCATATGCTGCCACATTACAAATTCCTCAAAATTGAAGCGTTTTAATAGTTTAACATGGCAGTTCAGTATAATTGAGCTAGTTCTACAAAAATATAACAAAATCAGCAAATAATTTTATTCAAAATATCGTATTCTACACTAGCTTGTTCCTATGGGATTTAGGCATGCAAATGCAGCTACGTTATAAATTCCTCAAAAGTGATGAATTTTAAAACTTTAACATAGCAGATCAGTATAATTTACCTAGTTGTAGCTAAATGTAACAAAATCAGTAACAAAATTTATTCAAAATGTGATATTGTACAGCAGCTTTTTCCTATGTCGTTTTGAGCATGCAAATGCAACCAGGTTACAAATTCTTCAAATTGATGAATCTTAAAATGTTAACATGGCAGTTCAGTATAACATAGCTTGGTCTAGCTCAATATAACAAAAGCAGCAAAAATTACATTCAAAATAGTGTTGTACACTAGCTTTTTCCTATGGAGTTTTTAGCATGCAAATGCAGCCAGGTTACAAATTCTTCAAAAATTGATGAATTTGAAAACTTCAACAAAGCAGTTCAGTATTATTTAGCTACTACTAGCTAAATATAACAAAATCAGCAAAAAAAAAGATTCACAACATACTATTGTACCCTAGCTTTTTCCTGTGGTTTTTAGCATGCAAATGCAGCCAGGTTACAAATTCTTCAAAATTCATAAATTTTAAAACTTTAACAAGGCAGTTGAGTATAATGTACCTACTTTTTTCTAAATATAACAAAATCAGTAACAAAATTTATTCAAAATATAGTATTTACACTAGCTTTTTCTTATGGTGTTTTTAGCAATCAAATGCAGCCAGGTTACAATTTCTTCAAAATTGATGAATCTTAACACTTTCACATGGCAGTTCAGTTATAATTTAGCTAGTTCTAAATAAATTTTACAAATTCAGTAAAAAATTTCATTCACGATATTATATTGTACACTAAAATTTCTTCTAATCTTGCAATTGCATCTAGGTTATAAATTTTTCAAAATTGATAAATTTTAATACTTTAACATGGCATTACATTATAATTTAGCTCTTTATAGCTAAATATGACAAAAACCACAAAAAATACATTCACTATATTACATTCTGCACTAGATTTCTTCTAATAATATTTTATGCCTGCAAATGCAGGCAGGTCACAAATTACTGTAAATTTATAATTCTTAATTCTTTAACATTAGTGCAGTATAATTTAACTAGTTCTAGCAAAGTATGACACTAACAGCAAAACAATTTGTTCACAGTATTGTATTATATACTAGATTTTTTTATCATGGGCTTTTAAGCTTGGAAATTCATCCTTGTTACAAATTTTTCAAAATTGGTAAATCTTAATACTTTAACATTGCAGTTCAGAATAATTTAGCTAGTTCTAGCTAAATATGACAGTATCCAAATAATTCATTTAAAATTTTGTATTGCATACTAGATTTTTAATAATGTGCTTTTAAAAGTTTGAAAATGCAGCTAGCTTCCCAATCCCCAAAATTGAGCAATCTGAATACTTTAATATTGAAGTTCAGTATAATTTAGCTCGTTCTTGCGAAATATGACAATATCAGACAATAATTCATTCACAATATTGTATTAAATACTAGATTTTTTGTAATGGGTTCTTAAACTCGCAAAAGCAGCCCTGTTACAAATTCTTCAAAATTGATTAATCTTAATTTTTTAACATTACTGATCAGTCTAATCTGGCTAGTTCTAGCTAAATATCACAATTTTAGCAAAAAAATTCATTCACAATGTTGTATTGTATACTAGATTTCTTAAAATGGCCTTTTAAGCTTGCAAATGCAGCTTGGTTACAAATTCTTCAAAATTGATGATTCTTAATACTTTAATATAGTATTGTACACTAGCTTTTTCCTATGGTGTTTTAAGCTTGCAAGTGCAGCAGGTTACAAAATTTTCAAAATTGATGGATCTTAATACTTTAACATGGCAGTTCAGTATAATTTAGCTAGTTCTAACTAAATATGACAAAAACAGGAAAAAAATTCATTCACAATATTATATTGTACACTAGATTTCTTCTATTTGGCTTCTCAGCTTGCAAATGCATCCAGGTTACAAATTCCTCAAAATTGATGAATTTTACTACAATACTTTAACATCGAATTTCAGTATAGGTTAGCTAGTTCTAGCTCAATATGTTAAAAACAGCAAAAAAATTCATTCACAATATTGTATTATACATTAGATTTCATGTAATGGGCTTTTATCCTTGCAAATGCAGCCAGGTTACAAATTCCTCAATATTGATGAATCATGATACTATAACTTTGCAGTTTAGTATAATTTTGCTAGTTCTAGCTAAATGTGACAATAACAGCAAAAAAGTTTTTACAATATTGTATTATATGCTAGATTTCTTATGGCAGTCTTAAGGTTGCAAATGCCACCAGGTTACAAATTCCTCAAAATTGAATCTTAACACTTTAACATAGCAGTTCAGTATAATGTAGCTAGTTTTTGCTAAATAAAACAAAATCAGCAAAAAAGTTCATTCAAGATATAGCATTGTACACTAGCTTATGTCTATAAGGGTTTTAGCAGGCAAATGCAGCCAGGTTACAAATTCCTTAAAATTGATGACTTTTAAAACTTTAACATGGCAGTTTAGTATAATTTAGCTAGTTTTTGCTAAATATAACAAAATCAGCAAAAAAGTTCATTCAAGATATAGCATTGTACACTAGCATTTTCCTATGGGGTTTTAAGCATCTAAATGCCGCCAGGTTACAAATTCTTCAAAAATGTTGAATTTTATAAATGTGACATGGCAGCTCAGTGTAATTTAGCTAGTTCTAGCTAAATATAGTAAAATAAGCAAAAATTTCATTCAAAATATAGTTCTGTACACAGGCTTCTTCCTATGGGGTTGTTAGCATGCAATAGCATCCAGGTTACAAATTTTTCAAAATTTATGAATCTTAATGCTTTAACATGGCATTTCCTTATAATTTAGCTCTTTCTAGTTAAATATGACAAAAACAGCAAAAAATACCTTCACAATATTGCATTCTGCACTAGATTTATTCTAATAAGCTTTTAAGCTTGCAAATGTGGTCAGGTCACAAATTACTTTAAATTGATAATTTGTTATACTTTAACATTAGTGAAATATAATTTAACAAGTTCTAGCTAAATATGACAATAACAGCAAAAAAATGTTTTCACAATATTGTATTATATACTAGATTTTTTATCATGGGCTTTTAATCTTGCAAATGGAGCCTTGTTACAAATTTTTCAAAATTGGTAAATCTTAATACTTTAACATTGCAGTTCAGAACAGTATAGCTAGTTGTAGCTAAATATGACACTATCAAAAAAATTCATTTACAATATAGTATTGTAGACTGATTTTTTATAATGTGCTTTTAAGCTTGCAAATTCAGCCTCGTTGCAATCCTCAAAATTAGAGAATCTGAATACTTCAATATTGAAGTTCAGTATAATTTAGCTCGTTCTTGCTAAATATGACAATGTCAGAACAAAATTCATTCACAATATTGTATTAAATACTAGATTTTTTGTAATGGGCTCTTAAGCCTCGCAAAAGTAGCCCTGTTACAAATTCCTCAAATTGCTGAATCTTAATTTTTTAACATTACAGATCAGTCTAATTTGGCTATTTCTAGCTAAATATCACAATTTTAGCAAAAAATTCATTCACAAGGTTGTATTCTATACTAGATTTCTTATATAGGTCTTTTAAGCTTGCAAATGCAGCCTGGTTACAAATTCCTCAAACTTGTTGAATCTTAATACTTTAACATGGCAGTTCAGTATAATTTAGCTAGTTCTACCTAAATAAAACAAAATCAGCAAAAAATTCATTCAAAATATAGTATTGTACATTAGCTTTCTTCTATGGTGTTTTAAGCTTGCAAGTGCAGCAGGTTACAAATTTTTCAAAATTGATGAATCTTAATACTTTAACATGACAGTTCAGAATAATTTAGCTAGTTCTACATAAATATGACAAAAACAGCAAAAAAATTCATTCACAATATTAAATTGTACACTAGATTTCTTCATGCCACCTTCTAAGCTTGCAAATGCATACAGGTTACAAATTCCTCAAAATTGATTAATTTTAATACAATACTTTAACATCGACTTCTGGAATAGTTTAGCTAGTTGTAGCTCAATATGTTAAAAACAGCAAAACAATTTATTCACAATATTGTATTATACATTAGACGTCATCTAATGGGCTTTTAACCTTGCAAATGCAAACAGGTTACAAATTTTCCAAAAATGATGAATCTTAATACTATAACTTTGCAGTTTATTATCATTGTACTAGTTCTAGCTTAATATAACAAAATAAACAAAAAAGTTCATTCAGAATATTGTATTGTTCACTAGATATTTCCTATGTTGTTTTAAGCTTGCAAATGCTGCCAGGTTACAAATTCATCAAAAGTGAGGAATTTTAATACTTTAAGATGGCAGTTCAGTTATAATTTAGCTAGTTCTAGCTAAATTTGACAAAATTAGTAAAAAAATTTCATTCACAATATTATATTGTACACTCGATTTCTTCTTGTTTTACAAGTGCATAAAGGCTACAAATTTCTCAAAATTGATAAATTGTAATACTTTAACATGGCAGTTCATTACAATTTAGATTGTTCTAGCCAAATATGATAAAAACAGCAAAAAATACATTCACAATATTGCATTCCACACTAGATTTCTTCTAATAAGCTTTTAAGCCTGCAAATGCAGCCAGGTCACAAATTACTTTAAATTGATAATTCTTACAACATTAACATTAGTGCAAAGTAATTTAACTAGTTCTAGCTTAATATGACAATATGAGCAAAAAAATTCTTTCACAATATTGTATTTTGTACTAGACTTTTTATAATTAATTTTTTAAGCTTGCAAATGCAGCCAGGTCACAAATTCCTGAAAATTGATTAATCTTAATACTATAACATGGCAGTTCAGTATAATTTAGCTAGTTGTGACTAAATATGACCTCAGCAAATAAATTCATTCACAATATTGTATTATATATAGATTTTTATAATGGCCTTTTAAGCTTGCCAATAAAGCCAGTTTACCAATTCTTCAAAATTGATGAATCTAAATACTGTAACATTGAAGTTGAGTATAATTTAGCTACTTCTAACTAAATATGACAATAACAGCAAAAAAATTATTGACAATGTTGTATTATATATTTGATTTTTTATCATGGGCTTTTAAGCTTGCAAATGCAGCCTTGTTACAAATTTCTCAAATTGATAAATCTTAATACTTTAACATTGCAGTTCAGAATAATTTAGCACGTTCTACTTAAATATGACAGTATCAGAAAAAATTCATTTACAATCATGTATTGTATACTAGATTTTTTATAATGTGCTTTTAAGCTTGCAAAGCAGCCAGGTTCCCAATCCTCAAAATTGATGAATCTGAATAATTTAATATTGAAGTTCGGTATAATTTAAATAGTTTTTGCTAAATATGACAATATCAGAAAAATAATTCATACTGTACCGGTCGAAACCCACCACCACCGCAAGTCAAATCGGATTCAAACTCAGCTTAACCAAAACTGAACTCAAACCCAACTCAATAGCTCGGATAGCAGAATTCGACGGCACAGTGCTGTGCGCCAAGAACTAGCTCAACGGTTGGTGAGGACTAGAGACTCCTGAGTAATACTAATGCCTAAGAATTTATATACTTTGAATAATTTTATAAATTGAATCATATGTATGTTCGGGTTGCCAACACAGACAGTGAGTATTAACATTTAAATAATTATAAAAAGAATGATGAACTAAGAAACCAAGTATGTTAGAAAATATTTAATAAGAATAATTTGTTTCGTTTTAATAAAATATAGAATGCATTAATTACCTCTAGTCTTTAAAAGAATTGATAAATATAATAAGAGTGGCAGTCCTTATCATATGCCAACAAGTATTACACAACATGGGATTCTATGTCTATGCCCCCAACAAGAAATATAAAGGCAGATAAAGGTATTCATTTAGAACGGAAATGATTGTTCTAATTTTATTATGGTGGAATGTGAAATTTATCTTCACATTCGGAAATCTATTCATGAAGAGCAAAACATATTTTAAGGCATAACTTTTATCTTGATTTGAAACTTATTTAATTAATAATATATCTGAGAATTTGTTCGACTTTAATTTAAATCACTTCATCACGAATTACGAGCATGGAGCGGGTTTTACCGGAACAAAGATGCAACGGTGCTTGACGAATTACGAGGCAGAGAGTAAAATTGAAAGATGATCGCTAGTCGATGATCGAAGTCCTATGGTGGCTTGCATCTAACAAGTCTTATGCCCTTTGACTAATGAATACGAAAGGAAGTACTTTCTTCCTTGAGAAATTTAAATAAGAGAATATGATCACCGACTAGCCTAACGGAGCGGAAGATGGCCCTACATCAGCAACGTTCGAAGCTGATGACTTGATAGTCATCATTGAAAAATAAAACCCATGTAGAATGCTCTATGTGATGACTTGACCAATTAATTAAAGTCAAACGAGCTTTTATCGAACTATTTTAAAACATTTATAAACTATATTAATTATGCCCTAATATCATGCCCCTCCTGAATATTAATACAAAATAACAAAAGTTGAATTAAAATCTATTTAACCCTTTATCGACCTTTTGTGCACTAAAGACATTTAAGATTATATTTGCATAAATAAATATTAGTGGAACAAGAAAATCATTTAACATTATGTGAATATATATAAATACTTATAACTTAGATAGGATCTGGGGACATAGGTGAAAAATTGAGCTAATAATTTATTATTAGCTAATATAAAAATAGTAAACATGTAATCATTTCTCTAATGGGCGAGAATTACTATTTGAAATTAATGTTATATTATTTGCGTGAGGCAAATGGAATCAAGGAGCTCATCGAGTCGAAAGATTATTGGCATATAATTTTTAAATACGACATTAATAAAGCACACAAATATATATATATGTATTAAACGAACAGCCAGGTAAGAAAAGAAAAAGTTTAAAGACTAGAGATTTAAAGAATTACGCTATAGATTTACAGTAGCATTTTATAAATAAAAGGTGTTATAAAGATTTTACATTAAAGAATAAAAGAGCTCTTAATAAGGAGTGTAAAATAAAGTTCGAACTGGCCAGAAAGTTTAACGTTAATTACAGAAATATATTACCCCTTCCGCTGGTCCTTAAGTTACACCTCCAGGTTGTTGAAAACGTAGGCACCATTGGTTGATTACTGGAACAGTATTTTAGTAGCTTTCCATAATTTTAGCAGCATGATCGGTCCAGAAAAAGATTCAGCAGCTCCATTGAAGGTTTCTCGGGCCTTTAGGAACTGTAGCCAGATTCCTGATGTTTTAGCCCTCTATCATGATTAAATACAATTTATATGCACAGAGTTCACTGCACTACTCTACAACAAAGCTAGCCTTTTTTCCTGACTTTTCAGGGCTATATATACTGTTCACTGATGCCTCCGGCTAGCGCTCATTTTATTATCAATGTGTTTTATAATTAGTTGTTTTCAAATACATTTCCTCGATAAGGCTTTCAAACTAATTAGCTTGAATTCCTTCTCTAAATGAAAATGAATTCTTAAAATCTGAAAATGATTTAATTAGAAAAATGAATCCTTATCTTTTCCCAATTCATAAAGCTTTACTATTGTTTTTAAGAATTTTAAGGCTTATCGAAGGAATGTAGCTTTTAATCACCGAAACTTTACAAATTATTTAAAGGTGAAAAAAAAAACAAGTATTCCCGACGCAATGAAACTTTCGAACAATTATATATATTTAATATTTACAAATATATATACGCACAATCCACGCAATTTAATATATATAAATTCATGAATATTTTATCATGAATTTATTTAAAGAATTGATCAATTTTAAACTACACTAATTAATTTTGCTACGCATTTGAAATAAGTTATTCATTATGGAAATTAGCGTGGATTGAATGTATAAAGCCCCATTGCATCGGAAATTTAAGGTTAGTATTAGGGTAAATAACATGAAGCTAGGATCGAACTCAGATCTGACTGCTTCAGTACACAATATTGTATTAAATACTAGATTTCTTATAATGGCTTTTTAGGCTTGGAAATGCAGCCAGTTTACAAATTTTTCAAATTTAATGTATGTTAATACTTTAACATTGCAATTGAGTCTAATTTTGATAGTTCTAGCTAAATATCACAATATTAGCAAAAAAATTCAGTCACAATCTTGTATTGCATACTAGATTTCTTATAACAGCTTTTAAGGTTGCAAATGCTGCCTGGTTACAAATTCCTCAAAATTGATGATTTTAAAACTTTAACATGGCAGTTCAGTATAATGTAGCTCGTTTTTGATAAATATAACAAAATCAGCACAAAAATTCATTCAAAGTATAGTATTGTACACTAGCTTTTTTCTATGCAGTTTTAAGCTTGCATATACTGCCAGGTCAGAAATTCCTCAAAATTGAAGAGTCTTAATAGTTTAACATGGCAGTTCAGTATAATTTAACTAGTTCTACATAAGTATAACAAAATCAGCAAATAATTTCATTCAAAATATAGTGTTGTACATTGGCTTATTCCTATTATGTTTTTAGCATGCAAATGCAGCCAGGTTACAAATTCTTCAAAATTGAAGAGTTTTAATACTTTAACACAGCAGTTCAGTATTATTTAGCTAGTTGTAGCTAAATGTAACAAAATCAGTAACAAAATTTATTCAAAATATAGTATTGTACAGTAGCTTTTTCCTATGTGGTTTTGAGCATGCAAATGCAACCACGTTACAAATTCTTCAAAATTTATAAATTTTGAAATGTTAACATGGCTTTTCAGTATAACTTAGTTAGTTCTAGCTCATATAACAAAAGCATCAAAAATTTCACTCAAAAAAGTGTTGTACACTAGCTTTTTCCTATAAGGTTTTTAGCATGCAAATGCAGCCAGGTTACAAATTCTTCAAAATTGATGAATTTGAAAACTTTAACATAGCAGTTCAGTATTATTTAGCTAGTTCTAGCTAAATATAACAAAGTCAGCAACAAATTTATTCACAATATACTATTGTACACTAGCTTTTTGCTGTTGTTTTTAGCATGCAAATGTAGCCACATTACAAATTATTCTAAATTCAATTATTTTAAAACTTTATCAAGGCAGTTGAGTATAATGTATCTACGTTTGCTAAATATAACAAAATCAGCAAAAAAATCATTCAAAATATAGTATTGTACACTAGCTTTTTTCTATGGGGTTTTTAGCATCCAAATGCAGCCAGGTTACAATTTGTTCAAAATTGATGAATTTTATAACTGTGACATGGCAGTTCAGTGTAATTTAGCTAGTTCTAGCTATATATAACAAAATCAGCAAAAATTTCATTCAAAATATATTGTTGTACACTAGCTTATTCCTAATACATTTTGAGCATGCAAATGCAGCCAGGTTACAAATTCTTCAAAATTGATGAGTTTTAATATTTTAACACAGCAGTTCAGTATTATTTTGCTAGTTCTAGCTAAATATAACAAAATCAGCAAAAAAATTCATTCAAAATATAGTATTGAACAATAGCTTTTTCCTATGGTGTTTTTACCATGCAAATGCAGCCAGGTTACAAATTTTTCAAAATTGATAAATGTTAAACACTTTCCCATGGCAGTTCAGTTATAATTTAAATAGTTCTAGGTAAATTTTACAAAATCAGTAAAAAATTTCATTCACAATATTATATTGTACACTAGGATTTTTTCTAATCTTGCAATTGCATCTGGGATACAAATTTTTCAAAATTGATAAAACCCAAAAAAATACATTCACAATATTGCATTCTGCACTAGATTCTACTAATAATCTTTTAAGCTTGCAAATGCAGCCAGGTCACAAATTACTCTAAATTGATAATTCTTAATACTTTAACATTAGTGCAGTATAATTTAACTAGTTCTAGCGAAATATGACACTAACAGCAAAAAAATTTATTCACAATATTGTATTATATACTAGATTTTTTTGTCATGGGCTTTTAAGCTTGCAAATGAATCCTTGTTACAAATTTTTCAAAATTGGTATATCTTAATACTTTAACACTGCAGTTCGAATAATTTAGCTAGTTCTAGCTAAATATGACAGTATCAAAAAAAATTCATTTACAATATTGTATTTTATACTAGCTTTCTTATAATGTGCTTTTAAAAGCTTGAAAATGCAGCTAGCTTCCCAATCCTCAAAATTGAGGAATCTGAATACATTCATATTGAAGTTCAGTATAATTGAGCTTGCTCTTGCTAAATATGACAATATCAGACAATAATTCATTTACAATATTGTATTAAATACTAGATTTTTTTTACTGGGCTCTTAAGCTTGTAAAAGCAGCCCTGTTACAAATTCCTCAAAATTGATGAATCTTAATTTTTTAACATTACTTATCAGTCTAATATGGCTAGTTCTAGCTAAATATCACAATTTTAGCAAAAAAATAAGTCACAATGTTGTATTGTATAACTAGATTTTTTTAAATGGCCTTTTAAGCTTGCAAATGCAGCCTGGTTACAAATTCCTCCAAATTGATGAATCTTAATACTTTAACATGGCAGTTCAGTATAACTTAGTTAGTTCTAACTAAATATATCAAAATCAGCAAAAGAATTCATTCAAAATATATTTATTGTACACTAGCCTTTTCCTATGGTGTTTTAAGCTCGCAAGTGCAGCAGGTTACAAACTTTTCAAAATTGATGTTCAGTATAATTTAGCTAGTTCTATCTAAATGTGACAAAAACAGCAAAAAAATGCATTCACAATATTATATTGTGCACTAGATTTCTTCTATTCAGCTTCTAAGCTTGCAAATGCATCCAGGTTACAAATTCCTCAAAATTGAGGAATTTTAATACAATACTTTAACATCGAATTTCAGTATGGTTTAGCTAGTTCTAGCTCAATATGTTAAAAACAGCAAAAAAATTCATTCACAATATTGTATTATACATTAGATTTCATGTAATGGGCTTTTAACCTTGCAAATGCAGCCAGTTTACAAATTCCTTAAAATTGATGAATCGTGATACTATAACTTTGCAGTTTAGTATCATTTTGCTAGTTCTAGCTAAATATGACAATAACTGCAAAAAAGTTTTTTACAATATTGTATTATATACTAGATTTCTTATAATGCGGTCTTAAGCTTCCAAATGCAGCCAAGTTACAAATTCCTCAAAATTGATGAATCTTAATATTTTAATATGGCAGTTCAGTATAATTTAGCTAGTTCTATCTTAATACAACAAAATCAGTAAAAAAAAATTCAAAATATAGTATTGTACACTAGCTTTTTTTTATGGGGTTTTGACCTTGCAAATGCCACCAGGTTACCAATTTCTCAAAATTGAATCTTAATACTTAACATAGCAGTTAAGTCCAATGTAGCTAGTTTTTGCTAAATATAACAAAATCAGCAAAAAAGTTCATTCAAGATATAGCGTTGTACACTAGCTTTCTCCTATAAGGTTTGTAGCAGGCAAATGCAGCCAGGTTACAAATTCTTCAAAATTGATGACTTTTAAAACTTTAACATGGCAATTTAGTGTAATTTAGCTCGTTTTTGCTAAATATAACCAAATCAGCAAAAAATTCTTTCAAAATATGGGGTTTTAAGCATCCAAATGCTGCCAGATTAAAAATTCTTCAAAATTGATTAATTTTATAACTGTGACATTGCAGCTCAGTATAATTTAGCTAGTTCTAGCTAAATATAACAAAATAAGCAAAAAAATTATTCAAATGATGGTATTGTACACTAGCTTTTTCCTATGTGGTTTTGAGCATGCAAATGCAACAGGTTACAAATTCCTTTAATTTGAAGAATTTTAAAATGTTAACATGGCAGTTCAGTATAACATAGCTAGATCTAGCTAAATATAACTAAATCAGCAAAAATTTCATTCAAAATATAGTGTTGTACACTAGCTTTTTCCTATAAGATTTTTAGCATGCAAATGTAGCCAGGTTAAAAATTTTTCAAAATTGATGAATCTTAATACTTTAACATGGCAGTTCAGTTATAATTTAGCTAAATGTGACAAAAATCAGTAAAAAAATTCATTCAGAATATTATATTGTACACTAGATTTCTTCTAATTTTGCAATTGTATCCAGGTTACAAATTTCTCAAAATTGATAAATTTTATACTTTATCATGGCAGTTTATTACAATTTAGCTTGTTCTAGCTAAATAAGACAAAAACAGCAAAAAATACATTCACAATTTTGCATTCTACACTAGATTTCTTCTAATAAGCTTTTAAGTTGGCAAATGCGGCCAGGCCACAAATTAATCAAAATTGATCATTCTTAATACTTTAACATTAGTTCAGTATAATTTAACTTGTTCTAGCTAAATATGACAATATGAGCAAAAACATTTGTTCACAATATTGTATTTTATACTAGACTTCTTATAATGGATTCTTAATCTTGCAAATTCCGGCAGGTCACAAATTTTTCAAAATCGATGAATCTTAATACTATAACATTGCAGTTCAGTATAATTTAGCTAGTTCTGGCTAAATATGACAAAAGCAAAAAAATTCATTCACAATATTGTATTATATTTAAGCTTGCAAATACAGCCAGTTTACCAATTTTTCAAAATTGATGAATCTTAATACTGTAACATTGAAGTTGAATATAATTTAGCTACTTCTAGCTCAATATAAGAGTAACAGCAAAAAAATGTATTCACAATATTGTATTATATACTAGATTTTTTATCATGGGCTTTTGCAAATGCAGCCTTGTTACAAATTTTTTAAAATTGGTAAATCGTAATGCTTTAACATTGCAGTTCAGAATAATTTAGCTAGTTCTAGCTAAATATGACAATATCAGAAAAAATTCATTTACAATATTGTCTTGTATACTAGATTTATTATAATGTGCTTTTAAGCTGGGAAATGCAGCCAGGTTCCCAATCTTCAAAATTGAGGAATCTGCATACTTTAATATTGAAGTTCAATATAATTTCGTTAGTTCTAGCTAAATATGACAATATCAGCAAAAAATTCATTCACAATATTGTTGTAATGCTAACTCCAACATATCAAAAAAAACATTGAGTGAAAGCCTGAGATATCCTTTTAAAATATTATTTGTACTATTAGAATTATTTCTAAATGAATTGATTCTTATATGTAAAAAAAGAATCCTTCAAGGAATAAATTTTAGATTTAACATATGATAATTTGATGATTCACTCAATCAAAAGCCTTATTGAAAATTACAAATATTGGGCAAATTTAATTGATTCTTGTGATCATGATTTACTGATTTGTTGCATAGACTGCAATAGTATATAACCAAAATATATTTTAAATACTGTAAATTGAAAATGAAGTAATTACTGAAGTAATTTTTATATAGCATTTATATTAAGTTTTTCACTTTAGATACAACACTATTAGTATGTCTAGGTTTGATAATTTTGTGCTGGTAAAAAAATGTTTAGAAAGTTTTGATCTATTGGCTTATTTAATTTTCAATAAGAATATAATCATGTTCATTTCTCAATAAGATTTTAATTTTCTATATGAAATAGTTGGTCTGCATAATCAAATGATTTAGTTTTATACTATTATGCTGTTATGAGGTCTTCTTCAACAGCACCATAATTATTGAGATATTTAACATTGTGAGGGTAAAAAGAAAAAAAACATATGATTATACAGTGCATTAAAATGCCCCTAGATTAAAAAGAATGACAATGTCACGTAAATCTAATCAAGAAATCAATAACACGGACACATCTCTAGCTTTTGCTTTATGACACAAAGTTATGGGCATATTTTGAGATGTCAAATGCTGTCGTGAAATCAATGTTATGAATTATAGGGAATATAAAGACAGAATTGAAAGATAAATGAAATATTTAGTGTTCATGCAATTAATATGTAAACTAATATTATTTATTTGGTAATTGGTTCAACAAATAATTGAAATCATTAACTTGAATAATGTAGAGTAAAATATTAGCAGATTGATATTTCCATATGATCCAAGGTGTAAGCAATATCTTTTCTCTTTTGGGATGAAAATATAGAGCATATGCACATTTTCTGGTTCAAGACAAAACCATATGTAAAATGGATATCTGATAGAGCAAGCATAATGAAAATCTTCATATACTTTGCTGCCCTAGTTTCAATTAAATAAAAAATTTAAAAGATAGGCAAATAGATTTATTACAGACAAAAAAGTCATACACTGGATGTAAACCATATTAAAAATTTTGTTTTACAAATTTTGTAAAGTGTCCCAAAATTTCTTCTGTTTAGTTCTGGAGTTCATGATTCTAGCAAAATCTATCATTGTACTAAGTTTGGCTGGCATTATGCAGATTGTATGCACAGGTCAATCTGTGATTGCCATAAGGTCACAACTGAATTTAAGAAATAAATATTTTAGATATATTTTTGACAACTTTTGAGTCTTGCTTCAAGTCAGCTGATTCAGTCTTGTGGCTCCCAGCATTGGAGCAAGAGTCTTGTTCTCAATTGTTGTGATTTACTTTCACAACCTTGGTTTTCCAGTGGTGGTCTATGACCAAGACACTATGAGAATGATCGTGGGGTTGATCATGTTGTTTGCCCCTATCATTATCTTTGGCCTCATTTCCACTTTGATGACTGTATTTTGGCTGCAAGAAAAAATATTGATGTGAAGGATAGTGAAACAGTAAGATTCGTATTCAAATCTTAAGTTTCACCTTTTTCTGTCGTCTCTCACTGACCGGTCTATCCCACCCAAATTTAAACTTTTTGGTATCGAATTGTGTGTAACAATATTAAAAATGTATAAATATATGTAGAATTCAACATAAACACGCACACATTTCGATCTCAAATTAAAGGCAATAAATACGGATAAAATATAATTTAGATTTCATTTAGCTAAATAAATTTTGTGTAATATTAATCATTTATTTTGAATTTTATAAAGTTCGTATTTGTTGCTTAGTTTAAATTTCGTTAAATAATAATTCTAACAAAATCTGATGCAATAATTAATTAAAGTTAAAATAATTTTATTCCCTTTTGTCTTTGAAAATTTAAAAGCATCGGTCAGTGATAGATAATAAATTAATTATAGAAAAATTCCAAAAAAATGTAATTAACGAATGTAAAAGAAAAAAACAAAACAAACAATAGCACAGCAGATTTCTTTCTAATAAAAACCAGCAAAAGCATTGATTATCCTGAGGGCAAGATAAATAGAACCTAAAAATATCTCAACAAAAAAATTAAAAGATCAAGATAAGAAAAAGGAGGCCATCTTAGACTTGCTGGAGACTTTCACTTGAACTTTAGCTTTGCTCTCGAGTGGAGAGTCTAAAATATCTTAAAATAAATTGATATTGCCAAGGTATGACCGAGTAAGCACCGAGATTACTCTCCATCGGTAGATGGCCCCCCACCATATGCCGAACTTCACATTGCCCATCGTAAAAACACCATAATGATCTGCTACCTGAAAGAGACAAGAAAGCCGCTGCTGTTAAAATCAATAAAATGCCAAAGACAAGAAAGAAAACTGCTAATCACGAACAATCTACTATTAAACAAATGGAAGAAAGCATCTTATAAAACAGGTACCTGTGTGTGTATTCCAAATTATAGAGTACTCTAGTAATAATAAGCTATAGCTCATCTCCTACTATTTGTCTAACTTCTAAAATATTAAAATTGTAATTTTGTGAAACTAAAATTTGAGAATTAATGTAATCTGTAAATTTCTCGCATAATCTAGCTTACCTCCCTCTACCCTTCTTAGGTGTGTATTTCTCAAATCTACACTTTATTTATAAGTATTATTGAAATATTACCTTCTCATAATTGTCTTAGTTTTATACCTAAATCTATAATCGCTTGAACATTGAATGCGTGTCAAATTGTCATTAATATTTGCTTTATAAATAACTTAAATTTCATATAAATACGACACGCATTCAAAGAATCAGATATTGTAATGCAGGGTCTACTTATTCGTAATAGCTGGCATACTCGCTGTAATAATTCCCCTTTTAGATATTTTTTATTAAATTTTAATGAATAATTACGGAAATTTCATTTCTTTGAGAGTCACCAATTTTCTTTTAGTCAATGTTGATAATGGGGGGCCGAGTTTGAAATCTAGTTAAATATTACCATAATCTTTTAGATCTTATACATGTGTTACATTTTGAAGCCACGATGACTTATTCCACGCCGTGAATACTCCGGATTCTATAGGGTTGAATTAACCCCAGTCGTCCTACACAAGTGGACATGATAATGTTCCCATAGGGCTTGATGACCGTCACGCAGCCAGCTGGCAAATTGCGATACGGACCGCTTGTCCCTGGTTATGCTCATGTGACACCTTACCTCTTCGGGTCGAGGCAGAGACCAACCCGAAACCCTTATAAACTTATTCACGGCATTGCAGTTTCAGTGCTGCCATTTTATATCACCCATCTAAAGCGTACCACGTGTTCCTTTATTTAGTTTATCTGTCTCTATATCACTCCGCCTCAGCATTATCTTCATCATCTACTCTCAAATAAATGTTTGCCCTTAGTCGTCAAATAAATATTTTTATTAAATAAATGTATGTCCGCCGCTACTGATGACTCTTGCAGTGCAAAGTATAAATTCCCTACAGCACGCATTAGAAATACTCACTCGAGAACCTTAGGTAGCTAGATTACGCCTTCATATAAATGAATGCTCTTTATAAATAAATGTATTTTTATATATAGTAATATTGCCAATTAGCTATTGAAACTCTGAATTTAAAATATGATTAATAACATTAATAATGTTTTTTTTATTAAATACGTAAATAAATAATTTTAACTATACGTCTGCAGTTAAGTTTTCATTTATTCGATACCCATTATATATATTTCCTCGATTATATATGTTAATATTCGTTTGATTGTTGGCCAACTCGGAAACAAAACCATAAATCTCGTGCATCTCCCTGACCACTGTGCCTAAAGAAGTGTTTACTTATGTCACATCAGAGGTGTTATTCCATAGATTGTATTGTGGAACCGATAAACTATGTTCGAACTCGGTACCACGGGTGGCTTCGTTACTCGATGGTGCTGCTGTTCTGTGTGGTGGTCGAATTCTGCACTATGTTAACGAGATACACGTGTTTTGACTGTTACATAGTTAAATTTTTTTTTTAGCGTTTGGCGCTTTCCAACGTGAGGCTTCGAGTATAAAACCCATAGATACCCTGAGCAAAAATAACGCAGATAAATTTCTTTAGCGTTCGTTGCCGAGTTGGCTAATTGTTTTATATATATAAGAGTTTGTTTTGGATAAAAATAATAAAAATAAATCGAGTGAAATAATGTGGGTCAAGTGAGTGAAAGGACAGCAGACGTAATAACAAATTTAAGGAAAGCAGGGATGTGTGTGTAATGTAAGAAGGAACGAAATACTCGGATCTAATGAAATATCTTTTTATATATATAATAATAATCAGTAGCTAAATGAGACAGCAGAAGCTTATTATGTTTTTAACAATAAAATTTAGTTAAAGTAGAAATATATATATCATAGACAGCAGTGGCTTATACGCATTACTAATAGTTCGTTATAATATATATGTTAAGATTATTAAAGGCAGCAATATAGAGATAGGGCAATGAAAGAGTATTATAGGGCCAAGATACCGGTGGGGAATAGTTAAATGCTACTAGTGTAAAATAAATAAATAGTAAGAAAATGGATAAGAAAATGGAGGAAATACTCAGATGGATTATGCAAGAAATGAAGAAAATGTATGAGGAGGAAATGAGAAAAAGAAGTGATGAAGAATCAAAAAGGAGACAGGAAGAGGAGAGAATTAGGGAGCGTCAGAAAATTGATAGGGATATGTTGATATATCTTGAAAGGATCAAAGAACATTATGGAGTATCCCCAGTTAGTAAAAAAAAAGAAATTAAAGATATGGAAAAGGAAAGGAAGTCAGAGAGATCAGACCAACCTATAATAGTAGAAGTGCAAGCAGGTAATGTAGTAAAAATAGAGTATGATGAGCAAAGAGACCTCATTCCAGCCGATGAAAGCCCACAAGAACCGGAGAAGGAAGTTAGCATTAAAGAGACAAAGATGGACGGAGACAAAATTATAGGACCGAAAGTCATGGAAGAAAACATGAAAATGGACAGTGGATACCAAAGCCACTTAACAAAGATGGCCCACATCAAAATATTTAGAGGGGAAATAAGAAAAAAACCTCAAACTCACCTTGAGAGCCTACAGAGGTTCTTAAAATTTCATAAAACAGGGCCAGATGAACAGATTGCTATAGCTAATTACCATCTGCAAGGTTCTGCCAAAAACTGGTGGAATATGGGAACATGGAAATTTAGAACGAGCCAGCGTAGCATGCCGCTAACCATCCAACCATTAATGATAGGCATTCACATAAAAGGTATAGAAGAAATGAGTGAATTTTTCACTACATTAGATTTTAGCCATTGGGCCAAAGAACCGCCGGATCGAAGACAAAAATTAGAAAACCCAAGGCCGCAGTCGTCAATGACAAGAGATATATATTATCCACCTGACCCGGGGTTATAACAATATTGGAGCATTTCGGACGGCCATTCCGTGTATAAAATTTAGTAAAACGAACTTGATAAATATTGGTTGAATGGAAATTATATTGGTCAAATAGGGCTTTATATAGAAATTTTGTTATGTATATTTAATTATTATTATTCTTAAAAATTTTTTTATATATATTATGTTAATTAATATTAGTCTAAGAATTTTTTTTTATATATATATAATCAGTTTAACTAATAGTATTATAATGATTGCTAACCAGACACGGCCAAATTAGCTCATTTTAAAATTAAAGTTTAAATTCTAGATCCGGTATATAAATTGTTCGTTACTTCATGTAATCTCTGCTTTCTATATTTATATGTATCTGTAAAAAAAATTAATAATAATTCTTTCGTATTTAAATTATGTAATGTAAATTTTTTTTCCCTTTCTTGCCTTTGTTCTTCCTTAATTGTTCACGGGAAGTACGGGGAAATGAAACAGTAAGATTCGTATTCGAATCTTAAGTTTCACCTTTTTCTGTCGTCTCTCACTGACCGGTCTATCCCACCCAAATTTAAACTTTTTGGTATCGAATTGTGTGTAACAATATTAAAAATGTATAAATATATGTAGAATTCAACATAAACACGCACACATTTCGATCTCAAATTAAAGGCAATAAATACGGATAAAATAATATAATTTAGATTTCATTTAGCTAAATAAATTTTGTGTAATATTAATCATTTATTTTGAATTTTATAAAGTTCGTATTTGTTGCTTAGTTTAAATTTTGTTAAATAATAATTCTAACAAAATCTGAAGCAATAATTAATTAAAGTTAAAATAATTTTATTCCCTTTTGTCTTTGAAAATTTAAAAGCATCGGTCAGTGATAGATAATAAATTAATTATAAAAAAATTCCAAAAAAATGTAATTAACGAATGTAAAAAAAAAAAAAAAAAACAAACAATAGCACAGCAGATTTCTTTCTAATTAAAACCAGCAAAAGCATTGATTATCCTGAGGGTAAGATAAATAAACCCTAAAAATATCTCAACAGAAAAATTAAAAGATCAAGATAAAAAAAAGGAGGCCATCTTAGACTTGCTGGAGACTTTCACTTGAACTTTAGCTTTGCTCTCGAGTGGAGAGTCTAAAATATCTTAAAATAAATTGATATTGCCAAGGTATGACCGAGTAAGCACCGAGATTATTCTCCATCGGTAGATGGCCCCCCACCGTATGCCGAACTTCACATTGCCCATCGTAAAAACACCATAATGATCTGCTACCTGAAAGAGACAAGAAAGCCACTGCTGTTAAAATCAATAAAATGCCAAAGACAAGAAAGAAAACTGCTAATCACGAACAATCTACTATTAAACAAATGGAAGAAAGCATCTTATAAAACAGGTACCTGTGTGTGTATTCCAAATTATAGAGTACTTTAGTAATAATAAGCTATAGCTCATCTCCTACTATTTGTCTAACTTCTAAAATGTTAAAATTGTAATTTTGTGAAACTAAAATTTGAGAATTAATGTAATCTGTAAATTTCTCGCATAATCTAGCTTACCTCCCTCTACCCTTCTTAGGTGTGTATTTCTCAAATCTACACTTTATTTATAAGTATTATTGAAATATTACCTTCTCATAATTGTCTTAGTTTTATACCTAAATCTATAATCGCTTGAACATTGAATGCGTGTCAAATTGTCATTAATATTTGCTTTATAAATAACTTAAATTTCATATAAATATGACACGCTTTCAAAGAATCAGATATTGTAATGCAGGGTCTACTACTTCATAATAGCTGGCATACTCGCTGTAATAATTCCCCTTTTAGATATTTTTTATTATTAAATTTTAATGAATAATTACGGAAATTTCATTTCTTTGAGAGTCACCAATTTTCTTTTAGTCAATGTTGATAATGGGGGGCCGAGTTTGAAATCTAGTTAAATATTACCATAATCTTTTAGATCTTATACATGTGTTACATTTTGAAGCCACGATGACTTATTCCATGCTGTGAATACTCCGGATTCTATAGGGTTGAATTAACCCCAGTCGTCCTACACAAGTGGACATGATAATGTTCCCGTAGGGCTTGACGACCATCACACAGCCAGCTGGCAAATTGCGACACAGACCACTTGTCCCTGGTTATGCTCATGTGACACCTTACCTCTTCGGGTCGAGGCAGAGACCAACCCGAAACCCTTATAAACTTATTCACGGCATTGCAGTTTCAGTGCTGCCATTTTATATCGCCCTTCTAAAGCATACCACGTGTTCCTTTATTTAGTTTATCATTCTCTATATCACTCCGCCTCGGCATTATCTTCATCATCTACTCTCAAATAAATGTTTGCCCTTAGTCGTCAAATAAATATTTTTATTAAATAAATGTATGTCCGCCGCTATTGATGACTCTTGCAGTGCAAAGTATAAATTCCCTACAGCACGCATTAGAAATACTCACTCGAGAACCTTAGGTAGCTAGATTACACCTTCATATAAATGAATGCTCTTTATAAATAAATGTATTTTTATATATAGTAATATTGCCAATTAGCTATTGAAACTCTGAATTTAAAATATGATTAATAACATTAATAATGTTTTTTTTATTAAATACGTAAATAAATAATTTTAACTATACGTCTGCAGTTAAGTTTTCATTTATTCGATACCCATTATATATATTTCCTCGATTATATATGTTAATTAATATTCGTTTGATTGTTGGCCAACTCGGAAACAAAACCATGAATCTCGTGCATCTCCCTGACCACCGTGCCTAAAGAAGTGTTTACTTATGTCGCATCAGAGGCGTTATTCTGTAGATTGTATTGTGGAACCGATAAACTATGTTCGAACTCAGTACCACGGGTGGCTTCGCTACTCGATGGTGCTGCTGTTCTGTGTGGTGGTCGAATTCTGCACTATGTTAACGAGATACACATGTTTTGACTGTTACAATAGTAACAATGGAAAAATAGCTATTATGGATGCCTATGATCAGAACTTATTTCCTTCCCCATCTTTCTCCTGTTCACCTTCATTCATCTGAGTTTTATTGTTATCTATTGCTTCTCAAGTTTATTAGAGCAATGGTAATAAAATGACTTGCAGTATGGAAGCCTATGGCATGCACCACTCATCAAGTTGTTGACCAGAACCCTCATCTTCCCCATTTTGCAGTGGTATAGGTTCACAACAATGTGGTCAATAGATACAATGTTGGTTACAATAATCTGCAACATATGGGCTTCCTTGTATGGCCACACTATCAGGCCTTGTAACATTGGCTGCTTCCTTGCCCTTTTCAACTTTTACATCAATTATATGGCCTGTCACTCACACTTCCCCAAAACTTTTTTGGATTGTTCTTAATAATGGCAGTCTGATCCTTGGTGTCCCTTCTATTTGGTAATCCATATCCAAACTTCATGTTAAATCATATACTGTGCCAGTGACTTTCATAGCTATAATTTTCTTCTTCACAGCCAGTTTGGTTATCTAGCTCTTTCTAAGATAAAAGGCTGGGATAAATTTATGGTGAAAAATAAAAATATCATACTTCTTGTTTTCCATGGCAATGAACTTGCTGTTGACTTACTAGTTTGTAAATTATGAGATTCCAACTGCATCAGAATTAATAAAATTGTGCAGACACAATCAAAAATTTACACAGACACAAAAATAGAAAAACCAGAATACTTTAAGTTTGCATCAATATTTGTCAATGCTTTCTAAAGATTAAATAATTTATCACGTATGTAAGATTGTGAAAAGACAGCTTGGAAACTTCCACAAGCCCAATATTCAACTTTTGTCTTATATAAAAAAAAAGGTTGAGTATATCAGGCACATGCATTTCAATTTTAATGCTAAAATGAGTTTATGTAATGATTCATCAAATGTAACTAAATATAAAAAACATGTTCAATCAATAGTCTTTTATGAAATGTAGTGTGTATAAAACTAATTATTTTTACTTTTTTTTTCATTTACCATTGTCAAACTTCCTCCTCTCACAACTTTGACGCCATCCATTTCTTATAAATATACTAATGATTATTACTAATTTTCGAACCTAGAGATTATCTCTAGCAGATATAAATTTTAAACCTGTTAAAGATTAGTATATCTGATTTTTTTAATTTTTCACACATGGAGTTATTCACATTTCTCTGTCCCGTATGTAATATCTTTATAGAGATAATCTCTAGTTTCGAAAATGATTGGTAATAATCATTAGTATATTTATCAGAAATGGATGGCGTCAAAGTTGTGAGAGGAGGAAGTTTGACAATGGTAAATGAATAAGTAACAATTTACTCTAGATAAATACTTTGCATATAATAAAGATATATATGAGATAGTGACCTGGGCCAACTGATGAGTGCTGGTTCAGCACGAAATGCATCTTGGGGGTCAATTGTCTTTTATTATGTCTTTATATGAATTTAAAAAGAATGGGGAAGTATGGCGGTGTTTATTATTTCTATAATTATTTTTACTAATAAATCAATGAATATTTTTAATTTTTTTTTTACAAAATTGTAAATTTTGGGTTATGTAACATCCATTTTAATTAATTTTCCTTATAATTTGTATTTTTTCTTACAAGCTATAGCTTTATCTCATCAGTATGCGATATATTTTTATTTTATTGGAAGTCGTAATCTGTAAAGAGTGTCTTTTCCTTAAAGTTGATTCAATAAAGAGCAGAATAAAATAGTTTGTTTAATAATAATAATAATAATTTAATAACCATTGTTGAGTGGGAAGATACCACTACTATAATGAATTTTTTTAGTAATTGCATTTCCTATTATAATTTTTTAACCTTGGAGGATAATTTTGGAGATCACAAATATGAATGTCAGTATATGGTTGGTTCGGATAGTAATAAAAAATAACTTGACTGTTTATCTTCAAGTGCAATTAGGATAGTTTGTTTAATAATAATTTAATAACCATTGTTGGGTGGGAAGAAACCACTATTATGGCAATTTTTTTGATAATTGCATTTCCTATTACAATTTCTTAACCTTGGAGGATAATTTTGGAGATCACAAATATGAATGTCAGTGAAATCCCCTATTCTTTTTCTCACCAGATGTTATGTGGTTGGTTCTATAGCAATGAAAATAACTTCACTATCTTCAAATGCAATATATAAAGACATTCATTAAACATATATACCTCAATGTCTTACCTTACATTAATATTAAATTTTAAAAATTTATTTTACCATTCAAAATGTTTCCAAGGATATAAAAAACACTGATTAAATCTCATGTCATTGTGCATGATATACTCAGATGCGACAGGGTTGTAGTTCTTTATCTCATTGTAAATTTACTACTCTGGGCTTGAATATTGTGTTTTCCTTTCAGCTGATAATATGCAACAAAATTTTCATTTGCAAGAAACCTCTGGATGGCAAGAAAAGATAAAATTAAGATTTATAATGCCTTTGTTCTTCACTAGATTTAAATAATTGTTTTATCATATGATTGAATAGAAACCCCTCTACAAAAGCATGAAATAAGTGAATTATCAAGAATGTTCTAGAAGAATTAAATGCATAATGTTGTTAACTGCTGCAATGTATAAAGTGGATATAATTTATTTATAAATGAGATACTTCATTAATGAAATTAATATATAATGATTAACAGGTGAAATGTGTTGTCATTTTTTTCATTAGCATGGTCAACATCTTTATTTACCCTTAATTTTATTAGCTTCATGGTGACTGTCTTTCTTTTCAATTCTTTTAGCCAGCCTATTCAGAAAATCAACGTCTATCCATATGTGAATTTGTCACAACTTCAAATTCATTATCATTACTCAGAAAAATTTTGCCACTATTGGTAGTAGATAAAAGGATGTTAATATTATCAGTATTTTTCATTTCAAATTAAAGGCTTTAAATTTAAAAGAATAATCTATGAATGATATAGTTTTTAAGACTGCTATTAAAAAAATTCCATATTTGAAGGAGTTTCAATATCTTGTGTAGAATTTTAAAAACATCTTTTTATGTACAGTGCTTTGTAGGGAGAGCACTGAAATACAATTCAAGTACTGTGAAAAATAAAAACCATTAATTCAGGAATTCTCTATTGATAGAAACCTAGATGAAGGATCAAATGTTGTTAAATTATTTGTAAGTATGAATATTGTATTGATTACTACATGATTTCTGCTAATCAGATATAGATATCCCTTGAAAAATGATCCTCAAATGTATGAATATATAAAATTATATTATCTAATATTTAAACATGACTTTCATTAGGCTTTTTTTACTGCAACAGTCTATTATTAGCATATATCAAAATTATTGGAAATAATGGGGTTAAGCATTTAAGCATCTGCTATTATTCAATTTTGACACAACACTCATTTTACTATGAACACTATACTTGTTTAAACAAAAAATATCCATAAAGAATCTTGGATACATTCAAATCTAAAAAAGGACTTATAGATTAAGTTATAAAGAGGGCTAAGAATGTTAAAAACAAACAAGTATTTATAAAATGAAGATTGTTGGAAAAATGATAGAATACTATGTTCCAAGGTTAAAATACAACTCAACATATTGGTAGAGATTGTAATCTCTATGAAGGAATTGCTACTGATGTTAAATTGTAAAAGCTATTAATTAAAAATGACAGCTTGAATTTTCTAACACATTCACATTAATGGGACAATAAATTACCAAGTCTATTTTAGGAATCACTAAACAAAATAATTTTGATTCTCTGATAATGATTATATTAATGAGTCCATTAAAATCATATAGCTTTCCCTATTTGGCAAATCATAATAATAGGGCTTTGTAGCAAAAGTAAAAAAATACAATCTAAATAGTTGATATAAAAGGATTAATTTGTCTTACATCAGTTATGATGCTATATTACATTGATGCTGTAATAAAATTTACCCAATTGTTTGTTTGATAGTAAAAATTTGAATTAAAAAAAAACTAATTTATCATTAGTTTTAAAAAGAATTTTAATTCAAATTATATCTTCTAAATGTTAGCATATATCAGTGACAATTCAAGAGTCAATAAAAGTAATTTAAGAGAAATATTTGTGAATTTGTAGTCCTTTTTTGACAGAACCGCCACTACACTAACTGAAAAAATGAACCTACACATAATTGTCTTAACTTTACTTGTTTATTTTATTCTAAAATTATAAAACATTTATTTCTTAATAAATCTTTGATGTATGCATTTATACATTATTTGATTATAAGTCTTTAGCAAAACAATAATAAACTGAAAATTTACTAGTGAAATAAGAAATTACTTTCTATCAAAACTTTTTTAAAAAAAATTACTTACTGTTAGAAACTCCTTTTTTTTTTGCAATTAAAAATTGACTTTTAAATTATAAAAAAAAAGTTTTAATGGAGAAAAATGGTTTTTCATTAATTACATTTTTGTCCTGAAGGTAAAATGACCTGTTTTGTTTATTTCTAATTATTAATTATCCACTTGCAATGTTACTATTTTATTTTCAAGATTTTCATTGTCTGATTTGATGTTTTTAATAAAAAATTTCAAAAATATAAATACATAATGAAAAATATATTTTTATTTGTTAAAAAGTAAAATGAGAAGAAAAACAAAGTCCTATTGTAGCAGCAAAATATGGCTGATTAAAATGGTAATAATGCTAGTGAATTAAAACTGCAAAGAAAATAATCACTTTGATCATTTTCATTTTTTTTTATTTAGTGCCAATACAGCATAGACCAGAAAAACAAGTGTTATTCTAGCACTGTTTTATACAATGAAATTTTGAAATGGAGGGAGTACTTTAGTCACCTTTTGAATAATGAAGTATGAATTCAAATGATTGCTTTTAATAATCACTACCCTCTATTCTTTTAGATTTAGACAGAAAGGCTGCCAATGTTGATAAAATCTCTGAAAAAAAACATTGAAATTTAGTGATACATTAGTTTCAGTCACCTTATCTTAAAGGTACTTCTATTGATCCAATTTATATAAAAAAAGGCTAGAATATCAGTATTTATGACAGCAGGAATTAATTTTAAAATCTTTACTAAATAACCAGATTTCTACCATGGATGAATAATCACCAGACTTTTTTGTTGCCTGACAATTCCGGTAGTGTTTGGTTAGCTGTACGCCAGCCACTAGAGGTGCTGTTTCTGTGGAAACAAACAAATATCCAGAGTAGGGGCCAAAAAGCAGAGATGCTTGTTCCAGCCACTAGGTGGCGCTGTTCATCATGTGTATGCACAGGAACCTTCCACAAGCGAGCTGGCAGCAAAACTGCCCGCCTGGTGGCACTGGTTGCAATGCATAAGCCATGTAGCTTACATCGTCTGCTACCAGCCACTACCAAGAACCAAAGTGGTGCTGATTGCCGTAAACACGTCTACAAGATTCTAGCCCACTATGTGGTGCTGTTTCTCCACATTACACATGGAAAAACTGTGCAAAATAATGCCTGCTTGATTTCTTTATATCCATACTACTCAAAAGATGGATACCCTATAATGTACAGGTGTGATTAAATTTAGAAGCCATAACTATTTAAATATGCGTTCCCACTTAATGTTGTTACATTCTATTTCACCATTTAATAAATTGATGTATTTTAAAATTATTTATTTTTAAAAATCGAACTTTTTTTAAAATTATTTACTCTAAAAGTGGTTTTTTTTAAAAAAAATCGGTCAGTGTTTTTTTTTTTTTTAAAAAAAGCTTTTTTTTTTCCTACGGCAGGATTGCTTTCAAAACTATTATTTTAAAAGATGATTGTTTAAAAAACTTTTGTTTTTACACTTTCAAATATTATTTAAAATAAGTTTTAAACTAATACAAATTATATTTTGGATTATAGATCGATCTTTCAATTACTATTTCCCAACCGTGTTATTTTAAAAAAGTTGAATTTGCGGGCTCTTACGTGCAAACAATAATTTGAAGATCTGTTTATCAATAAATATTTTTAAATTACTGGTGAAAAAGCAAATCAAACTTTCTCTTAAATATATTAAAATATCTATTCAGTTAAATTTAAAGGAAGTTTACAGTAAATAAGTTTTAAACTAATACAAATTATATTTTGGTTTATAGATCAATCTTTCAATTACAATTTCCCAGCTGTGTTATTTTAAAAAAGTTGATACAGTTGAGAAATGATTAATTACTTGTTCAGTAATTGAAGGTTATTGGTTTATCATGAGATAAGTACAGTATCTGCAAAAGCTAATGAATACATATTTATTTTTAATAATGGTAGAAAGTTTAATTAAATTTGCATATTAAAGTAAAACAAGATCATCATCATCAACTATTATCAATCCACTGAAGTATGAACATCTCTCCAAATTTAATCCACCTCCAATCTTTAGCTTCTCTTCTCCACATCACCCCTGCACACTTTCTTATTTCATTTATCCATCACACATGATATCTCTTCCTGGGTCTTCTACAACTCTTGGAATCCAGTTTAAGATTTCAATTGTCCATCTATTATCATCTCTTCTAGCAATATGTCCAGCCCAACTCCACTTTAATCTTTTAATTTTTTCAATAAAATCGGTTACACCTTATTGTTCTCTTACCGATACATTGCGTTTTCGATCTGTTCTTGTTACTCCCAAAATGCATCTCTCCATACTTCTTTGAGTGGTCTAAAGTCCGCATTGCTCTTCTATTAAGTGTCCAAGTCTCAGATCCATAAGTAAGAACAGGTAAAACACATTTATTAAAAATCTTCCTTTACAAACACATAGGTATATTTCCTTTAGTATCAAGTTATTTCTACCAAAAGCACTCCAACCAAGTTTTAATTCTATGATTAATTTCATCCATTATGTTTCCATCTGTATTAATAATCTGACCGAGGCGTTTGTAACTGTTAACATCTAACTCATCATAAACAATCTTTATTTTCATATTTTGAGAAAATCCATTAAACATTACTTTAGTCATTTTAACATTTATCTTTAGTCCTACATTCATCTGATAACTACTGCAACATTTCCTGTAGATCTAAAGCATTATTAGCAAAAACAACTACATCATCTGAAAAATCTAAATAACTTAAATAATCACCATTTACTTTCACTCCTTTAGCTTCCCATTTTAATACACAAAATACTTCTTGCAGCACTGATGTAAAAAGTTTTGGAGAAATGGAGTCACCCTGTCTTACACGCTTCTCAATGTTGACTTTCCCAGAATCATTATCTAATCTAATTGTTGCTGTTGCATTTCTATAAATATTCTTTAAAATATGACAATATCTTGGATCTATACCTTGATACTTTAATCACTGAAGAAAAGTTTATAAATTCAAATGCCTTTTGATAATCTACAAATCCAAAACATAATGGCAATTCATATTCATTTGTCCTTTCTATAACTTCTCTCAATCCCTGGACATGATCTCCTGTACTAAAACCACTTCTAAATCCAGCTTGTTCTCTTGGTTGGTGGAAATCCAACGTTCTCTCTAGATGAGTTGTAATTATCTTTGTAAAAATTTTGTATGTAACTGATAAAAGGCTGATAGGTCTGTAATTTCTAATATCTACTTTATCACCTTTTTTAAATATTAATACTGCATTCTTCCAATCATCTGGTCCATCTTTATCATTTAGACATTTGGTATATAATGTTGCTAAAATTCTATTTTTTCACCTGCTTCTTTTAATATATCAATTATAATTTTACTATTGCCTGGAGTCTTTTCTTTCTTCATGTATTTAATTGCTTGTCTCACTTTTTCATTTAAAATTCTGGGCAATTCATAATATGTAATAGATATAGGAGGTATTTGTTCTTTATTACTATATAATCCTTGATAGAAGTCTTCTATCCATTTCATGATGTCATCTCTCTTTTTAGTAATAATTCCAACTTTTTTCTTATTGCAGATATAAATTTCCTACCAATAGCAAAATGTTGTTTTACACTCTTGAGACTTTCATTCTCTTCTACTGCTTTCCTTGCTAGTTCAGAGTTATACTTTCTTATATCATTTTCAGCTATTTTACACATCATTTTACAAAACTCGAGATATTCAATCTTTTTTAATGCATCATTTTTGTACATCTTCATATTCCTTCTTTTCTTCATAAATTCTCTAGTCTCAGTAGAAATGTTATTGGTCAAGTGCTGCTTTTTTCAACCAGTTATTTTTGTTGCAGTTTTTTAAAGTGTATCAGTTGTTTTCATATTAATTTCATTCACATCTGAATCATATTCAAAATCTACTAATACTTGAAACCTATTTGTAAGTTCTAATTTAAATTCATTAGAATATTTCTGAAAATTAGGAATATCAACTGTAAATATTGTTAATCTTTAATAATTTTTGTCTCTCTAGTTTTGCATTAACATGTACACCTGGGTCTCTTTATACGCGGACTTATTTAACATGATTTTGAAGTTACGTGATTCACGTTTCACTGGAAGTCGGACTCCAATAATGCACTATTACTTTAAATAATAAACTTCGCGTATATTGAAAGTAATAGCACATTATTGGAATTTGACTTTCATCTTAGTAATTTCAATATTTTCAGTGCTTTATAATAGTAAGATTTTATGCAATAATGAATTTAAAATCATGATTTCCACATTTTATGTATACACACATTAAATTTTACAAGATTATAATGTAAATTTGTTCAAACATTATGCGTGTTAATTTTGCATTTTAAATCACTCTGTTTTTGCTTTTTAAAAAAGAACGTAATCAACTATTAATCATTTAGTGTCTGCAAGTTTATTTTTAAAAGGTGAGTAATAGCAGTGGGCACAATTAAAATTGAAAATTAAAAAATTAAAGACAAAAATAAAAATTTAATTTTTAGTTGTTAGATTAATTACTAATCACGTTGTCACCAGAAAACCATTAACACAACATGAGAGTGACATTGGCGCTAGTTGTATTTTCTCTTTTGAAGAATCTTATTTTTTATCAGTTTGCAAACGAACCTGTTTATCGGCAAATAGTGATAATAATTAAAAAGTGTATAAAAAATATAAATTACTGTAAATTATGCATAAAAATATATTGTTTTGAATAAAATTAAATATTATAGCTAAAAAAAGTTTGTCTTGTATAATTTTTTTTCAAATTTGAAATTTTTTATTAGCCATATTTTATTTTATTATTTTTTTTTGTGCGAATTTTAAAGTAATTTTACGTTGGTGCTTTGGTTTTACACGATTTTAAAAAAATCACAGTCCATATCCCCCCTTTTTCAAGGTAAGTTAGGTCTATTTTTGCATGTTTTCGTTTGCGCATGTTTTCTGAGGAACCTATCTATCGCGTAAAATGAGACCGAGGTGTATTTCTCATCTTACTAATCGATGATCACTTCCTCTGTTAAAATTTATTAAGAACATTACAATCTTGAAATATATATTTTCTATTAGTCAAAATATAATACAATTCTGCTGTACCTTCATTTGGATGCTTCCATGTCCATTTCCTTTTAACATTTTTCTCAAAATAATAATTCATAATATAAAGTTTTCCTTTTCCTGCAAACTCCATAAGTCTATGTCTTCTCTCATTTCTATTACCATAACCAAAATTACCTACATCACTTTCATAACAATTTTTAAAATGTAGTTTACTCTGATCAAAAGCTTTTTCTGCATCCATATAAAAATCTTCTACTACTTCATCACTTTGAGAACTTGTTGGGGCATAAACCTAAATTATCTGCATTTGGTATCTGCTATTAAGTTGTTTAACTAATCTTGCCACTCAGTCTGATACACCATCAATCTCCACAATGTTGTTCTTCCACTTTTGATTTATAATGAATCCTACTCCACTTGTATTTCCAATATTTGTGCCCTTATAGTAGAGTACATATTCACTTTTTAAAACAATTGTCTCTTCATCTTTTCTTCTAACTTCACAAAGTCCAATAATGTCCCATTTAATATAAGACAGTTTTTCTTCTAACACTTGCAATATTCCTTCACTTGAAAGTGATCTGCAGTTGTAAGTACCTAAATGAAAAAAGCCATCATCAAATGGCAGCCTGGGACCACAATCAGGGGATTCTTAGCACCCTCTGCCTTCGGCCACCAACTGCACCTTGGTTGGTGACTTTACAGTCTCCTGGGAATAAGGGCCATGATTTATTTTTTCTGTCATAATTGTATATATATATTGGAAAAATATTTATCATTTACTCAAGCATTCATTCTGCCTTATCAGGCAACTGACAAGAAAGTCCATGGTGTTTCTAGATCTTAAACTCAGAGGTAAAAATACAATAACCTTGTCACACTGGCTAATGCATGTTAATGAGCAGCCCTTTCATGTTTATATACTATATGAATAAACACATAGTGCTAACAGCTGTAATGACAATAATGCATGGAGTAAACATTAAGAATTTGCCTTGCTGAGTTCCTTTAAGGCCTCCAAGAGGAATCAAATGGTTTCCTTTCAATTAATAGGATGGCAGTAAATTTGTAACCTCCTGAGTGTGACAATTTTTTGCATTAAATCAAATCTTAATGATTAATCAAAGTAAATTATAGTTTATTAGTTGATATTGTGAAATTGGTAAATATTTAAATGTCTCTGTTGGGTGATATATATTATAATTTGTCTATTTAAAAATACATTTGTAGATTCATTAAACCACCTAACTACTCACAAACATTCTATTTCAAAATCTGTAGAGATTCTAACCAGTAAATAAATTCTGTTTGATGACATTACCATAAGTTAATAATTGTTGAAATCTACCGAAAAATGCTATAATGAACCATACTGACAATTCTAAAGATATCAGTCAGGTATAGATTGATGGAAATATCATTCAGGTATAGATTTACGGAGAGATATCATTCAGGTATAGATTTATGGATCTATACCTGAATGATATCTCTAGAATTGTCATTATGATGTATTATAGCATTTTTCAGTAGATTTCAACAATTATTAACTTATGGTGTTGTGTTCAAACAGAAAACAGTGGGAAACTTAAAGGAGATAATAAATATACTTGAATTTATTTACTGGTTAGAATCTCTACAGATTTTGTAATATAATATTTTTGAGTAGTTAGGTGATTTAATGAATCTACAAATGAATTTCTAAATAGATAAATTTTAATATATATCACCCAACAGAGATACTTAAATATTTACCAATTTCACAATATCAATAAACTATAATTTACTTTGACTAATCATTAAGATTTGATTTAATGCAAAAAATTGTCACACTCAGGAGGTTACAAATTTATTGCCATCCTATTAATTGAAAGGAAACCCTTTGATTCCTCTTGGAGGCCTTAAAGGAACTTAGGAAGGCAAATTCTTAATGTTCACTCCATACGTTATCATTACAGCTGTTAGAACTATGTGATTATTCATATAGTATATAAACATGTACGGCTGCTCACCAACATGCATTAGCCAGTGTGACAAGGTTATTGTATTTTTACCTCTGAGTTTAAGATCTAAAAACACCATCGACTTTCTTCTCAGTTGCCTGATAAGGCAGAATGAATGCTTGTGTAAATGATAAATATTTTTCCAATATATATATACACTTATGACAGAAAAAATAAATCATGGTCCTTATTCCCAGGAGACTGTAAAGTCACCAACCAAGGCAGCAGTTGGTGGCCGAACGCAGAGGGTGCTAAGAATCATTTGATTGTGGTCCCAGGCTGCCATTTGATGATGACTTTTTTATTTAGGTACTTACAACTGCAGATCACTTTCAAGTGAAGGATTATTGCAAGAGTTAGAAGAAAAACTGTCATATTAAATGGGACATTATTGGACTTTGTGAAGTTAGAAGAAAAGATGAAGAGACAATTGTTTTAAAAAGTGAACATGTACTCTACTATAAAGGCATAAATATTGGAAATACAAGTGGAGGATCCATTATAAATAAAAAGTGGAAGAACATTGTGGAGATTGATGGTGTATCAGACAGAATGGCAAGATTAGTTAAACAACTTAATAGCAGATACAGAATGCAGATAATTTAGGTCTATGCTCCAACAAGTTCTCAAAGTGATGAAGTAGTAGATTTTTATATGGATGCACAAAAAGCTTTTGATCAGAGTAAACTACATTTTAAAATTGTTATAGAAAATTTTAATGCTAGAATTGGTAAACAAATGAAAGATGAAAGTGCTGTAGGTAATTTTGGTTATGGTAATGGAAATGACAGAAGACATAGACTTGTGGAGTTTGCAGGAAAAGGAAAACTTTATATTATGAATTATTTTGAGAAAAATGTTAAAAAAAATGGAAGCATCCAAATGAAGGTACAGCAGAAATGGATTATATTTTGACTAACAGAAAATACATATTTCAAGATTGTAATGTTCTTAATAAATTTAACAGAGGAAGTGATCATCGATTAGTAAGATGTGAAATACATGTTAATGCAAAACTAGAGACAAAAATTATTAACATTAAAAATATTTACAGTTGATATTCCTAATTTTCAGAAACATTCTAATGAAGTTAAATTAGAACTTACAAATAGGTTTCAAGTATTAGTAGATTTTGAACATGATTCAGATGTGAATGAAATTAATATGAAAACAACTGACACACTTTTAAAAACTGCAACAAAAATAGCTGGTTGAAAAAAGCAGCACTTGACCAATAACATTTCTACTGAGATTAAAGAATTTATGAAGAAAAGAAGGAATATGAAGATATACAAAAATGATGCATTAAAAAGGATTGAATATCTTGAATTTTGTAAAATGATGTGGAAGAGTTGAAAATGATATAAAAAAGTATAACTATGAACTAGCAAGGAAAGCAGTAGAAGAGAATGAAAGTCTCAAGAGTGTAAAATATTTTGGTATTGGTAGGAAATTTTAATCTGCAATAAGAAAAAAGCTGGAATTATTACTAAAAAGAGATGACATCATGAAATGGATAGAAGACTTCTATCAAGAATTATATAGTAATAAAGAACAAATACCTACTATATCTATTACATCTTCTGAATTGCCCAGAATTTTAAATGAAGAAGTGAGACATGCAATAAAAACATGAAAAAGACTCCAGGCAAGGGTAGACTTATAATTGATATATTAAACGAAGCTGGTGAAAAAATAGAATTTTTTTAGCAACATTATATACCAAATGTCTAAATGATAAAGATGTACCAGATGATTGGAAGAATGCAGTATTAATATTATTTAAAAAAGGTGATAAAGAAGATATTAGAAATTACAGACCTATCAGCCTTTTATCAGTTACATACAAAATTCTTACCAAGATAATTACAACTTGTCTACAGAGAATATAGGATTTCCACCATCCAAGAGAACAAGCTGGATTTAGAAGTGGTTTTAGTACAGAGATCATGTCCAGGGATTGAGAGAATTTATAGAAAGGACAAATGAATATGAGTTGCCATTATGTTTTGGAATTGTAGATTATGAAAAGGCATTTGAATTTATAAACTTTTCTTCAGTGATTAAAGTATCAAGGTATAGATCCAAAATATTGTCATATTTTAAAGAATATTTATAAAAATGCAACAGCAACAATTAGATTAGATAATGATACTGGGAAAGTCAACATTGAGAAGAGTGTAAGACAGGGTGACTCCATATCTCCAAAACTTTTTACAGCAGTGCTGTAAGAAGTATTTTGTGCATTAAAATGGGAAGCTAAAGGAGTGAAAGGAAATGGTGATTATTTAAGTCATTTAGATTTTTCAGATGTAGTTGTTTTTGCTAATAATGCTTTAGATCTACAGGAAATGTTGCAGTAGTTATCAGATGAAAGTAGAACTAAAAATAAATATTAAAATGACTCAAGTAATGTTTAATGGATTTTCTCACAATATGAAAATAAAGATTGTTTATGATGAGTTAGAAGAAGTTAACAGTTACTAACACCTTGGTCAGATTATTAATACAGATGGAAACATAATGGATGAAATTAATCATAGAATTAAACTTGGGGTGCTTTTGGTAGAAATAACTTGATACTAAAAAAATATACCTATGTGTTTGTAAAGGAAGATTTTTAATAAATGTGTTTTACCTGTTCTTACTTATGGATCTGAGACTTGAACACTTAATAGAAGAGCAATACTGACTTCAGACCACTCAAAGAAGTATGGAGAGATGCATTTTGGGAGTAACAAGAAGAGATCGAAAACACAATATATCAGTATGAGAACAATAAGGTGTAACCGATTTTATTGAAAAAATTAAAAGATTAAAGTGTAGTTGGGCTGGACCTATTGCTAGAAGAGATGATAATAGATGGACAATTAAAATCTTAAACTGGATTCCAAGAGATTGTAGAAGACCCAGGAAGAGACCACATGTAAGATGGCTATATGAAATAAGAAAGTGTGCAGGGGTGATGTGGAGAAGAGAAGCTAAAGATTGGAGGTGGATTAAACTTGGAGGTGTTCATCCTGCAGTGGATTGATAATAGTTGATGATGATGATCTTGTTTCACTTTAATATGCAAATTTAATTGAACTTTTTCTACCATTATTAAAAATAAATATGTATTCATTAGCTTTTGCAGATACTGTACTTATCTCATGATAAACCAATAACCTTCAATTACTGAACAAGTAATTAATCATTTCTCAACTGTATCCAGCAGCACGAGTCTCATTTTGATGGTTCTATCATAAAGTAAACAAAGTGACCTATTGCAAAAATTCTAATTAGATTTCAGCTTTCATTGATAAATTCTGAGCTTGGAAAGCACTAAAAAAGTATTGCCTTTACTTTTTTCAAAATTCTTTCATAATGTTTAGACATTCATCTAGATATATCCTATACCAAAATTAGCAAAACTTGTAACAGCGTAATTATGAGACAAATTAACTCATTGTTAAGCTCTTATAATAAGTAACATTACTTTTACTAGCTGTGGTAATATTACTAATTCAATAATGAAAGAAAAAAACAGCACACTGGCAAAGACAGTACTATCAGTCTTCGGAATTTTAGGGTATTAAGATCATATACAATTCTCAATGATCATCCAATTTTGACATGGTTGGGAAATAGTAATTGAAAGATCGATCTATAAACCAAAATATAATTTGTATTACTGTAAAACTTATTTACTGTAAACTTCCTTTAAATTTGAACTGAATAGATATTTTAATATATTTAAAGGAGAGTTTGATTTGCTTTTTCTCCAGTAATTTAAAAATATTTATTGATAAACAGATCTTTGAATTATTATTTGTATGTAAGAGCACGCAAATTCAACCTTTTTAAAATAACACGGCTGGGAAATAGTAATTGAAAGATCAATCTATAAACCAAAATATAATTTGTATTAGTTTAAAACTTATTTACTGTAAACTTCCTTTAAATTTGAACTGAACAGATATTTTAATATATTTAAAGGAGAGTTTGATTTGCTTTTTCTCCAGTAATTTAAAAATATTTATTGATAAACAGATCTTCGAATTATTGTTTGCATGTAAGAGCACGCAAATTCAACCTTTTTAAAATAACATGGTTGGGAAATAGTAATTAAAAGATCGATCTATAATCCAAAATATAATTTGTCTTAGTTCAAAACTTATTTTAAATAATATTTGAAAGTGTAAAAAAAAGTTTTAAAAACAATCATCTTTTAAAATAATAGTTTTGAAAGCAATACTGCCGTAGGTAAAAAAAAAAAAAAAGCTACTTTTAGAGTAAATAATTAAAAAAAAAGTTCGATTTTTAAAAATAAATAATTTTAAAATACATCAATTTATTAAATGGTGAAATAGAATGTAACAATATTAAGTGGGAACACATATTTAAATAGTTCTGGTTTCTAAATTTAATCACACCTGTACATTATAGGGCATCCATCTTTTAAGTAGTATGGAATAAACAAATCAAGCAGGCATTATTTTCCTAAGTTTTTCAATGTGTAACGTGAAGCAGTGCCACATAGTGGGCTAGAATCTTGGTGTAGCAAATGATGTAAGCTAGATATGTTTATGTCAATCAGGGCCACCTAGGTTCTTGGTAGTGGCTGGTAGCAGACGATGTAAGCTACATGGCTTATGCATTGCAACCAGCACCACCAGGCAAGCAGTTTTGCTGCCAGCTAGCTTGTGAAAGGTTCCTGTGCATACGCATGGTGAACAGCGCCACCTAGCAGCTGGAACAAGCATTTCTGCATTTTGGCCCCTACTCTGGATATTTCTGTGTGTTTACACAGAAACAGTGCCTCTAGCAGTTGGGGTACATCTAACCAAACACTACCGTTTATTATAATACAAATAAAGTGTCTGTTAATTAAAAAACTATTGTAATAACAATAAAAATTATAAATATAACAGTAATAAACTATTATATACAGTCTTTCTCTCTGCAGAAGTACTTCTGCAGATTGAAAGAGTGTAAATAATAGTTTGTTACTATTATATTTATTATTTTTAAGTTTATTACAGTATACAACTTTTAATGAATGATAGGAAGAGAAGCATTATTGCTTCTAAAACATTTTTCTTTTGACAAAAAAACTAGTGTTGAATATGGTTATTATATTAGTGGTTTATGAAACAGACTATAAGATATAAAGATAATGATGGAGATTTTAATATCAAATGACAAAGCAAAAATGAGAACGTCTTGGCTTCTAAATTGTATCTTGCCAATTTAAAGGATATTCTATATAATGCTGTAAATGTTTTGAATATAATCTGTAAAGACTGATTTTTGTAATTAGTTAAAAAATCTCTGACATTGTATCAGTCATTTATAGAAAAAAATAACTTCAGGAAAATTGCTTTAGTTGTTATTAATTTAAAAAAATGAACTATTTCAAATATTATGCAGTTCTTTAGATAGATATGAAGGTGAAGTGTAGATCTTAATGTATTGCTGCTACACTTAATTAACAGTTCAAAATAGAATATTTCATCATATTGCAATAACAATTTCAACTATTAGTTGTCTATTGATTTATTATTCGGCCAAATTTACTGTATGAAAATAAAAGATGGATTCATTATTAACAAATATAAAATCCAATTTAAGAATGCTCTGTAAAATTCTAAAAATACGATGCCAAATCATATGCCTAACTTATGTTCTTCAGATTACTGCAAGTGGTGACATTGAATCTATTATTGTATGATTACAATTGAGCATGATTTCTTGAAATGTATTTTGTAATGAACTTAAATATAGTTTTCATGACAAAAGTAATTCCATTTATTACTTAAAAATGTGTCTCAAAGATACTGTAAAGAGATGAAATTTGAATACAATGGAGATATAAAATTAAGTAAGATATTGAAGTCTTTCAGAAAAATGTGACTGCATAAGAAGTAAAAATATAGTATCACAAGATGTCAAAAAACAAAGTCAAGAAATAGCCCATGATATGCAATGATATATTTGTGGATCACAGAATGATTTACATGGTTATTGCACAACTAGCCTTTAATTTTTTATTTTTGTCTCAACTTTTCTTTTTCTTCTGAATTTAGAAATGTCATTTTCACTTACAAGATGATGCTAAGTGGTGATAGTATATATTATAGAAATAAAATCCGAAATATGTATGAAAAAAAAATCCATGCAATGAATTCATCAATCATTTCTTGATTCTCATCTAATTTTGAAGTTTGAAAATTGATTTTATGATGAAAATAGTAAAAGCAAACTTTATTAAAAACATTCAAGATTCTTGAGTGTTTATATAGATATTATCATCATACATTTTTAAGATTTTTAATCACCATTATAATAAACTATTAAAAATATTTTGTTATTTATATAGTACACAAACCCAGAGGAGTTAGTTCTTATTTATAATAAACAAATAAAAGTAAATCCAAAACTTATATTTGTAGACAATTTGTTTTAACAGATTTTCTACAGTTATTACCACAATAAATATTTTAAGGAGATATACAAACACTCTTAATATGAAAATATTTCTTAATATTAGGAAAAAGTCAATGGATAATAGCTTCAAACAATGATGATACAAAATTGTACTCCTTAATTGAATGAGGGGCTGCATAAATGGGAAAGTTGAAGTGTCATTTATGAACATGGATTATTAGTAGTAAGACTAACTGTAATGTTCATAAAAATTTATTAAACAAATTATTGGAGCAAATATTTGACTCAGCTTTACTGGATATTTAAATTATTAGTAATTACTAACAAAGAGGTGTTATATATATATAATACACAAATAGTAAACAAAGAAATCTAATAATTTTTATTATACCTACAATTTTTCTTTAATAAAAATGATTATTTCTGTGTATGACATCTACTTAAATGTAATCATTAAAAATAATGATCAAGTTGACAATAAAGAATATACTCTTTTAAGAAAAAAGTATCCATTGCTTTCTTATAAAAGAACTACCAAAAATTAATTTAGAGAAAAAAAACCTTGCAGAACAGCAAAGAGAAAAAAATTAAAAATAACTTTCTTTAATCATATATGTAAAAATTCCAAAAAGTATTCCATAAATTGAAAAATAAATATAAAAAATGAGCAAATGTTAATAAAAGTGAGTCATTTAAATAAGTACATGCACAAAAAGATCCTTGTTTGTGAGAAAATTAATCCAATGTCTTCTACCGAATGAATCCAAAAACAATGACCATTGTTAAGGCAATGAATGCAGAAATAGCAAACATCTGGGTAGTAGACTGGCTTTCAGCAAATGCCTGAAGAGCAGCAAGCTAGTAAAACAAAAAAAGAATGTTTATCAGTATTTAATAATTATAAGAAAACAATATTAATTAAAATATTTGAAAAACATGACAAAGGACTAACTTGAAGATTTATCAGTAATTAAAAATGAATTAATATAAGTGCAATAAAATTAATTTGATTCTCTAGTAATTTAGGAATTATTATCCTGATTAAATTATAAGAAACCCTTAAAATTTTTATGACTATTATTTTAGAATTTATTTGAACATTTACCTATAAAAAAAATAAACCCAGTTCAGTAAACAAATTAAAGTTAAACATTCCAAGATTAAAGGAAAGTATTTACATAAATTAATAAACCTAATTAATATGAGCATCATGCTTTCTATTTAGTCTTTTTACCAAATAATTTTAACCTAATAAAAAAAAAATGGAGAAAGTATTTAACTATAAATTTTATTTGAGATAAAATTAAAAACAATAGTATGGAAACTAATCAGTAAACTATTATTTGATTTTAGCAAAAGTATGTATGTTCAACTTCTATTTCTAATCTTTCTACGTGGAATTACACTAATATTCAACTTTCCAAATTTAAACAAACATTCAAATATTTTAAATTCTTTTGTTTTTTATCAATGCATCCCTTATCTCAACTTCACCATGTCACAAACATTTACACATTAATTTCATAAACAATTTTAAAAATGGTAGAGCTGAGACGAGGAATCCACTAATAGAAAACAAAAAAAACCCCTTAATATTATATATATAGTACAACAATTATTCACTCTTCTTCAAAGTGCTACATATTAATTAGCTCCAACATTGCATGAGAATGGTGTAGTGAAGGTTATCAAACAATCAATAGAGATATAGAGATTCAACTCAGCTAAAGAATGAAGGTTGCTTCATGAATTCCAAATATAGTGAAAATGGCCTGACTTTCTGTGCTGGTGAATGATTGTGATACAGTGGAGGCAAGATGAGAGATGCACTGATTTAAAAAAAAGCTACCCTCCCTTTGAAAATAGATATTTAATTATATTAGATTTGATGTAATGATTTCTGGGTGAAGCAACGTTTTTAAATATATTCTGACATGTTTATTATATATAATGCATTATTTAACTCAACTGAATAAATAAAAGGAAATCAGAATATATGTGTGTTAATATTAAAAACAAATGCAAAAATGATTGATCTAAATGCATAAAAAATACTATTGATAAAATATATACAGCACACATTAAAATACCTAGAATATATAAACACATTACTGTTAATGTATTATTGTCTTCATGCTAAAATCAACTTTTGCCCTTGAGAATTAATAGTGCTTTCTTGATTCATATTTTCACAATCAGTTAGAAAACAAAATCTTAATCAACATAAATTATATAGGATTGCAATCCATATCTATTAATTCATTATAATTTAAATATTTTACTTTTAAACAAGCAGAAATATACTGCATGAATTATGCTTTCATTTTCAGATTACTTTTTTTTATTAATTTGGCAATATGACAAATTTGGATTATATATGATCTGACTTTCCCATCATTAAATCCCATCAGCAAAATGTTACACACAATCTGGCACTACATTATTCCAAATATCATTGTTCTTATTTTATAATTATTATTCCATTTTTTTTTTTTTGCTTTTACTAATACAAGCTGCTTTTGTTTTTGAAAGATTTCTAATTTATATATCTAATCCTCCAAATGATATATATAATATTTTCACATTCAATTCGATTGGTTTAAAATAAAACAGCAAAAATATAATCAATCTAAATGTTTTTTATCAATATTACTGAATAGCAATTAAAAATCTACATAACTAAAAATTGATTTTAATCTCATTTAATCATTTTTAAAATAAATTAAAAAGTTTTACTATTGAATCTTAAATTCACATAACCATTTTTTTTATTTATAATTTTATTAAAATATTTTGTCACTTCAAACACACATATATAGAAACAATGCAAAACGCTAGTTGAAATCTATAGAAAATATAAATAAATATGACATTAGCACAGTTTAATCTTACATTTACATAGCCACTTTTTAATTAAAGAGAATGGATTTTACCTTTCCACATATACATATGAACCCTAATAATATATATAACAGCACAATGATCTCCATGCTGAATATAGAGGAAACTCTAACCCAAACACAATACAGAGACTTCATAAAGATAAGAATGGCCATCTTATCTTTAACCTAAATTATCACTTATATAGGTCAATATGAAGTGTCTTGGCTTGAGAAAGTGAAGATGCTATCCTGTTCACTTTTATATCCAATACTTTCTTTCATATATTAACATATGTAAAATCTATTAATTCTTAAAATTAACTCATAGTAAATGGAAAGATTTTGCATATGTTAATGTATGAAAGAAAGTAATGGATGTAAAAATGAACAGAGTAACATCTTCACTTTCTCAAACCAAGATGTTTCAGATTGGTCTAATATAAGTAGGAATTTAAGTTAAAGATAAGACATCCATTGTTATCTTTACAAAGTCTATCTTATGTTTCGATTTGAGAGTTTCCTTTGTACTTAGCATAGAGATCATTGTGTTATTATATAAATTATTACAGTGCATATATGAAAAGGTGAAATCCTTTCTCTTTAATTACATATGTTCTATGTGCTTGTCAAATAAATTTGAACATTACATAGCCATTTTTTACTCACAATGTCATTAAAATAGTTTATCACTTTACACACACATAAAAATAAAATTAACACAGCTTAATTTGTAAGTAATTAAAGAAAGTAAACCATTTACTTTCCAACTATGAATAAATAATTCTTGGTGTGCTAGCAAAAAATCAAAAATAGAATAGATACATCTATTTTTTTTTAAGTTTTTGATGTTTATAAGGGAAATTCAGAGTGAAACCTGTAAGAATCATTAAAATAATAATCAGTTAGATAAGGATAGAGTAGACTCACTGTTATAACTCTGTTTTAAAATAAAACTAAAGTTAATAATTGTAAACATGAACTGAATAAATATGTAATTAAGCAGAGTAAACCAGTCACCCTCAGGTATATTATTAAATAATTCCAGTATATTAGCAAAATATCAAAATAATAATTTTATGCTTAAATAATAAGTGAATCCATTCCATTCTATGCCTTTTCTAACATATCAGGAGTTATTTATACAGAGTTTAATTATTTATATATATATATTAAATATTTTCATGAAATTGAACTGAAGTTTTCTATGTATTAAATTAGAATAATAAAATTAGCTATAAAGTGTCTCATCATGCTATGACACATGAGAAAAAACAAATTGATAGTTTCAATTGAATCATGTGATCCAGAGATTAATAGTTGCCATCATATGTTTTATATTTATTAAAATTAATAAGAGATTTTCAATTGCAAATAGGTGTTTTAAAGACACGAAAAGATTTATAATGGAAGTGGAAAAAAATGTGTTAATTAAATATTTTTAATTTACAAAATTCCTATGATAATAAGCTAATGGTATATATAATAAGCTAATGGTAATGGGCATAGCCCACATATTTAAACTTAGAATTATTGTTTAGTATAAGATAAATTTTTCAATTGCATACTCAAATTCTCAATACATTTTTTAAAAAAATTCAATAATAATGTCACTAAAAACAATACCAATTTAAAAGATTAGTAAAAAGACTTTTAAGGTGCTGATTGTTATCTAAGTTTTGAAAAGTTTCTTATTCAAATTACAAATGCAATAAGTTTTAGTTGTATTTTTATATTGGACTATTTCCAACATGTAATATGTGTTGAATTTCTTTAGAACAATTTTATGTTATTTAAATATTCCAAATACATTCAATTGTTAGAAATATCATAGCAAACAGGTTAGTATATGCACCAACTGTTATTAATATCACAGCAAACAAGTTAGTATATGCACCAACTGTTAGTAATATCGCAACAAACAGGTTAATATATGCACTAACTGTTAATAATATGACAGTAAACAGGTTAGTAAATGCACAATGTTTCGAGAAATATTGTTCTCCCCTCTTCTTCAGGTGTTACTGGTCTGACCAGTAACAATACTAGCTTGGGATTCGAACCTGGGTCCTTAGATTCTTGATTATTGAATTTTAAGGTCAGTCAGTAGAAATTTCATACATTTATCTATGAGGTTCCTCTTGATTTCTCCACTTTTTTCTGAGAGCAAAGTTAATTAGTGGTTTCCATACATTATGTATAGTCACGCTAGGTTGGCTTATGGGATTATTTGTCATTGTCATGTGAGCAGCTTCTTTAAATTTTTTTCTTTGTACCTTTTCTTCTCTATCCAATATTTTTGTATTTTCCCAATCAAACATATGTTCATTGGTATAGGTACAAGGGAGAAAATTTAAAGAATCTGCTCACATGATAATGGCAAATAATCCCATAAGCCAACCTAGTGTGACTACACATAATGTATAAAAACCACTAATCAACTTTGCTCTAAGGAAAAAGTGGAGAAATCAGGAGGAACCTCATAGATAAGTATATGAAATTTCTACTGACTGTTGCCTTTGGCAGGATGGCTCAGTTTGGTTAGAGTGTTACCTTAAAATTCAATAATCAAGAATCTAAGGACCCAGGTTCGAATCCCAAGCTAGTACTGTCACTGGTCAGGCCAGCAACACCTGAAGAAGAGGGAAGAACAATACCTCTCAAAACATTGTGCATTTACTAACCTGTTTGTTGTGATATTACTAACAGTTAGTGCATATATTAACCTGTTTGCTGGGACATTACTAACAGTTGGTGCATATACTAAATTGTTTGCTGTGATATTATTAACAGTTGGTGCATATACTAATCTGTTTGCTGTGATATTACTAACAGTTGAAGGTATTTGGAATATTTAAATAAAATTAAATTGTTCTAAAGAAATATTAAATAATCCAATATAAAAATCCAACTAGAACACAATCATCACAAACCTTCAGAAAAATGCAATAAGTTTTTCTTTTTAAAAAAAAAATCTAACAGATATAAACATTGAAGATAATTATATGGTTTAAGTGTTATCTGAATAGCTGCTACTGTATAATCACTTTATATATATTGGCACATATTTGATGTATTTTGCATTTTTCAAATATAAGATCAATTAACTGAAAACATGTACAAAATTTTAAAGTTTTGTTTTAAAAAGTAATGTGAACACTTGACATTATTATAATGTAGCTTTATGGGATGTTATATATAGGGTATATGAGCACAGACTTTCACACCACCCACCACTCCCCACTCTATCTCATAACACTGATCACATATGTTGAAAAAATAAATAATCACCAATATACGTATTTCATGCTAAACCAGCAATCATCAGTTGGTCCAGATTACCATCTCTTCACATATATGCTATAAGTGCTCAGATATATATTAAGATAGCCAATCTTCATACTTTAATGGACAGGCTTCAAGAGAAAAAGAATAGAAATTGAAGTTATTTGTGTTAGTATATGAATTGCATGACCTAATTTGCTATGATAATCCAACTAATAAAATGTTATTATAAAATTACAATCATAATATTGTAATGGTCAGAAAACGTGTGACTCGTAAACATAGTGCAGAATTCGACCACCATACAGAACAGCAGCACCATCGAGTAGCGAAGCCACCCGTGGTACTGAGTTCGAACATAGTTTATCAGTTCCACAATACAATCCACGAAACAACGCATCTGATGCGACATTAGTAAATATTTCCTTAGGCACGATGGTCAGGGATATGCAAGAGATTCATGATTTTATTCTCGAGTTAGCCAATAATCAAACTAATATTAATTAAACATTCATATTTACATAATCAAGGAAATATTAGATAGAATGGGTATCGAATAAATGAAACGTAATTGCAGAAGTATAGTTTAAAATTATTTATTAATACATTTTAATAAAACGATCATTAATAATATTTTATGGACTAACAGCTTCAGTAGCGGGATTTGCAACATGATTATATTTTAAAGAATACATTTATTTATTTAGACATTATTTTATATTGAGGATTTCAGTAGCGGTATTTCCGATACTGGAATGTTTACAAAAGGAATACATTTATTTGTTTAAACATTATTTTATCTTAAGGACTCAGTAGCGGTATTTCCGATATTGAAATGTTTACAAAAGGAATTCACTTATTTGAAGGCGTAATCTAGCTACCTAAAATTCTCGAGTAAGTATTTCTAATGCATGCCTGGAGGGATTTATAACTTTGCAATGCAAGAGTCTAAAGTATGGGTTATAAGAGTAACGGCAGACATATATTTATTTAATAAAAATATTTATTTATAACTAAGGGCAAACATTTATTTGAGAGTGAATTACGAAGATAATGCAGAGGCGGAGTGATATATAGAATAGAATTGGGCAAAGGAACACGTGGTATGCTTTAGAAAGGCGATATGGAATGGCAGTATATCGAAATTGCAATGCCGCGAATGGGTTTATAAGAATGTCAGGCTGGTCTCTGCCTCGACCCGACGAAGTAAGGTGTCACATAAGCATAACCAGGGACAAGTGGTCTGTGTTGCAGTTTTGCCGGCTGGCTGCATGACGTTAAGTCCTACGGGAGCACCCATTATGCCCGCTTGTGTAGGACGACTGGGGTTAATTTCAACCCTGAAGAATCCGGAAATTTCACGGTGGAATGGGTCATCGCGTCTCTAAAACGTAACACATGTATACTGTATAAACGATTATGATAAGATTTAAATAGATTTCTAATTCGGCCCTACATTATCAACATTTACTAAAGAACGTTGGTGACTCTCAAAGAAATGTAATTTTCTGGAATTATTCATGATGGTTTAATAAATACAAAACATATATAAATTGAGAATTATTATAACTAATACGTCAGCCATTTGCGAAGTAGTAGACCCCTGCATTACAATAAATGATGCATTGAATGCGTGTCGATTTATATGAAAGTTAAGTTATTTATGAAAGTACATATTAATGAAAATGTGACACGCATTCACTGTTTCAAACGATCATAGATTTAAACTTTAAAATTGAGACAATTATGAGCATGCAATAATTAAATAATAACTATAGATAGAATGTAGATTTGAGAAATACGCACCCAAGATAGAGTGAGGTAAGCTAGATTAGTAGAGAAATTTACACATTAAGTTAATTATTCAGTTTTAGCTATACATATGGTAGTTTTTACATTTTATAATTTAGATAAGTATTATGAAGAAGAGCTATAGCATGTTATTAGAGTACTCTAGAGTTTGAACACAGACAGGTACCTGTTTTATAAGAAGTTTTCTTATTCCATGAGTTTAGCAGCAAAAAGTTCACGAGTGGCAAGTCTTTCTTGTATTTAGATATTTCATTTAATTTCACAGCAGCAGCAGCTTTTTCATTTATTTCAGGCAGCAGATCTTCATAGTGAATTTATGACGGGCAATGGAAAGTTTGGCATCCGATAGACCATATCCCGATGGAGAATAATCTAGGTGCTTTTGCTCGGTCATACCTTGGCAGGAACAAATTATTTTATATTTGTGGAGACTCCCAGTGATTGAGAGCAAAGCTAAAGTTTAAGTGAATGTCTCCAGCAAGTCTAAGATGGCCTATTTTTTTATCTTGATCTTTCACATTTTTGTTAAGATATTTTTAGGTTCTACTTAATCTGCCCTGAGGATAATCAATGCATTTTGTTGGTTTTAATTAAAGAAAGCTGCCGTTCTATTGTTTACATTTTACATTTACTAATTACATTTTGGGGAATTTTTCTTTAATTAATCTATTATCTATCACTGACCGGTACTTTTAAATTTCAAAAACAAAAAGGGAACATAAGATTATTTTAACTTTTAATTAAATATTACATCAGATATTTTTAGAATTATTATTAAACAAAATTTAAAAAAAGCAATAAATACGAACTTTATAATCCAAAATAAATGATTAAAATTATACCAAATTATATAATTAAAAGAAATCTAAATTATATTATTTTATCCCTATTTATTGCCTTTAATTTGCGATCAAAATGTGTGCGTGTTTATGCTGAATTCTACATATATTTATACATTTTTAATATTGCTACACACACAATTCGATACCAAAAAGTTTAAATTTGGGCGGGATAGATCGGTCAGTGAGAGACGACAGAAAAAGGTGAAACTTAAGATTCGAATACGAATCTTACTGTTTCAATATTAACAGATATTACATATTTAAAAAATGCATGTGTTAAGCAGTGCTAATGTGTAATGAAAGAATATTTAAATACTTTTTTTTTTTAGAAATTCTGAATTACTTGAACAGATTTAAGAATATACAATTAAAATTAAATAAGAATAATGAAAATGTAGAAAGCAATATCAACTAACATTTTATCATTTATATTTCAAGTGTTGAAGTATCATTTTGGGTATATTAAACATCAGTAAGCAAACTCCATACAGTAGTGCCACCCAGAGCAAGCCTTAATCAATGGATACATAGTTTGTGCATAAAATCCCAATCTAGTGCCTACTCATTGAATCCCTAGTCTAGTTTCTAGCTTATGACTTTCATCAGTGAGAAACTAGTCTGGGAATATTGGATAAGTAGGCTCTAGATGAAAAGTTTATTCACAAACCTTCCTACATCCATATTTTTAATATGGTTTACAGCTTGAGTAAACATAGAAAATGATGATCATGAGATATTTTGTTGGTTTTATATTAAATATCATTGAAATTAATGTAAGTATTAAAATAAATTGGTATATTAGGAAACAAATTTTGTTATTTTTAAAATAAATATTTTTTTTTATTAAATGCTTTTATTGATTTTGGAAAATCTTTTTGTTTGTTAACTTTTAATCTTTTTCAAGTTAGAATGAAATTTTAAAATCGAGGTTTAATACATTTAAATTCAATAGAATTGCTTAAAAATTGATATATAATCAAGTTATATCAATCTAATCCATTTAAAATACTTATCTTTTCAGTATGTCAAATAGTTTAACAGACATGGAATAGCAGACAGAAAAAATATTAAATAATTTCACATTTTCCAGATAATAATAATTTTTGGAATTTTTGTTTATTTTAAATAATAATCATAAGAGGGCAGTTTAAATTTTTTTCTTTCAATTTAATAACATTTTAAAAACCATTTTAAACTCTTAATGTATCATATTTATTATATGTACATAATTATATATGCATTATAAATCAGTGACTAAATTTTCTATTCAAAAGTATTTCTATTTTTATTTGAAAACAATTATTTAAAAAAAAAAAAAACAGTTCACAAATTTTTTCTTTAGCATTTATTTTAAAAAAAAACCCATTATTTTCAAATAAAAATCAATCTATCAATTTAAATGGAGAGATTAGTTACTGATTTATTATACATAATGTTATAACTGACTATTTATTACTCTGTATTCAGAATAAATTTCATTTACCTGTTTAAAGTGTTTATTTAAACTTCTTTGTATCAATAATTTCAATCTCTGTGGTCAAGTTGCAATCATTAGTGTCTAAATAAATATATTAGACACTAAAGGGATTCCACACTTATAATTAAAAGGAGATTGTCTTGACAACAGTTTGAAATTGTTGGTTGTTATTGATATTGGGATTGTCTAATTGTTGTCTGGTTTTAAATGATTATTTACAAACTCATTTAGCTTTCAGCATTATTACACTTATTATTTAAGAATACTTTGGGTGCAATTTGAAATTTATAGAATTTAATATATCAACCACACAGTTCTTCTTTCTAAAATAGTTCATAAATATCAAATATATAAATAAACAAAAAAATTTCTTTTAAAAACTTGCTTTTTATATGACCATAATCATCAATAAAAATTCCAATGTTTAGACTATTTTATAAAGGTTATTAATAGAATGTTTTAAAGAATATATATAATTTTTTTAAAAAGGTTTTGCAATATTTAGTGTCTTTATAAGTATATTAGATGATTAATAAGGGTGGGATTCCACACATATTGTTAAAAAGAGGTTGTCTTGACAACAGTTTAAAATTGTTAATTGTTATTGATATTGAATTGTCTAGGTGTTGACAGTTTTTTAATGATTATATATAATTATGTACATGAATCTATACTTTAAGAGTATAAAATAAAAATTCCTAAAACATTATATATATATAAACTTATGGTAGAAATATCTAATGCCTTACATATAGGACATGTGTGATATTGATTTAAAGTGAAATTATATTGATTAAGTGAAGCTCATTTACAATATATATATATGTATTATTATATACACACAATAAATATGATATATATTGTAACAGGATAAAAATGTTGCCCTACAGGTTTGAAAAGCATTTTATAACTCATATAAAAATCGATGATAAAATTCTTTATTATTATCCTTAACATTAGAGTACCATTATAGAATGATTAATCATGCCCTGCAAATTGCAACACTATTTGTGATAGAATAAATGTGTCATAATCTGTTATAGCTCCAATTATTTAGGGGGCATATGTATAACAGATTGAAAATATTAAAAAAATAATAACTCAAATATAATGTGAATAAAATATAGCTCAGTCATTAGTCAGTCTATATAATAGAATGGCTTCCGGTTGCCATCTTCGATAGTTGACTATTAAGGTGGTCTCTCGGAATAAGACCTCTTCACAGTACATATTGTGTTATTTACATAAGGAAGATATCAAAAAGTTCAGTAAGTATTTGTTTTATTATTTAAGAACTTTTTTCATTCAAAAAAAGTTAATATTTAGTGAGAAAGTTAATTTCAATAACTAAAGAAGGCAATCCAAATGGCTGCCAATGTTAATGCTAAGGTAATTGGAAAGAAAAAAGATGCAAATGCTCAGGAAATTCATTTAAACATTGAAGATGAACTAAAGATAGTTAAAAAAAAATAAAAAAGAAAAAAAAACAACAAGCTAACAAGAATTTTGAGAAAAATGCATTGTTAGAATTGCCTAATAGTTATAAAAACTCTGATAGTGTAGTAAAAAAAATAGGAAAAAAAATTGTTTTGGAAATTTGCAACTTCAAAACAAATTTGACAAAGACATACCTAGTTTTAATGACAATGATAAATTAATTATGATGGGAAATAATAAAATACACAATACAAAAAAAGAATGGAGTAAAAACTCAAAGAAACAAAAAAGTTTTATTAAAAAACCCGGCAACGATCAAAAGTTATGATATTTTCATGATGAACCGGAATTTGCCAACAGTGGCAAAAACTGGCAAGGACAGAAAAATAATCGAGAATTAGTTATGAACTCAATTTTTAAAATTGATATGATAAACAATGGGGAGACCTATAATTCAAGACTAATCCTGAAGATTTTAGATGTAGGGGAAGGAAGTTATAGACAAGATAAGGATGCAGAGGTGGCACCAATAAAAATTATAAGTTTAGAAAACTAACATTAAACCAAAACGATGATGAATCAGAGGCTGTAAATGACCATTTGAATGCCAAAAACTATAATAATCACCTTGAGAAGCCTACTGGGGCTGCAGGGATGATGCCTTCAGTGTGGTGAGTGAATGAAATCATAAATAAAAGCAAAATGAGTCAAAATTATGATCTGATAAGCAAAAAACAAATTTATGAAAAACCAAAACAAGATTCTAAAAGGTGAAAATCAAGAAAAAAATTCAGATAACACTAATACCAAAAGCTTGTTACAAAATACAAGTAAAATTCCAACTTATATTTATGCAAGATACAAAATGAACCTTCATGAAAGCAAAATAACTCCATGGAAAGAAGATCACACTACATTAAAATTTTTACCTAAATATAAAAAAAACATCAACATTACAACATACAAATGATAATTTCCCCCCTTTAAGACATTATGACAATTACAAGGCTAGCAAACAAGCCCTACCTAGTTTGGCCAATGGAATACAAACTAAAGCTGAGCCAATGACTTATGCTGAGAGTACTAAGAAAAACATAAATGTGCAAAATAGAAATGATGCGGTCTTACAGAAAAATCCCCAGAGAAATGAAGAGATTGAAAATTATGCAAGATCATTACTAGTGATGAAATCTGAGGAAAATGATAATATAGATGAATCAGTATCAGGTCAAGATGATGTTTTAGAAAAAATTAAAAGTGACTCTTCATTACACTCAGTAATTATAGACAGATTCAACCAATCAATTCCTGCAATTTTGATGAGAACATTTCAGATCTACAAACATGAGAACACATTAATAATATCTACAACAGATAAGAATCTGAATTATTTTAAATTTCCAGTGCAAGACTTATATAGACTAATTGAACAACAGGGCCTCAGGCAATCTATTTACAAAATTTTATTTCACCGCAATGATATATATATAGTTGTACAGTTTATTAATTAATTCAAGAAGGAATCATTTAAAAATAAGTTTAAAGTATTAGCCAATAGATTTTTGATATATATAGATTTAAATAGACCCGGTTGTATAAATGGAGTGATCCATAATTGTGGAATTAATTTTGAAATTGCTGATTTGCAAAGAATTCTTGGTGCTTATGGGAGAGTATTATATTTCCAGTACCAATATATCAGTTATTTAAATTCCCGATTTTTAACAAATTCTACTAATTTTAAAATATTACTGAAGAAAGGCACCCTTATCAGTTCCATCACTGATAGAATAGATTCTAACAAATCTCCTCTAATCATTATGCTGAGAGGTGAAGCCCCACAGTGTTTTCTTTGTCATGAGCATTTGATAAGGGAATGCCCAAACAGAAAATGCAATGTGTGTTGGACCATACAGAAGAGATTTCATAAATGTCAGTTTAGAAACTAATAATCATGGTTTAAGGACTAATTCAAGAAAAGAACTAACAAATGAAAGACTAAACTTTTGGAATAAACAAGAAGAAAAGTGAATCAAAGTCCTGCATTTTGATGAAGAAAATTCATCACAATCAGCCAATACTTAAAAGACTTTCACAAAATGAAGATATTCTACCCTAAACGGAAGATTTAAGATCATGAAATTCAAAGATTTCAGTGGCAAGAAAATAAAGTGGCAAAAAGTGAGTGTGGAGGTCTTCCTCAAAGGAAAAGAAGATTGAAGACAAAAGATTCACCTGCTCTACAAACAAGAGTGAACTTGAATTGTGAAAGTGGGTCTACAGAGAATCTACTAGATCTATCAGATCAGATAACTTCACCCCAATCAATTAAGAAGACTTGGCTTAGTTCTCCGAGCTTGACCGAATTGTTGATGAAATCAAATTGAGATGACTTTTCTGGTTGCAATATTGAAATGATTGTTCCGCATATAAATAGAGCTGATTTAGATGCTAAGGAACAAGTGGCTTGGATTCTTCCTGATCAATAATAATGAAAAAATTTACAGCTCACTGAGCTGGAGGTGAAATCGAATGACCTTGTTGACAATAAGAATAGGTCTCTCATTTTCTGAATTATCAAAATTGCATCAATGAATGTCAGGGGCTTGAATTCAAGAGCAAGAGCATTTGCATTGGAGCAGTGGTTTAGGGTTTGCGCCCCTGATATATTGTCTCAGGGAGACAAAGATGTATCATCAAACTGATCAGAAAATTATTGACAAGATTAATGCTTTTGAATACTTTCATTACTCCTTTTCTAATTTAGCAGCGGGAGGGTTGCAATAGTAATGAATAAAAATTCACCAATCACCTTCTTTGAGATAATTAAGATTGATAATCACTGCACAACAGTGATTATTATTTCAAAACTTTACATTGAATTTATAAATGTGTACTTATCAAGGCAAACAGAAATCATATATAAAGTAGTGCAAAATATAAATATATCATTGAGAACTAAACCCTTCCCGATGATAATTGTTGATGATTTCAATTTATCCTACGAGACCTTTCAGAGAAAATAAGTTTAATCAATTAACCTGCTGTTAATTGGTTGCAGATCCCTGTTTCCGGAAAAGGCATTTTCATATTATACAAGAAAAGCTAAGATTCTAATTGATTTTCTCTTTGTCTCCCCTATAATTTTTAACTCTATTAAGATGGAGCTTTGACCAATAACTTTTCAGATCACCTTGCAGTGGAATTCAACTTTGATTTTAATAATTCCTGTAATATGGTGTCAGAGCTCCCTAGAACAATTAGAATGTTGACCTGTACTAATATCAACACTCAATTGGTATCTGAGGCCTATATCTTATTTAAAAGGGTTAAATTAAGCAACTTCACCCATATGTTGCATGCATGCAATTTACTGAGATTTTAGAAAAATTAATTGCCAGATGTACCTCAAAAGCCTGAGGTCCTGTTTGCATGATATCAGAGTTAGATGAGATTGTTGAAAAATTAATGAATTTGCCTATAGAGGCACAGAACATTGAAACTATTAGTGAGTTGAAATCAAAATACAAAGCTATGCAGGAGGCAGTTGAAGAATATCTATCAATCAAAAGAGCATGGCAATTTATCCAACATCAGCATTGCTGAACTAGGGGTTACCTTAGATGGGCCCTTGGGGCAGCAGAAAAATGAAGGTGCCGAGTGATTGAGATGGACAGCAACCTATATGCAGGGTCTTCCATGCTTACCAGGATGTGATTATTAATTTTTTGATGCTGATTATTTTATTGGCCGAGTGAAGTAAAAGTCTAAACTTTTAATTGGTCAATTCACAAAATCATATTCATCTTTTAATATTATATTCACTTTAGTTTAAGTTTATTAATAATTTGTCAGGTTATGAAAGTGAACGAAAGTTTTTAAAAAATAAATTTTTTATTTATAATTATAAAAATATTCAAAAGTGGCAAATCTAAAATGAATAATACTCACCAACCAAAAAGTTTTGATGACGTAGGTGATTTCTTTCCCAATTTTATATTGCGGATGAGAAAATAATTTTTGCTAAAGTCTTAACTATTTTTCTAAAAAAATTTTATTTTTAGCATATTTTATCAAAATAATTTATAATATGTCAAAAATACATCAAAATATACTCTTAAAATAGTCTAAAACATTCGTTTATCACTTTCCAAATGAAAAAAAATAAATCTTAGCAGTTTCGTTTTGACAAGCAGCTTTCTTTGAACTTGATGGTTACAGCCAATCAAAATGAATAACGTACAGCCTACTTCTTTTGTTAAACTTTTGACATCAGTTTTATTGATTTTTTACTTGTAAAATAATTCAAGAGAAGGCAGCATCTTATGAACTTTTTAAAAATTTTAACTTTTAAAAAGAGCGCAAAATCTTTACTGTTGCGTTAAAAATCATGGAATTCAAGAAACTTGAAGCGGCTTTGAGTCATCCCGTAAGGACCCCCCAAAGGGTTAAGAAAAGTTTAAACCTAATTGCCTTTAGCAGAAAAACATTTAACATAGTGAGGAGCTCCAAGTATAAGATCACCAAAAGGAGAATTATTGAAAAAATCAAGATGATGCTGGAACGGACTCACCCTGGCTTGCATGGAATTCTCAGATTCCTCCTGCTTCATTTGAATGCTTTTACAGCACCTATTATTAAGTGAATGACTAATCTTTTGGCTGATGACTGCCAGGAACTTCCAGGGATCAATCTGATAGCCATGATTCCCCTGGTTAAAAAGCTAGAAGGCCCTCAAAGCCTGGGGAATCTTAGGTCCATTTCGATCATCCCTCTATTGGGAAAAGCAGTTGAAGGCCTTATTAAAATTGATATTCAAGACATCATAGATCAGCTGTCCAATTACCAGTTTGCTAAGAGGGGGAGTTCAATGGCCAAAACTGTGACCAGATTTTGCGTGTTAGTAGATCATATTCAAATGATGTTGCAACCATACAACTTGACTTTGTTGTAGCTTTTGATTGCATCAAAGTTGACATACTTTTGAGGGTCTTGGAGAGAATGAGATACCTGCTGTCTATCTCCAGATGACAAAAAACCTCCTTCATAATTGAGAGATTTTGTGTATCTGGATTTCTCCAGGATTCAAGCGTGATGTTTCCATTCCCAGGTATCACTTCTGAGTTGCTCCTTTTCACTGCCTATGTGAATCCCCTCCTGCTGAGCATTGAGGCATCTTTTAAAGGGATAGCCACCACCTTGATGAATGAGAGAATCCATCACATCTCCTATATGGATGATGTGGTGATCTTTCTCATTTCACAGGAGGAATTTGCAAGGCTTGAAAAGCTCTGGGACTAATTTGAATCTGAATTTAATCTAAGGGTCAATGAGAAGTCAGTCATATGCTCGATTAAGCCTGGGAAGCAAATTTCTGGCAGGCTCAAGGCTTCTCCTCAGAAGTTCCTCGGATTCCATCTTGCTCCCCCCATTTAAGATGAGGAAAAATAGTAAAGATGGTTTATTGATCAAAACAGCAAATTTTGTGGGATCTCTGGCTAAAATATATTTATCATTGTTTGGGCAAATAGCTCTGATGAATGCTGTTATGCTCCCCAAGATTACATACTTCCTTGTAGGTTTTCCTCTGATGAAAACCTTTATAAGAAAAGTTGAAACTCAATGTAAGAAATTATGTTGGGGTAGAGGCTCCTGTCATCAGCCTAAGGCTTTTGCAAAGTCCAAGACAATTAAATGGCTTAGACCTACATGCAATTAAGATCTGTTTAATACAATGTACTCATAATATCCTGGTAAAATTGTTCATCAATAATCCTGACATGGAGAGTCCAATCCATTAGGAAGAAATTATTCTGACAGATCAACCCCCACCTAAAAGTGAGAAGCTATGGATATACAAACAAGTCTCCTTGTTTTTGGAAAATCTTAAGGTCAGGAATACTGCAACTATGATTAATAACCAAGATAAACTATTGGAATATATATGAATGCATGAACCCAAATAAGACAAAAATATATAATATTCTGCCCATTGGGATCTTAAGGTTCTCGAGGTTGACTGAGCAATTAAAATTAGAACCAATATTTACAGACTTTCTGATCAAAGTCAACCTAGGGGTCTTACCTACCACAGCTTTTCTACATAATAAGAGGTTGTAATTTGGATACTATATGCTCCTTATGTAGAAAAAATGATGAGACTATAGTACATATACTAGAGGAGTGCCAAATTTGGACTAACTAACATAATGCCATCAAATTCTTTACTAACCATGGCGAAGCAACATGCGTACACATGATAAAAGCATTATAAGACTAGCAACATTTATCAATTTCTGTATTTGGGCATGGAGTAATAAACTGCTTTTTGAGAGTGAGAAAGATTATGACCTAGTTAAAACAATAGTGTATCTATTACAACAAATTAAAAATACTGACAAAAATAGCTAATAGATCAAACTTGGTGCCAAATCAATCTCAGACGATGTAAAAGTCAGGAGGATATTGAAGTATAACATTATACAAGAAACTAGCCATGGGAATATTCATTGGATTACTCGCATCAAGAATTGGTTGAAGAAGATGGACCTTTTAAGAGTGGTTGTTAAGTAATGGAGAAGGGAAAAAGTATAAAGGTCTGACAGCTGGAGTAATCGGATGATTTGGGGTTTAAGCAGGAAAAAAAGGTTTAATTAAGCTTACTGCATGATAATGCTTCAAAGATTTGTTTCATTAAAATAATGTATGTAAATTGAGAAAACTGATGCACACCAGAATGGTAGAAGAAGGGCTCAAATTTGTTATATGTAATGTTTTTAGACCTTTGGTTTAAAAAATTTGCTATGATAAGTTATCTATATTCTTGTTAATCATATAAATTGATTTTCATGTAATCAAAGATGTTGATTCTGATGGGCGGCCCTGATAAAAAGCTTATGCTAATTTGATATCATTTAATGTTCCTAAGGTTGCTTTTAAATAAATTAACATGTTATTTGATTTATTATATGTTATTTATTGATCATTATGCTAGCTAAATTCATTGTAAATTACAGTGTTTTTTGAGTGATAAGAATTTTATATATATGTGATGTAATCTTAGTAGAAACACTATATTTGATATGTAACTTTGTATAATTAATGTGAAGGGTGAATAAACGTGTATTTGAAACTAGAATGAAAATGAGCTCTGAAGTTGAACATCATTTATGACTGAACAAAACATAAACAAAAGAAAAATAATACTAATTTTATAGTACCCTGTGAATAATAGTATCATTTATAATAAAATGAATATAATAAACTAAGCTAAATCAATACAAATCAATAATTATTCAGTACTTTAAATAACTGTTTATCTAATCACATATCAAAACAAAACAGTAATAATACTTATTATAGAGTCATGAGTTCAGACAGCATTTAAAATAAAGAGAAAACAAACAAGATCATCACTTCAAATACCCTAAATACAAACCTTACTAAAAATGATTAAAATAATGCAATTAAATCAAATATCATTGTCCCAAAACAATGATATATGCTTAAGATATATCTGACATAATCAAATATTGCTTATAATAATATGAAATTATACTAAAATTTATACATATTAATATCTAAATAAAATAATTCATAAATGATTGAGAGAATAGCTTTAATATGTTCAGTAAATTTACAATATTCATAATATTTATAACAAGATAAAATACTTAATAATAATGTAATATCAAAAAACATATTAAATAATCTTGAATTTATAATATCCAATCATACCAGTATATAAAAGAAACAGTAGATTTCTATTGGATATTTACTTAATTACAATTAAGTAATATATCAATTTATTTTAAATTTCCTATAACTAAATTATTGAAACTACATTATAACATTCAAAACATATAAAAAGAATTACTAGCAATTATTATAATCAAGTACAAACATTAAAATTTAATAGTTAATTGGATTTATGGTCCATATCAATTCAATTTAAATATAATTCAAGCAAATCATTCTGACTCACCATAGAATAAAATATACCACTATCAGTTTTATGACTGAATAAGATTAAGATATTTTTGACCAACCATGAACTCAATACAATCCTTATGCAAACAATAATAATTTAGATAAAACATGCAAATATTTGATTATGATTATCTTATAAAGTTTATAGTAGACAGATAATAACTATTGAATTCAATATAAAATAATAATAATATAACCATATTTACTTATTAATTCTGGTATTAGATTTCTGGATTATGTGATATAGTTATTTAAAATAAATTTTATGATATAGTCAATTTATCTTGTCTCATTCTAATGAATGAATCAATGAATTCATATTGCACAATTGAACAATAATCAGATATATTTATTTGATTTAAATTAAATTAAAATTTATTAATTAAATTAGTATCAATTATATATATATATAATGAATAGATCATAAACAATCGATATGTACTTATACAATCTAATTGCATGCAAAATAAATCATCGATTGACATTAACTCCATATTTACATATTTGATTGCCTATCAATATCCAATTATTTAATAACAAATACTAAACATATGTCTACTTAATACAAAATATGTTGCAGGATGTTTCAACTTTCCAAAAGACAAGAGAGTTTAACATATACATTTTCTTATATGCTTGCTATAAAAAAATAGATGTATTTTTTAATAAAGATGAATCTATTTCGTTATTAGTAAAATTTAAGAAAACAAAATAAACTTAATTATTGCAATAAAATCCTTTTGAACTTTTAATATAAATGATATATCCAAAGTTAATTTATAATTACTAAAAGAAATTCAATATTTTAAATTAAAATAATAATTAATATACCAAAAGATATGTTTAAACTTAGAAATACATAACTCTTATATTTTGTTATGTGAGTGAATAGATCACTAATTAACTTAAAACTATATATTATTTATCAATAAATGAATTAACATTTCAAATAAAGATAGAGAAAAAAATATATCAATAATGACAAATATAAATAAAAGAGTGGAATGGGTCTTTAAATATTGTATTTCCAGAATGGCATCACAGTGCTGATGTCTATTTAAACTATAAACCAATAGTATCTCTTTGTTCCAGGGAAGATATAATGTTTTTCACAATTTTTTTTTATCCAAAGTACATTTTATCAATTCTGATGTTTTATATACATATCCAAATTATTTTTTCAAATAATAATTATTTAGTTAATATGACATTGCACACATTAGTATTAGTTTATATTCATGATGATATGAAGAGATATCCTTTAATGAACAAGTATTATTTTAAAATACTATGAATAAATAGAAGCTGGCTTTATGTAGAATGATATGACGGGAAATTACACTGATTCATATGTTAGAAAAATTTGATCAATTGATCCAATAAAATTATATAGGCAGATAAATATGACTCTTGTACACCTTCTAACATTTGTATTCAATTTTTGAAATATAGTCAACATCCATTTTGAAAGATATAAATATTCTGATGGTTCATGATGTAATGAATCAATTTTGATGATGATTCCTTTTACAACAAATTGTCATTTTCTCATAAAATGTTCTCAATAAACCGTTCAGGACATGGCAGACAATATTGTTATTTACCCCTCTGTTTTGTTCATACAATTATATACTTTTAAGGTAAATAAAAAAAATCATATAAAGATAATTATATATGCTTTTGTTTAAAACAAAAATAATCTCTTATTTCTCAAAAAGAATGAGTGCAAACTATTCCGTCCTATTTATAAGATTTTCTTATTAATGTCAGTTTAACTACAGTAATCCTCTATATTCACTCTTTTAAGCAATTAACAGTAGCATTTGATAAATTAAAAAAAAATATTACACAATAATGACAAATAAAAATTTACATTTTAAGATACCAATACTATTTTTCATTTCAATAAAAAATAAACAATTTACACTACATTTTCAATATATTACAATGGAAATATAATTTTATACATATTTCCTTAGTATAATATCATACAAATAAAAGGACAAAAATACAATGAAATATTAAACTTTTATTTGTTATGTTTATAATTTATTATAAACATAAAAAAAAAAAAAATCATACAAACCATATGCTTTGTTATTCACATATTTATTTTACTTTTTACAATGAATAAAATCAATTTATAATCTCATAATACAATCAATAGTAAACAATTTTATTTTAATATTATTGTTATCAAGCAATGTTTCATAAGTTAGGATATTTCCATCCAAAAATCAAACAAGAAAGAAAAAAAATGTTACTGACATCTTTGCACATACTGAAATACACCTCAAATTTCTGTAGGTACAATACATAAGGAGTCTACATTTTAACTTATAGCAGAAATAACTAGTGATATATATTATAACCTACCCACAGTGTCATAATACATGGTCACTCAAAAGTGCTGGACCATGACAAAAATAAAAGGTCACATGGTCACCATAGCATCTATGGATTTTCCACAGAATATGAGTCTTCTTAAAGACAATAATAATTAATTAATTCTAATTACTAAAATATAAGATTCTTAAATTAAATTATATCTAATCTCAGGTTTTATTTTTACTTAAATAAAATGTAGGTTCATTTACAATATCAAAATCTCACCTTAGGCTCTAAAATGTCATCATCTCGGGGTTCAAATTCAAAGTACACTTGGAACAAAAAAAACACTAATAATAATAATATACTTCAAAGTCTTATATTGTGATAACTGTTATTCAAGCTATTCATTAAACACTTTATAATCTCTTAGTATTATCCTTAGCATTACTATTTTAAATGATGCGGAATTGAAACTACACAGTAATAGAATATTCAGATACTTAAATAAAATATGACTACCAAATTGAAACATTTCTAAATATTTAAAAGTTCTTCAAGTATAATTATTTCATTTCTACTAACTATAAAATACATATATTTCATATCTTCTGATACAATTTTTACTAAACAATAAAATTGAATAATGCAGCAGGTGATAAGAGCATATTTTATCCTACCAACTACATTACAAGTGTATTTGAAATAAAAATAATAACATACTATTTATCTTCTGGTAATGCATGTAAAATAAATGCTAAAAATGTATAAATAAACTGTATGTGGCCATAGAAGTGTCCTGTTATAAAATTATTATTAATAAAAACTTTATAAAAATAGATTTTCTGATTAACAAATGTGATAATACAATAATGACATAATGGCAATGAAACAGAAATGTATTTAATTAATAATAAAAAAATCTTTATTTACACTACCCAAATAATAATTATATAATAAAATATTTATTTACAATAACACTTTTTGTTTAATAAATCCTATAATGCTCTTATTCAGCCACTGATAAGATATTATATCCTTTGCATAACTAAAATAGGTTTGAAATTCTGTTAGGAGACACTTTTATAGGTTTACAAAGATAGCAAAAATATTATGCAAAATACTAATATGAATATCATAATGCTGACACCTATGATGGGAAGAAAAATAATTATGCTCAATGCTCATAATATATTCTAAATCTAAATTAGAGTACAGCTAAAAGTGTAAATATAAAAGTTAACATATCTTCAAATATTATAATATACTAAATACACATTATATTAAATTCCAAGCAATGTGGATAATGAAAATATGAAAAAGCACCTGATAACCTGGCAGTGCTGAAAATGAGCAAACAACACACACACACACTCTCTCTCATGAAGGAGCTAGATAATACAATATCATGAATAGGCATCTGGTAAGTATATGCAGGCAGTGCCAATAAATAAGCAAGTCACACTAATTCATGGAGAAGCTAAATGCATAAAAGGAATAATATAGTATTCACATAAAATTGCCTAAATTGATATATATTTCTATTCCACATACAAATTATTAACTACACAAGACATAAATTTGATAATAATGATAAGTAAATAACATCTTGTGCACACATAGAAAGGCATATCTCACATCCATTTGATCAACACTATGTGTATACCAATAATATCATCATTGCATAATGATAACATTCAATTTCATAAACTATCTAAATTCTCGCATACACTGATGTTTATAACTATTATTTATTAACTTCATATTAGATATATAAAAATGCTGTTATACCATGGGCGCAATCATTTATAAATATTTGTGTGAAGATTTGTGATAATGGTATATTATAAGATGTGATATGTTGGACTATTTCCATCATCTGAGTGAATATTGAATGTATAGAAAATTTTAAACAAATAAAGTTTAAAATTTTCTATACATTCAACATTGACTCATAGATGATGGAAATAATCCAACATATCACATCTTTTAATCATTTATTAAGTTGCAAAGAAGAAATACGAGAATTCCAAATAATAACAAAAAAACTTATAAAATAAACCTTTTACTGTATCTTTCTTACCCGACATCATTTCATGGGTTCATACCATTATAACATATTTATGATACCAAAAAATAATTTAAAATATACATAAATATATATACACTATTTGTTTTACCATTTTCAGATTAAAGTTCTTTTCCTCTTATTTATGAAAATTATCTCTTTATACAAGTCCTTTTTTTCTTCTTTTAAAATACAGCAACATAGTCTTTCATTTAGGCAGGTAGAAGATACATATACAAAGATTTATACCAGAAATTCTTTAGAAAACATGTTCACAATATAAAATTTAACAAATTTAAAGATGACAAGACTGATAGTAGATATGTTAAATAATGTATAGTTCCTTTATCACAATATACAAACTGGAAGAGAAATGAGCAGAAAAAAGTATTAATAAAAGTTCTTTATAAATTTCCATATTATGGGTATATATTTTATAATATTAAATATGACATCAGTCTAAATTTATTTTCTTTTTTTAGTGTAAAATAATATACTTAAAAAAAAAAAACAGAACAAAGCAATTTAGAAAAATATTCTAAATGAATACCCAGATGAACTTAGAATGGATAATTAGATTATTTCAATGTTAACTTATCTACTTTAATACAAAAACAGTTGAATAAAGTATTTTTCCAAAATATTTAAAAAGTTGATTTTCTATCCTTTCTTTAAAATACAAGTCAAAATCATTATAATTCCTTCTATTTTTAATATACCAAATACTGTTATAATACAACATTATCATACATTTAGTTTGACAAAAATATAATCACTTTTTCATGTATCTCCAAAACACACTAAAAGTGATTATCTTCATAAATGATTTATTAATTATTCATCTTTAAATTAGAGTTTTGTGGAGACATAAAAATACTTCATTAGTAATTATTAATATTAGTGTTAAGATCTAATTAAAAGATTATTCAAATTGTTGAAGGTAATTATTATAGCTAAAGTTCAAATGTGACTAATGTTTAGTATAATAATAAAATATAGCTTTCAATACTGGTGGATTTCCTTCTAAAATTAATTGGACTTTTAACATCTTTCCAGGATTAGCTGACTGATAGACCAGCTGAACATATGCTTTAGAAGGAGCCCTGCTAGATAACTTAAAACTTTCTATTAAGACATTTGAAATGATTAAAAAAATATCATTTTTAAACTGATTTAAAATAAATGTAAAAAATAGTTAAACAGAACCAATCAATTTAAAATAAAGTGAAGTGTGTCCTTAGTAATAGTGTGTTCTCATTTAATAGAGACATGAACATTAAGATTTTTACTCCATTTACTGTAATGTGATAGTGCTCAACAACCCTATTTGAGTATTTCAGCAAAAAATTTTAATTACTAGTGTAATGTTTAACTTTTAACTTTATCTTATGATGAACTTTTAATTTAATCAAAACAGTCTAAACATGTGATAACTGGATTAACAATTACATTATTAATTTTATTTATTAAATAAATTATTTATTTGACTCTGATTAAAATTATTTATTTATTAAATTAAACATTACTTTTATCCAAAATCATCATCAACCATTATCAATCCACTGTAGGATGAAGGTCTTTACAAGTTCAATCCATCTTCTCTGATCTTTAGCTTCTCTTCTCCACATTACCCCTGCACACTTTCTTATTTCATCAATCAATCTCACATGTGGTCTCTTTGTAGGTCTTTTACAATCTCTTGGAATCAAGTTTAAGATTTCAGCGATCTACCTATTATCATCTCTTCTAGCAATATATCCAATCCAACTCCACTTCAGTCTTTTAATTTTTTCAATGAGGTCAGCAACACCTGTTGTTTCTCTTACTCATATATTGTGTTTTTGATCTCTTCTTGTTATTCCTAACATGCATCTCTAAATACTTCTTTCAGTGGTCTGAAGTCTCCATATTGCTCTTCTATTATGTGTCCAAATGTCAAATCCATACGTAAGAAATGGCAAAACACATTTATTAAAAACCTTCCTTTTCAAACACATAGGTATATTTCCTTTTAGTATCAAGTTATTTCTACCAAAAGCACTCCAACCAAGTTTAATTCTATGATTAATTTCATCCACTATGTTTCCATCTGTATTAGTGATGTGACCAAGGTATTTGTAGCTGTTAACTTCTTCTAACTCATCATAATAAATCTTTATTTTCATATTTTAAGAAAATCCATTGAACATTACTTTAGTTTTTTAACATTTATCTTCAGTTCTACTTTCCTACTTTCACCTATTAACTCCTGCAACATTTCCCACAGCACTAAAGCATTATTTGCAAAAACAACTACATCATCTGCAATATGGTTCTTTATTTTACTTTCTTAAAAATATTTTAATGTAATCATTTAATGCACCCTCTTGATAAAATATATCTTTAAATAAATATATTTTAAATGTCTCATTCATTCAAATGTATGCACACATATTCATATATTCACATGTACACTAAATATAGCCAACATTAAAAAAAAAGTTGAAACTTATTTAAATTGAAATTTATCCCAATTAGAAAGGTTTGATTGAAGTTTCCAAAGTAGTTGATATTAACCCCTGGGGTCCATTTGAACTTTCTAAGGGTTGATATATTTAATTAAAAAATTTGGGAGTTAATGACAGCAAAAATAGACCCCCTTACTATTGCTATTTATTTGTTACTTCAAATATTCTGATCCCAATAGTAACCTAAATAAAAAGTAAAATAACAGAAAACACTTTTTTTGAAAAAAAATGCATCATTAAAAGAGACGCATGTAAGAATGCATGAAAATACATGTAGCACAAACATGTCTGTGCATTATATTATCAAACATATCAAAGCAAGTGTGGACATAAAAAACCATTGCATGTCTGCACTTGCTCATGATGAAACAAAACGATATTTAATATCTATTAGTCTTGTATGGTCATACTTTCATAAAACACTATAAATTGATTCATTTGATGTGCCATGTACTTATTTATGATTTGAACTTTGAATATAATTATTTATTGAGGAGCACTTCTACAAAAAAAAAAAAAACAGGAGACAGTTTATTTATTTGAGTTTAAACAAAAATCTTCTGTTTCAATTAAGTACATACTTTGTTAATAAATTTTTTTTATTAATTACAATAATATGACTGAAGCAAAAAAGAAATGCAGACAGTACAGTTTGGATTATTTGAAACTGGGATTTGTCCTGTCATTATCAAACAAACATTTACTAATGTGCCTCATGAAAAAGTCTTTAGCAATGACGCTATGAAACCATCAAAACTAGAAAATAACTTGAATTGAATTCATGCTGACAAAAAAAAAGATTTGTCATACTTTCAATCATTTAAAGATAAAATTCTGAAGTGATCTACGATAGGTAATATGTTTGTGTCACCATCAAAACAAAATGATGATTGTGATCTACGATAGATAATATGTTTGTGTCACCATCAAAACAAAATGATGATGGATTAAAGGCATTGTTCAACATATCCCTACTCATTGTAAAGTCTTGAGAGCCACATACCATAATAGAAAAACTGACTGTACTGGCCATCATGGAGGTATTAAACACTGTACTCCACAAACCTGCACAAGATGTTATAAAAAGGATTGCTTTGAGCAATAATACAATTCAAAGATGTATCAATGAAATGAGTCACGATATGGAAAATTGTGTAATCATTTGCAAAAAATGTTTTTCCCTCCAATTGAATGAATCAACATTACTTGGAAATGAAGCTTTGTTGCTGATGTACATTTGCTTTATTTAAAATCAGAAAGTGCATGAAGAGCTAAGCTGCTTTTGCTAGAACTTTAGAAACTGACACCAAAGACAAATCAATTTTTAATTATATTTTTCAGGAAAAAGTAATTTCAGTGACATATCTAATATCTGTTGTAACAGATGGAGCACCAGCTATGGTTGGTCATTATTACACTTTCATAACTTAACTGAAACAAGATGTACATGAAGTGCTTGCAATTCACTGCATAATCCATAGGCAACATTTAGTAGCCAAAAATCTTAGTGACAAATTGCATCAATCATTTCAGTTTGTTATAACAGCTGTGCACAATTCAAAGTAAAGCTTGGAACACTACACTGTTCACTCAATTATGTGAGTAAATTGATTGATTCTCCATACTGAAGTTCACTGGCTTTCAAAAGATTTATGTTTGGTGAGAATTTTACAATTTTTCAAGGTTTTAGAGTTTTTGGAAGACAAGGATTCCAGTTTGAAACAAAATGTATTTAAGAGTAAAACAGTTATTGCTTATTTAACAAACTAATTTGGCAAATTTAATGATGTTAATTTACAACTTCAAGAAGACAACATTTGAATCTCTCAAAGCAAAATCAGTCATATCGGCTTTTGTTGCCAGATTAATGTTTTTTAAGCAAAATATTGCAAAATCTGAGCTTTCCCAGTTCCCCAACTTATTTAAAATAGGCACAATCCAAAAAAAAAAAAAAATCTTGCTGTACATCAATCACTTGGAAGCTCTTCACTTAAGAGTTCAAAACTAGGTTCAAAGATATTATATCATTGAAAATATTGGTCTTGGATAAAAATCTCATATACTACTAGTGCAGAACCAAATATAATTTTGCAAGATGAGCTGGTAATCATCAGCATAAATGAGGATCTCACTACAATTCAACCAGAGTCATCAAAGTTTTGACTGCAACAAGGTAGTTCACTTCTGTACCTGGCTCTATGGTCTGTTGTACAAAAGTATTTGCTGGGATTTCCATTATTGTATCTGGTAAAGACAGGCTTCAGTGTAGTTTAAAACCTGCAACAGGACATACATCAATTGCATATCAATGAATGTGGAGATTTCAGAATGCAACAAATTAAAACCTGGACATAGATAAATTTTTGACAGATCACCAGCTTCACCCATCGCATTAAATTCAGTTTTCCAAGCTAATTTATTTGGTATTCTTATTTTTATAATTCTGCTTAAAATCTTTTGTTCTTGTAATTTTGTTGATGTTTAATTCTGTCTGAATGAGTGGATTTTTTCACTTCATTTTTGTTCAATAAAGTGATTTCAACATTTGTACTTATTTTGAATTTACATATTTATTTCATAAATGTCAAAAATTATCAAAAACTCTGCTCACATTTTTTTGCTTTAATTTTCATTAGTGCAGGTTTCGATACTAAATGTTACACAAGATAATCCCACATTCTATAGTCCTTTTATCTTTTTCAATCATTAATCACAAATGATTAAAATGAAAAGTTTGATAGCTAGTGAAATATTTATTAATTTGAATAGGAAAATAAATGACTAGGGAGTCAATGGTTTTAAAAGTTTTTGGTAAAGGGGTCTGTGGCCGTAAAAAATTTGGGAATTCTTGATTTTAACTTAATATCTTTATATTTTAACTTTAGATACTCTTATATAAACTAACATTTTATAAATTGTTTTAAAACCATGTATTTTAAAAATTAACAAAAAAGATCAAAACAAAAAAAACCATACTCTATAAAAAATAAAACTTTATCTATTACATCTACTTAAAACATAGCAAGCTTTAAATTATCTCTTTTTAAAGATTCAAATTACTAACATTAAACTTTTAAAGCAAATATTAAACAGTCTAAGTATTTACTAAGCAACTAAGAGTTAAATAGGCCAAATAAAATATTTTAATAAATAATATCAAATATTTAGCTTAATACTTTATATTTTAATAATAATAGAGAAATCTATTTATTATAATCTACAACAAAATTTTAATTCATAGATGCATATTTAGTCTACAAGGCCAAGCAGTCAAGAATCTCTCAGCAACTATGTGCAGAGAAACCTGTTAGCCACTTTACCTTCCCTTTCCATTCCCCACCCTAAGTTTTTCCATAATCTGCCCCATTCCATTTCCACACATAATCTTTGTCAACTCCATGGCCTTCATATCTAAATCCCCCTTATCTTTTCCCAAACCCAGCATAAAAACCAATAACCCACTTTCTGTATAATCACTTTGATCATATTTATTCTTCCATAACTTCATTATTTGTACCCTTTCTGCTTTCAAACATTTACATTCAATTAACAGATACCTAATATTTTCTATGCCTTCCTTACACAATTTGCAGGCTAAATCATCCATATTTTTCCATTTACATGTACATTACATTACCTTGTTGCTAAAGATCCCATTCAAGCCTTGAACAATAAACTATTTCCCTTGCTATTATCATAAATTAACTCACACTCAATGTTCTGTTTACTTCTATATATATTTAAACTCATTTTATTCTCCATAATAGTTCTCCAACTCCCTATTCTTTATTAATGCATCTATTCTTTTATCCCATTCCTTACCACTATAACACTCAACAATCCTCCTAACACAATTATCCCACCTTTTGTACAAGTATACTGATATAAATTCTTTATCCAAATCCTCTGCATACTGCATTACCTTTCTCACCCATCTTGTTGCCTGCCCTTTACTCGTAACCCAATTAAATACTATTTTGGCTATTGTTTTATTATCCATAAACTGCAACCTACAAAATATTTTCATTTTGCTTTTTGCATCTCTCATATAAAAACATGACCATCCCATTTATCCTTGAATTGCTCCTTTTCTGTTCACACGTTTGCATCTAATGCATGCTTTCCTACTTCACTTTGTACTTTTTCTAAGTAATCTAATACTCCTTTACTAACACATAATGCATCATTACCATTTGTTAGCCTTGCTACTGCAATTCCCTTCCATACAATTCTAGCTACATCATATTTATTATATGAAAATACTGTTAATTTCTTTATTAATCCCTTTCTTTACTTTGCTTAATTTATACAGATACAGTTTACCCCTCCTTCCCAGTAATTTTTTTTTAAAAAACATCTTATCCTAACAAGAACATACTCTTTCAATTTACATTAACAATCCTACTCTTCCTAATAGTTATCTTACCTTTTTCAATTGTCATTTCTGGCTATAACTATTTCAATATTCTTTAGTAGAATAACATTTTTTAACACACAAATAGCGAAAAAAATATTTTATAATAGGTCTACTGATAGTTAAGGTGCCAACATTGTACTATGTCAAACTTAATTCTTTTCCTTGATTTTATTTTCTGGTTAATCATCCATTTTTGATGTAAATTATTGACTATCAGGGGATGTTTAATAAACATCAATTCCATTTTACATTTTACTTTCTTAACAATAGACTGATTAAATAACAATCTTTTGGAATTCTCGTTCATTTACATTTGATCTTAATACTTAATGACGATGTTTTACTATAAACAGATTGATCTAATAGGGAATGTTTTACAAACCCTAGTTTCATTTTGCATTTTACCTCAGCATTTATCAATAATTTCTTTTTGACATTAAGCAAATCAAATACACTATACTTCCTAGATAGATCGACATTAAATTAATCAAATAAGATATGTTTTTGAGATATAATTTTCATTTTGAATTTAATATTACTATTTCTATATATTTAATTCAAACAAGTCTGATAAACTGGGAAAAACAACTCTGAATCTCCATTTGATACAGAATAACTTTTTTGGCCAGCTCATTATAATTATTCAATTAGGACTTTTGAATTTAGACTCTATATTGGGAATAATATTACTTATAAATAGATAAGAAAGTAACTTATTAAGCAAGTTTCAAAACAGTATTTTGTTTTTAATCATTTGGACATAAGGAATTTTTAATTTTAGCTTTCAAATAAGTAAATTCATCATTTAATTCCCACTTTAGTGGAAGGAAATAATTTCTTATATTATTTAAATTTAACTTATATTGAAATGATAATTTCTTGTTTTTATTATTCTGTTATAACTGTTTTTAAACTTTACATCATTTAGTGTTCCATTTAAAAATAATAAACTACTATCTAATGATGCCTTTATTAGTATTAACTTTAAATTGAGAGAGTGCAAACCTCTCAAGCACTTAGCCAATCAAATATTAGTATTAACTTTGTGAATTTTTTACAAATAATATCATACAATCTAGAAAATTTTTAGATTCTGTCTGAGAATTTACTAAGTCTGTATTTTCATGAACTTCTTTTAAGTCAATTTAATTATTAACACGAAATGTATTTGCTTTAGCTTAAGAATGTACTATTTCTTTTTGAGAGTTTTTCACTTCTATGAATGGGATGTTTAAAGACATTTACCACTCTTTAATATCTTCTATATAGTCATCTACCTTATTTGTCATTTCTTTCATCTGTAAAATTATTTGAGTAATTTGATCTTAAAAATCAGGGAATGATATCACATTTTGGGTCCTTCCCAGGGTACTATTTTCTTTAACTTATGTTTCCATTCTCAATAAAAAAAATACTATTAAATTTCAGCACTAAAAGCTATCTTAAATTAATTTATAACAGTTATCATATTAATAATTTATCCAACATTTATAAGTTATCTAACCAATACTACATCCACCAAAAAATGTCTCACCTACCACCAAATAATATCTCATCTTGATAATGCTGTAACTTATCATTGTTTAAATTTTAAACATGTTATGTAGCTATTCTATACAGCTATATTAATCTCTTGGATCCCTCAAATTAACAATAGTAACACTATATTTTTATATCTTTTAACTTATGACTTAATAAATGATTAACAATATAATACTAAGATCAATACTAATATTATCACTTTACTAAATAATACATTGCCATATCATCAGAAAAGCTACAAATAATTGAAAATCTATAAATAATTATTTTTAAAAAATTAATTATAATATTAAGGTAATAATAAATATTTAATGATTATAGATGTACAAGTCACATAAATATAATATCATGTTTAATTAAAATAATTGAAAGATTAACACTTGCAATATTACAATGATATGCATGAAGACAAATTTGCTTAACATTTGGTACTATAAAAATAAAATTTCTATTACTAACTGGTTAAATATTTTAACTATAAATTGACAAATAATAATTATAGCTAAACTATAACTCAGGATTCTATACTTGTTGCACCAAAAAGCCACAATTGTAACCTGAAGACTGACTAAAGGGTGTGGGAACAAATGAAACCTTACAATCAAGCCAACCATGTTGATCACCAAAATCCCATGCTTGCACTTGCAAAAAAATCATTAGACATGGTCATGCAAAAGTGATGGACACATGACCAAAATTATAGTTCACATGGGCACTGTAATACCTATGGATTTTCCACTGAGTATAAATCCTCTTAAAGACAACATAATTAATTAATTCTAACTAAAATGCAAGGTTCTTATATTATATTAAATCTTATCTCAGGTTTTATTTTTACTTTGCTTAAAATATAGGCTACTTTACAATTTGAAAATCTCATATTAGGATTTTTAAAATGTTTTTATCTCGGTATTCAAATTCAAAATGCATTTAAGACAAGAAAAGTGCTAACAGTAATATATTTCAAACTCTTAAACTGTGATAACTGTTATTCAAGATACACATTAAATATTTCATATTCTTCTCTTTGTTTTATTCTTCACAATAGTATTTTTAAGGAAGCAGAAATAAAACTAAGACAATAATAAAGTATTTAAATACTGAAACAATATGGGGTTAGCAAATTGAAAATTTTCTAAATATTTTAAACTTTTTCAAGTATAACTATTTCATTTCTACCAATTATAAAATACACAAATTTCATATCGTTTGACGTAATTTTTAATGAGCAATAACATGGAATAATGTTGCAGGCAGTAAGGATATATTTTATGCTATTAACTATATTACAAATGCATTTGAAATAAAACAAATAACATAATTTATCTTCTGATAATGCAAGTAGAATGAATTAATAAATTCGATGTGACCACAGAACTGCATTCTTATAAAATAATTAATAATGAAAACATTATAAAAGCACATTTTCTGAGTAACAAATGTGATAATGCAATAATATCATAATAGCAACAAAGCAAAAACATATTTCATTAATAATAAAAAATATTTATTTTCACTATGAGATAATACTTGTACAATAAAATATTTATTTACATTAACATTATTTTTTTAAAACAAATTTGATATATTAGAATAATAAAATATTAAATTTTACACGTGTCTTTCCATAAATCATCCCTAAAAATTTTACAATATAAGCAATTGTTATCAATCAAAAGTTCTCACTTTTATTTAATACTGTGTTTCTTTAAAATATTATATACAAGAGTAAAACAATACATCTATATTCTATATTCAGGCCATCAGTAAGATATTATATTCTTTACATAACTACAAGAGGCTTGAAAATCAGTGTGGAAACACTTTTAAAGATAGCAAAAATATTATACAAAATAGTGACACAAATATAATAATAATAAAATCTATGATGGGGTGAGGAAATAATTATGCTCAATACTAATGATATAGACTATATCTAAATTGGAGTAGAACTATATTAAATAAAGTGGATAATGAAAATATGAATGAGCACCTAATAACTCGATCTGACAATGCTGAAAATGAGCAAGCCATAATCTCTACCATAAAGGACTGGACAATATAATATCATGAATAGGTACCTGGTAACTATGAACAGGCAGTGTCAATAAATAAACAAATAATGCTCCAATTCATGAAGAGGATAAATGCATATAAAGAATAATACACATACAATTGCCATTCTGCATACAAATTATAAACTACACAAGACAAATTTGATAATAATAATGTATGTTAATAATAATGTATAAATAAGTAACATCTTGCTCACACACACAAAGGTATAAAATGCATCCATTTGGTCTAATACTATATGTATATCAAAAAATCATCACTGCATAATGATAATAACACTCAATTTTATAAACAATCTAAATTCTTTCACACATCAAAATTCATAATATCATTTATTAACTTTTATAACAGATATGTAAAAAAGGCTGCTATACCCTGGGTATGTTCATTTATTAAGTTTGAATTAACAAATATAAGAACTCCAAACAATAATAAAAGAGCATATAAAATAAACTTTTTACCAAACCTTTTTTATCCAAAACTTTCATGGGGACATACCATCATAAACATACTTATGATACGATAAAGAATATTAATCACAATAATACAGTACATAAATTCTAAGTAAATAATAATAATAATTTAAATATACATACCAATATATATTGTAACCCCTCACCACCAATCACCATCAGTAACAAATACCCAGGGGTGCCAATTCTATGAATCATAGAATAAACTATTAATCTAACTTTACCGTAAATTTACTTATGAGGCTCTTAATTAAAGTTTCACCTTAGCCTAGCTCAGTTGAGGGATACAGAGGTTTATGAGGTGTACAATGTACATTAGATGTGGAAGGAAATATAATTAATAGGAATAAAACATCTATTAAATTATATACTGTACCAACCTGAAATTGGTACATAATAATTTTATCTAAAAAATTAGTAAAACAAAAATTTTTCGTTAAAAGAAAAATAATGGATAAAAGTTTAAGAGTTTTATTACAGTTTGTTTTTGAAAAAGCGAAAAGTCTAAGTGTTTTTGAAATAAAAGTTAAAAACAATTAATTAAAAGTGGGAAGGGGGTTCGCTTCAAAACGTGAAATTAAAAGAAGGTGGTTTTCAAATAAGTAAAGAATTCCTGTTATCATTGTTGTTAGTTAAAGAAAATATTGTTCATGAAAGTTATAAGAAATTAAAAGTTGATTTTCAAGTTAAAATATAAATCTCTTTTTATTTAAGCTAGAGAAAAAGATAATCTTAAAACTAGTAATGAGTCTAGATGAATTATATATGTGTGTAAATGAGTAATATAAATTTGTTAGTAAAATATATATGTGCGATGGTAAATAATGGATGCGTAATAATTGTTAAAAAAATAAATGAAAATCAAAAATATAAAAACAAGTTCAGTGGTGGCTACTAATTAAAAATATAAAAACAACACGTTTGCATGGCTGCTAATTAAAATACCCAACAACAAGATTAAAAAGAATTAACTACTAAGGAATTTTGACAACACATATTGCTGGCGGACATGAAACCAAAAACAAGCTTCAGGTATAAATAGACATTTTTTTTAATCATCAAGTGAGTCTAGTTTAGTCTAGAGATAACAGTGCAGTTTATTATGTATCCAGAAACAGAAATGCAGTGCTGAGCAGCTTTTGTGAACATACGATCTCACTTCAGCCATAGTCAAATAAGATCAGCAAGATCTGCCCATAAAATAATGTCTGCGTAACAGCTTAGAAATCCTCTGTCAATGTTCAACTGTCTCCAGGAATAATACCAATGGATAAGCATCAAATCTCTTCAAGAAACTTCAAATCTAACCGGTTAGATATATTTCATTAGCAGCAGCAAATAGCAAGCAGTATACCAGTTTCAAAAATCCTAGGTAAATAACATTTTTTTCTTATATCCTTTCCTAAGTAGCCACCACATTTGTAAAAATTTGTGTGAATCCTCCAAGAGCCATAATTATATGAACTCTATATCATACATAAAATGAACTATTGATATGTGTGTTTAAGTTTCAAATACTATTTAATGATTTATTATTATATATGTGAGTGTATGAGTTAAATATGTGCATGATGAAAATACCAATATTATGTTGGTTAAAAATTATAAAGATATTTAAATTTAGTATAATTAATATTAGTTAAAATAAATTGTCTTTAAACTAAAACTTTATTTGTAGGTCAATTCTTTTTACCAACTGTTTTATCAATTCTTTCACCACTACTTTTGTATAAGTTGTAATGATTAAAAAATAGGCTGAGCTAGTTAAGGGAATTGTTTTGAGTGCTGGATTATGAGCCTACTGTCTGAATACGTTAGTCTTAGACTAGCTGGTGCCAGGGTTTACTCCGAAACAAATAAAATGGATAGTAAGGGTTTGAATCTAGCAGCTGGGGTGGGCCATGAAATGATCATGGGTATTGTTGATAGTTAAAGCTATCAATAATATTTCCCACTTTGCTCGAACGTGCCGGTTCGTTCACGTAACATTTATAATTAAACAAGATTATAAATGTATTATGAAGAAGTTGGAAACCAGCCAAAACATTTGCAGTGTAAGTAAGATCATCTGCAAATCGAACCCAGTACAATGCTAAACAAAAATTAATTGGTAAAATTCTACCAGCTAAAATTATCTAATTGTAATATATACTTCACCTCCTCCCATCATCCACATGCATTGAACAAACTATACCATATTAGAAAATTTAAACTAATAAATAAAATATAATATTTAGAAACTATAATGTATAACAAGTTGTATCTGAACTTAAACTAAACCTATCATTACTAAATTTTTAATTACACTAATCTAATCTAGTTAACTTAATTTATTATTTGATCTAAATTAAATATTAAAGATCTCAGAGAATTAACTTATGGCATGGCTTAATCTAAAATCTCTATCTCTCAATAACTATTATTTAATATTATGAAAATAATAATATAAACTAAGCAATACCCTAACTAAATAATGGCAGTTAGATAATGAAAGAAATCGGGCACATTTTGATTTTAATTCATCATCTAAACAATTACTAAATAATAAAACCCTTCTAGAAACTCAGTAAATAATTGACATCTCATACAGTGTTTGGATCAAGGAAATCAATATCATCATATCTGGATATTTATCATAATTAATTGAAAATACAATTATGTCACATTAAATAAAATAGTTGTGTGAGCATGAGGAAATATGAAACATGAATGCATGTTAAAGAAGACTTCTAAATACAATTTTGAATAATAAAATATTTATTAACAAAATAAGAAAAATAGTTCAGCAAACATTTAATCTCTTTCCCATTGGTATAAGTACAAATTTTGGATGAATTTAGCATCACTGGTTAAAGTTTACATAGGAATAAATAACACAATATGATCTCTTAAATTTCAAATCTAACACATTTCATCTATCAAAATATCCTGATAAATTTGTGAAACACCTTATATTTTTAACATTAAATAATGAACCAAAATAAATCCATATTTTTTTTACTGTAAAGAAAATGTTTTTTAGTTATCAGCTACTTCTGATAAACCTATAGAACTGAAGAAATATAACCTTACACTTATAGTAATCAAATACAAAATTAATTTTATATTCAACATTTTATTTTATAACACTCAGTTATCAATTAACCTAATAAATCTATGACAAACAACATGAATTAAATATTTTAATTATGCTATAGAATAAAATTAAAATTTTGCATTTTACTTCAAATGCACATTAACTATAACTAAAGTAAAAAGGTTTGAAACCTAAGAATAATATCAAACTAGGTTTTGCAAAATGAAATAAATAGCTCCATTAATTAAATATAATCTTACCAAATTATATCTTGCAAAATGAAATGAATAATTCCATTAATTAAATTTCTTTTTTTCCTTATTTTTTTATATAGTTATCACTATTTATTTTATGTTTATTTTTTTCCTTAATGTTTCTAGTATCTAGCAATGTCATTGTTTCTGCTCTAACATAATTAAAACTGAAGTTATTGTGAAAATTGTGTCAGGCCAGTATTTTAAAAAGTTCAATATGGTGGCTTGAAGCTGAAATAGTTAACCATTAAAACATTTAAATTATTATTTATCACATTCAAAATAATTAACCATTTGGATTATAATCTTTAGCAAATTATTTATTTCTTTGCACCTAAATAGATGCATATATATATATATATATATATATATATATATATTAATTCACAAAACTATCAGCATTTTATGTTTCTTCTAGAACACTCAAATTCCATTTCTCTAGTTGTTAAAACAAGTACCTCTCAAAAGACTAAATTTGTCCATGGGAGCAAACCATTAATCCAATGCTTAACTTTCCATTATGATATTTGCGTAAAAACATTTTTTTAAAAATATATATTCATTTTAAAATTTATTTACTGTGAAAAATGCAGTACATGAACTGAAATGATATTAATCTACAGAGAAAATGAGCCAATTTAAAATAAGGACCTTTTATATCATTTGTCTATTGGGTAATATGTAAATCATTGACCTAGAAACAGTAGCAATGCACAGCTCAACATTTATCACTTATATTCATTTAGTGATTACTCCATGTTAATTAGAGTTTTTATTTTTACAAAGACAACAGCATTCTTAACAAAATATTTTTTTTAAAATTAAAAAAAGAAAAATATTTTAAAGTAGAAATAAATAATATAAGGTACTTTGGGAATTACTGTCCTGCCACTGCTAGAGACGTTATTTCTGCAAAAATTGCAGAAATATTCTGAGTAGGGGGTCAAAAGCAGACGACACAAGTTCCAGCCACTAGATGGTGCTGTTCACCATGCGTACACACAGTAACATTATGCCAAGTAGCAGCCAGCTCTACTGCCCGCTTGGTGGCGCTGTTAGCCATAGGTAAACCGATCCAGCTTATGTCTGCTAAATAGCAACTACCCAGCAATCTAGCCCGCTAGGTGGCGCTGTTTCTCCATGCTGCGCACGGAAAATGGCACCGTTTAGAAGCGATATTTACACTCGCTTGCTAGTTAGGTTTTATATGCACGTACTTAAAAAATACATAGCATGTAATGTGAAGGTGTGATTAATATATAAACCACAATTATTTAAATATGCGTTCACACTTAATACAGTTACATTGAATTACACTCTTTAATAAATCTATGTATTTTAAAATTATTTTCTTTTAAAAATTGATCTTTTTTTTTCTGTAAAAATGTTTTTTATTTTTTTAAAAAAGTAATTTTTACGACTTCTGTTTTACTGCAATCTTTCAAAACAATCGGTCTGGTAGTTCTGAACTTTGTTATTTTGAAAAGTGATTGTTTTTTTATATTTTCAAATAGTATTTGCAGCAATTTTTAAAGTAATACAAATTACATTTCGGTTTATAGATCTTTTATTTAGCAAACGTGTTATTTTAAAAAGATAAATTTGCGTTTTGTTACGTGCAAACAATACTTCGAAGATCTCTTACACAATAAATATTTTTAAATTACTGGAGAGAAAACAAATCAAACTATCTTTTAAATATATTAAAAGATCTATTCAGTTCAAAAATAAATTTATTAAAATTAATATGTGTACAAGCAATAAAACATCAAACAGATTGTAGTGTGTGGTGATTTATTCAGTGTAAAAATCGAGTAAAAATATTTACGACATAAATATTAATTGAACTTGTATTTTAAAACTTTAAAATCATTTTAATAACTAAAAATGTCATATACTCACAAGGAAATTTCAAAATAATAGGTTTAATAAGTATGGAAAAGTAAGATATTTACCTTCTCTTCTCCACATCACCCCTGCACACTTTCTTATTTCATCTATCCATTTCACATGGTCTCTTCCTGGGGCTTCTACAATCTCTTAGAATCCAGTTTAAGATTTCAATTGTCCATCTACTATCATCTCTTCTAGCAATATGCCCAGCCCAACTCCACTTTAATCTTTTCAATGAAATCAGTTACGCCTTATTGTTCTCTTACCGATATATTGGGTTCTCAATCTCTTCTTGTTACTCCCAATATACATCTCTCCATACTTCTTTGAGTGGTCTGAAGACTGTATTGCTCTTCTATTAAGTATCCAAGTCTCAGATCCATAAGTAAGAACAGGTAAAATACATTTCTTAAAAATCTTTCTTTACAAACACATAGGCATATTTCCTTTTAGGATCAAGTTATTTCTACTAAAAGCACTCCAACCAAGTTTAATTCTATGATTAATTTCATCCATTATGTTTCTATCTGTATTAATAATCTGACCAAGGCCTTTGTAACTGTTAACTTTTTCTAACTCATCATAAACAATCTTTATTTTCATATTCTGACAAAATCTATTAAACATTACTTTAGTCATTTTAACATTTATCTTTAGTCCTACTTTCATCTGATAACTACTGCAACATTTCCTGTAGATCTAAAGCATTATTAGCAAAAACAACTACATCATCTAAAAATCTAAATGACTGAAATAATCATTAACTTTCACTCCTTTAACTTTTCATTTTAATCCACAAAATACTTCTTGCAGCACTGCTGTAAAAAGTTTTGGGGATATGGAGTCACCCTGTCTTACACTTTTCTCAATGTTGACTTTTCCAGTATCATTATCTAATCTAATTGTTGCTGTTGCATTTTTATAAATATTCTTTAAAATATGACAATATCTTGGATCTATACCTTGATGATCCAATGCTTTAATCACTGAAGAAAAGTTTAGATTCAAATGCCTTTTCATAATCTAGAAATCGAAAACATAATGGCAACTCATATTCATTTGTCCTTTCTATAACTTCTCTCAATCCCTGGATATGATATCCTGTACTAAAACCACTTTTAAATCCAGATTGTTCTCTTGGTTGGTGGAAGTCCAGTGTTCTCTGTAGATGAGTTGTAATTATCTTAGTAAAAATTTTGTATAAAACTGATAAAAGACTGATAGGTCTGTAATTTCCAATATCTTCTTTATCACCTTTTTTAAATATTAAGATTAATATTACATTCTTCCAATCATCTGATACATCTTTATCATTTAGACATTTGGTATATAACGTTGTTAAAAAAATTTCAATTTTTTCACCTGCTTCTTTTAATATATCAATTATAATTCTACCATTACCTGGAGCCTTTCCTTTTTTCATATATTTAATTGTATGTCTCACTTCTTCATTTAAAATTCTGGGCAATTCAGAAGATGTAATAGATATAGGAGGTATTTGTTCTTTATTACTATATAATTGTTGATAAAAGTCTTCTACCCATTTCATGATATCATCTCTCTTTTTAGTAATAATTCCAGCTTTTTTTCTTATTGCAAATATAAATTTCCTACCAATACCAAAATGTTGTTTTACACTCTTGAGACTTTCATTCTCTTCTACTGCTTTCCTTCCTAGTTCAGAGTTATACACTCTTATATCATTTTCAACTCTTTTCTGCATCATTTTACAAAATTCGACATATTCTATCCTTTTTAACACATCATTTTTGTGTATTTTCATATTCCTTTTTTCTTCATAAATTCACTAGTCTCAGTAAAAATGTTATTGGTCAAGTGCTGCTTTTTCAACCAGCTATTTTTGTTGCAGTTTTTAAAAGTGTATCAGTTGTTTTCATATTAATTTCATTCAAATGTGAATCATGTTCAAAATCTACTAACACATGAAATCTATTTATAAGTTCTAATTTAAATTCATTAGAATGTTTCTGAAAATTAGGAATATCAACTGTAAATATTGTTTTTCTTAATAATTTTTGTCTTTCTAGTAATGCACTAACATGTATTTCACATCTTACTACTTCCTCAATTAAATTTATTAAGAACATTACAATCTTGAAATATGTATTTTCTGTTAGTCATAATATAATCCAATTCTGCTGTACCTTCATTTGGATGCTTCCATGTACATTTCCTTTTAACATTTTTCCCAAAATAATAATTCATAATATAAAGTTTTCCTTTTCCTGCAAACTCCATAAATCTATGTCCTCTCTCATTTCTATTACCATAACCAAAATTATCTACAGCACTTTCATCGTTCATTTGTTTACCAATTTTCTTCTGAAACAAAACAATTTGTAAAGAAAAAACTAAATATAAAAAAAATAAAACTAATCCATTAAAAAGAATATCTAGAGTTTTGTAAAATGGAACAAAAAAAAAGTTAGTTACTATATAAAAAAATATAACTGTGATTAGCAAGGAAAGGTATATAAGAAAAAGTTCCAAAAATATAAAACATCTTGGCATTGGAAAAAAAGTTATTTCTGCAATAGAAAAAAAGATAAAATTATTATTAAAAAGAGCAATTACATAATGAAATGTGTCAAAAAGTTCTATAAAAATTATATAGTAGTAAAGAATAAGGAAACAAACCAATTCCCTACAATTACTACATTTCTATTACTCAGAATTTTAAATAACAAAGTGAGACATGCAATAAAATCTATGAAGCAAAGCTCCAGGAAATGATGAATTTATAATCCATATTGTCAAAGATACAGGTGAAGAAATAAAATTATTGCCAAAGTTGTATATCAAATGTCTAAATGACTAAAAATGTACCAGATTATTGGAAGAATGCAATAGTAATATTGATATTTAAAAATATGATATTTTCTTACCAAGATAATTACAAATTGTCTACAGTAAACTTGGATTTTAACCAGACAAAAAAAAGAGCTGGATTTAAAAATGGGTTTTAACACTGTGGATCATGTCCATATATTGAAAGAAATTATATTAAATATCAATAAATATAGGCTGCCATTATTCTTTGTATTTGTAGATTATGAAAAGACATTTCATTCTATAAGTGAAGTTATAGACTTAGGATATTATTATATTCTGGAGAATATTTATCAAAATGTAATTGCAATGATTAGATTGCATAATGATACTAAGACTGTAAAAGATATGTGACAGGGTGAGTCCACATCCCCAAAATACCTTACAAAAATTTTACAAAAAGTATTATGTAAATCAAAATGAGAAGTTGAAGGAATTAAAAGTAAATGGAGAGATTTACAGACGATGTAGTTGTTTTTGTAAATAATACTTCAGAACTTCAGGAGATGTTACAAGAGTTATAAGTTAAAAATAAAAAAGAGTACTAAAGATAAATGTTAAAAAGACTAAAATAATGTTCAATGGATTTTCTCAAAAAAAAAAAAATAATAATAATAAAGATTGATAATGATGAATTAGAAGAAGTTACTAATGACAAATGTCTTAATCAGATTAATATATATAGAAATATAACAGATGAAATTAATAATAGAAGTAAAACTTGGACAGACTATTTTGGTAGAAATAACTTAATATTAAAAGGAAATATGCCTATGTGTTTGAAAAGGAAGATTTTAAATAAATGTTTTGAATCAGATCTTATTTAAGTAGCAACTCTTTCCATATAGTAGTGACATCCAGTGCCAGCCATAGTAATCAATAGATGCTAGAATATATGTTACTACTATTTTAAAATCTTGTGTAAGCATAATAAATGGCAATCATGGGATGTCAGATCTTATTTATGGATTTGAGATTTGAATATTTATCAGAAAAGCAGTACAGAGAATTCAGACTACTTAATGAAGTGTGTGTATATATATATATATAAGAAGAAACTATAAAGAATCAAAAATAAAATACATGGAGAGAAAAACAGGCATTACTAGATCATTAAAAGAATTAAGAGATTGAAGTGTAGCTGGGTTGGATATACTACTAGAAAAGATGATAATAGATGGATAGTTAAAATATTAAACTGAATCTCTAGAGATTGTAAAAAACCTAGGAAAAGATCACTTGTGAAATGGATGGATGGATGAAGCTGGTGTGATGTGGAGAAGAGAGTCTCAAGATCCAGAAAATTGGATTAAACTTGGAGAGAACCTCATCCTGCAATGGATCGATAATGTTTAAAAAATGATGATGATACTCCAAGAAGTGAATACTACACTTTTCTTAACCATTTTCATTTATGGTACTTTATAGAAGCAAACATATGTTGTAATCAGAATATAGATCATTTCTATCAGCATTTCCATTGTTATTAATATTGCATCAGTTTATAAGATGTAAAAACTAATTTATTGAATGACCACATATACAATAGATGAGGTACAATAATCCAGAGGGAGAGGAATTAAGTAATCTAAGGATTTTATCTATAACTATAGTTTTGTAATTTAAAAGCAATTTTGATCAAATATTGAAAAAATATGTTTGAGGAAGATAACTAAAAAATCCATATTTAATTAATACTCAATGTAGAAAAACTATATTCCATTTTAAGAGATCATAATTGATTTTGAATACAATGGTGTCATATTTTAAAATATCTCTTTAATAAATAAATAAATAAACTCTTCATTTATGTAAGAATCAGGGTGAGCATCTTTCTAATTTGGACCTGGAATCAATGAGCTTTCATATCTCATCTTTGGGCTCTATAATTTAAAATAATTTCTCTCCAGCAAATTATCTTTTGTGTATGTGAGTATGCATATATGCAGCAGGTGGCTGGCTACTTTCTAGTTTGACCAAGAATCTAGGGACTTTCATATCTCATCACTGAACTTCATATTTTACAATATCTGACACTAGCAAAAAAAATGTAACTATTATCAAATAAATAAAAAATTCTCATAACAAATCTTATCTGTCATTTTGTATTTTAATGCCAATAATCATTTTCTATATCTGATGTAATATATAAATATATAAAATAAACTAAAAAAAAGAGGTCGAGTCTTTTAATTAGATGACATAGTTTGAATTAATACAACTCGGACATCAAACATTAATATGTATTTATAAATGAATCTCAAAAATATTTTTTTTTTTAAAAATAAAATTGATATGGATTTAGGAATTTAAAATTTTACACTCACATAAATTGTTTTCATATTGAATATAACAATTACTTTTGACAAGAGTACTCCACACTGAAAATATATTAATGTTCTAGTTCACATTTTCAAATGGTGTTAGTATTGCTTTTTAATTTATTAAAATGTTCATTCATAATGTTGTACTCCAATAAATTTTTATATAATTTTTTTTGATGGAATTATAATAAAATAAGTAGAATAAATAATGACAGATATAAAAAAACAAATTAATATTGACATATATGCAATATTTGGTTTTATATATAATAATTAGTCTATATTGGGTGCTGTGTTCAGGCTTTCAGATAGTTGGAATGATCTTAGGATATGAAGACGAACTTGAATAATAAATAAATATTACCCAACCAAGAGTATTTCCTGCTGCCTTGTAGAAGACAATGCTAATTCATCAAAGTACTAAGCACTATTTCTAATACAAATGGTTTGTTATGGCTTCCTTTTTTCAGAACTTCTACAGTCATAAAAGTTATTGTAAGTCTCTCATGCCATCGAACATGTTACTACTATATGGACTGCTACATGTGAGTTTTTGAAATCACACAGCATTTCTGATCCCAATTCCATTTTTCTTTTTTTTAGACCACGCCTTTGAGAATTAAAAATGCAATGGTGGGGACAGGCTTAGTAAGCTGATAATTCTTAGAGGTGACCTTTGAGCGAGATAATGCAATCACTGAGTCAGGTTGGAACTATATTTAAGTAAGATAGGAATTTCAGCTGGTAAAAATTGTCTGTTTAGGCAATTCTAATTAGAAATCCCCTTGGTTACCATATAAGAAACAAAGCATAGAAAATGTGATCTAAAAATGGCCTGTTCCACACAGTCTTGCTAGCTTGTTGAACATGCTGAATTATCCATTATAGTGATAACAATAATAATAGTAGTTATAATATCCATAGTAGTGGTAAAACAAAAATTAGTGGTAATACTAAAAGTAAATATTATAAATCAACATAATGAAACTTATCTATCAGGGTAAAAACTTTAATTGTTAGATACAAGTTTTTTTTTGAAAGTCAGATCAGTCAATGAAAGGAGAATACATGGTGATGGTATTGGATTTGATCTAAAGTCTACCCAATGATACTCACTTTATTAGTGCTTATGCTCCAACCATAGTCAAGGAATCCAGATAAGGAAAGCTTTTATTCCTTGTTGGATAGTATTATTATAGCAAAATTAATAAAAGAGATTAAATTTTTCTAATGTGCTAGCCAAAAGTTGTTGGAAATAATGGTGTTGTAAATTCATATGGTGTGTTATTGTTGAATTTTGGCACATCACATTAATTGACCATCAGAAATATTTTGTTTAAGCAGAAAAATTGCTATAAAGGAACATGGATGCATCCACAATCAAAAGAATGATATTTAATATATTACAATATAATTAGAGGTTGCGTCAGACAAGCACTTACAAATGCAGAAGATCATAAATTAGTATATTAGTTCCATTAAGAAACAATTTTCATTTCAATCATATTCATAAAAATATTGATGTTCATTCTTTAAAAGAATCTACTCTAAGCACACAATAGCTATTAAACACTAAAAGTTTGAATTTGGTTCTCCAGAATGGTCATATTATTATAGATACAAGTCTTTTTAGTAAATCCAAGGATTTACTAAAAAGAACCATCATTGGTTTTATCACAATGCTCTTATTATTAGTGATTTGATTAAAAGAAAGTAAAGTGTTTTCTGCTTGGCAAAATAATAAATTATATGTAGAACATCACAATAAAAAAAATTTATTTTTATTTTATTAGTATTATATTATTTTTGATAATTGTCAGCATTTAAATGACAGGCATAAAGGGGGAAAGCTTTTGAAGTTTTCTAGAAGGTTTTATATAGAAATGAAATTATAAAATGAAGAAATTTTTAATTTCAAATTATTTTTAAAAAGGTAAATCATGAGTGAATCAAAAACAAAATACACAGATAAGAGAATAAACACAGGCCTTGTTGGCATCACTGAAAGAATTAAGAATCTGAAGTGGAGTTTGACTGAGAATATTGCTAAAAGAAATGATAATAGATGGATAGTTGAACTCTTAAACTCACTTCTAAGAGATTGTAAAAAAAAAAAAAAAATAGAAAGCGACCACATGTGAGATGAATTGATGAAATAAGGAAGTTTCTTGGCATGATGTGGAGAAAAGACACTAGAGTTCAAGAAGTTGAATTAAACTCAGAGAGACTTTCATTATACAATGGATCAATAATGGTTGACACTAATATTGAAACCATAAGCTCAGCGTGAATAGGAATAAATATTTCCCCTATAAGTTATGAAGGCTGTTCTATGTCATACTATAATTGCAATTTTGTTTTATGATCAGTACACAATCATTCATTTAAACAACTCATATTAATCTAGAACACCTTGAACTTCCAGATAATAAAAACTCATTTACTGATCAATAAATAAAGAGCTAAAAATATTGTCCATGAAACTTTGCTTAAAAATTCAAAGTTTCACTTATACACAAAACCATATTATGGCTATGAGCCAACTAAATTAATTATTTTGTCAGAAAGCCCATCTAGATTATTTTGAATCAAAACACTACTGTCAAAGTTTGAAATATAATGTGAAAGAATAAAATCAAAACTAAATCAGCCAAATGTGAAAAATGTTATTTTGACATATATTTTCTTGCTGAACAAAATATTGAAAGTTAAAAAAAACAAAAACAACTTAGATATAGGGCATTGTTGTCCAAATTGTTTTTTAATAAAACTAAATTGCACATTAATGCTAAAAGGAACATTTTAAATAATTGTTCAGCTTATTAATTATTGTGACCTACAAATATTAATTTTAAATTAAGTCAATTTGAGCTTTTCCAAATATTGAATAATGGAAAAAAAATTTCTATAAGAATGTACATACAACATCTACACTTGATTTTTATGTAGATTATCTTAAAGTCACACAAAAGAAATACAATATTGATTGTTTTTATTGGTAAAATATGGCTTACAATAGAATACAATGGAAAACTACAAAAAATATTGAAATTTTTCAGAAAAAAAAGTCTGCTGCAGAAAAAGTTAAAAGACAGACAGTATCACAAAACAAATAAAGGAGAGATGGATTAGCATGCTCAATGTGAATATATTTGTATCTCAAAGATTGGTTTGTATAATTATCCACAATTCATCTCTAATATATTACTACAGTTATTTTACCTTTCTCTTTTTTCTTTCTTTTAGCATAAAATGGTCATCTCATTTGTGTGTGGCTGCTAATAATAATGATGATTTTACCTATCCATTCTAAAAATAATATTGCACATTATAAATTATTTTAAAATCTTTATTTGCTTCATAACTGAAGTGAACTTTGAAAGTGTCTTAAGTATATATTATATAACTTCAGAAAGTCTAGATCTATGATTTTTTGATCCTTATACTTGTAATTGACAGGTTTGTTTTGGAACTTTGAAATTTATTAAATTTCTTCTTTGGTTTTAAAAAAATGGGGGGGGGGGGAATGTGGTCAATTTTAAGTGTCATTAACTATTTTTATGAAAACTATACTAAAAGATCAAAATAAAGTTATTAGCTTCACATAAGAATAGATATCCTTTATTTTAAATTCAATACCAATTACAAAAAATAATCAAAATAGAAATGAATTCATTTTGTAACAACAAATAAAAAAAAGTTTAAAGTGAAAATTATTTTCTTTGATTATCATTGCCAATAAACTGACAGCACATCATGAAGAAGGCTAGAAAGAGATCTAGTTCATGCTATTTTGCCGTGGTATTTCTCAGCATAGGTGATCCAGATGAAAATACAAAATAGTCCAGAAGATGTGCCTCTCATCTTCTTGAAAACAGCATTTGATACACGGTAGTTTGCTCTCAATATCATTAAAATCATTGTGGCCTAGAAATTTCAATGCTTTTTCTTCATTGCAATTACTTTTCCATAGAAATCTTTGAAAACATATTTCTTTCAAACAATGGTATACCAGTCAATAAGTTGACAACTTTCTTAAGATAAGAATGGTTAGCATTCTGAAATCATGAAGTCTAAATGAAGAATAGCAGATTTATTTTATTTCTTTTTACATAATTCATTCAATAAATTATCTCTTTTTTTTTTTTGCAATTGTAACCTTAGATATATAAATTTTCAGCCATTTATATGTCTAAGATTTATTTCTTTTTAAAAAAGTGAACACAATAATAATAAAGCACTATTAATGAACAACACAAGTTTTATTTTAACATTTCTTTATCAAAAAAAAAAAAAACATAAAAAAAAAAAAAATTTATCTATGTAACACATATTTTGTTTTCTATTTATGTACATCTATTTTATGTATCTAATGTACACTGAATCATAAATTCTTTACTATTTCTCTCAATAATTTCATCGCATTGTTTTAAAGAATTAAGTAAATGTAATGTAGGTAAGTACTCAATTCTATCAGTTCCTGATGAATTTACTGGGATGTATAAATTTGACGATATTTGAAGAGTGAAAAGAAAGTAAAATAAGAAACATTATACAATGCATAAATATTAGATTATGGGTTTTTCTTCTAATATAGTTTTGTCTCCTTCATCTAACATGATATTTATAATAATAAATGAAAGCAAATATAAATTATTCCACGATTTCAATCATTTTCTATTGTTGTATTTAGTTTACCATATATAAATGTAATATATATATATATATATTTATTTTGAAAATATATATATTAAAAAAACTCAAAAACAATAAATTGCAAATATTAATATAATAAGGCATAATAGGGCAAGCAACCTTCAAAACATTTTGATATTTTATATAGCATTGTGTATTCCCCCTTCCCGTAAATTTCACTCTTAAAATATATGTGCATATAAAAAAAATATGAGAAAAATTATACTATGATTTTAAAGCAAAAAATAAATAATTCTATAACAGTGTTATCTACAAAAAGTTATAAATTATGGTACTGTATTGAGAATAAACAACAAATCATTAAGGAATTGAATATCATGATAAATTATAGTTATTTCCCTTATTTAAACACATTTATCTTCAAAAATCAGTGTACTTTAAATAATGAAGCTTCTTAAATAATGGTAAATAAGGTTTTTTATGAATATAATTTGCTAATAATAAACAACAAATTAATATACTAAATCATATTTTTTGCCTCAATTAATTTATTACATAACAAAACAACAACAAAAAACAATAAATATTTTAAATAACTAAAATTAAACTGAAATTTATCTATTTATTAAATAATGGTTTTTGTAATCAAAATTAACATTATAAACAAAATTATAACAACATTTTTAACAAGCAGTGCAAAGCAAAACAAACAATGTGGTGCTAATTAAACACAAAAAAAGTTATTAACAACATCAATTTTAATATAGCATATATAAATAAATATGTAATTTTAAATTGATGCATTCAAAATACAACATTAGAACAATTCGCATTCAATAAGTTCCAGAAAAAAAGAATGTGATAATTTTGATAAATGGTATACTATTTCCAAAAAAATAATGTTAATAATATTTAATTAGTGATAATTGCTTAATAAAACTAATTAATCATTTTTATATTCATCTCACTAATGGTTGAGACAACTAATAAAAAAAAACAACTATATAATATAGATTTTTAACATAACACAAAAATAGAATAATGTTGTAAAAAAGAAAGCGTAGTAATAAATAAATAAATGAGCAATTGTGTGACTGCACACTGATTGTGCAAAATAATGATTAACAGATTCATGACAAAACTCATCATACAGATAATTTATAAATTCAAATTTTTTATTTAATTTTTTTTTTTTTTTCAAGCTGAGAATAGTTAAAGTATTGAAATATATACAGTATAATATATGTCTACATTTTTCTCAAATATTTTTTTAGTACAATATTGTTAGAATTATTTTGTTGTATTATTAATTTTGAATTATATATAAATATATTTATTAGTAATGCTAATTATAGAATATTATAAAACAATTCTACTCTTCTTTTATGATTCTCAAGTACATAGAAAATTATTTGTATTTTTAAAATATTTCCATTCTACAATTACTTGACTGCAAAGGTGTGAAATTCTATAGAAAGAATGACATGAAAAATAAGAATCTCCTACAAAATATATATATCACAGATATTATAAATGGGTTCAATTCTCCAAAATTATTTAGCGTGAATAAGGATTAAGGTTTTAAAAGTTTAAACCAGAAAAAATCAAATCTTAAGACAAATATATCTAAATCATTTTAGGTTTGTGAATGAGATTTCTTTTCAAGGTAACATTATAACCTACAATCAAAAACTTGTAAACTAATTTGTGGCATTTGAAGATGGTCTTGAATTTCTTTTTTCTAGTAATAACTAGTCACATTATAACGAATGAAAAAAAAAATTGAAAGATATTAAATACCAACTAACAGGTTGACATTTTCATAATTCTCCCTAATGATAATTTTTATAAGCATTTAACATTTAATTTTAGTAAACAAACTGTAATTTTATATTAGAATTTAATAAAATGGACTTGATTTGCTAAAAACATAAGTTTATAAACAAAACTACATCCTAAAAATTCATATTTGAACTTTGCAAATATATTTAAAAATTATAAAGTGAAATACATAGTAAGAATAATTACTTTTTTACTTTTTGAAGTAATTATAGCAACATTGATGAAAAAAATAAAAGTAATAAAATTTTGGTAGTCTTCAATTAGTGTGTTGAAACCGCGAGAGGGTGTACTTTCTATGCAAACGCACAGAAATATAACATTACTGGGCCTTTTTTTTTATTTTCAACTTTAACATTATTTTCTAAAATGGAATAATTACGTTTTTAAATTACATTAGATATTTTAGCACCTTGTGACAATTTGCAAACTATTTTAAAACAATTTACGAAACATTATTTTGTAAAAAAAATATTTCTGAAATACAATGATTTAAATTACATTCCACAAATCCACGTTTAGTGCTTGCATGTGCATGGGGGGAGGGGAGGACCAATGGTTTTGCCGGTCTGAAGGATCAGCCAAAAAGATGCAGTACTCAATTTATAAACCGGCATTATTTTCTAAAATACAATAATTACATTTGTAAATTACATTAGACATGTCAGCATGTTGCATTGGAATGTGCAGGAGGAGGGTGATGGTTTTGCCAGTCCGAAGAATAGGTCAAAAGAGGCAGTACTCTGAATCAAACCAAGATTATGATTTGCAAAACAATGTGCAACCTCAGACATTTTATTTGTTTCATATCTGCTCTTAATCTGCACAAAAGATGCAGTATTGTGATCAAACCAAGCTTATGAGGTTCAAAACAATGTGCAACCTCATCCATTTCATTTGACTCATAGCTGTTCTCACACAAATATCTTTTCACGTGACTTGTGTAAAATGGTGCTTGGCCTGATTCTTTTGCAATTGTTTTCACATTCTGTGATATGTAGGGAAGTGTGGGAACATGCTTAAAATTATTAGTATGTACTAGTATGTCAGTTAGGATGTAAGATCACTATTACAAATGTCATAATTGGATTCAAAACACCCTCACACTATACAGTAGCGATCTGTTAAGTGTGCACATTTGCATAGTGTCATGAAGCACATCAGCAGGCCATAATGTTGGTGTGCAATGCCATCTAAGCCTGCTAATGGCTAATATGAATAGAACTGTTCTATAGGCTATAACTTTCTATGCAAAAGCACAGAAATATTGGGCCGAGTAAACAGTATATTTCTGAGTGTTTATATAGAAAGTACGCCTTCTAGTGGTTTCAACACGCTAAGAGAAGACTATCAAAATTTTTGTTGATTTAACTTTATTTGTAAAAACCAAATCTATGAAATTTTCTTCTAAAATTTATAAAATTGATTTATAATTATTAAGATATCACAAAAGTTATGTACTACTACATTTTGCAAGCCATTATTTATAATTTCCTTTCTACCACTTCAACATATTTCTAAACTTTTTTTTTTTTTAAAAATATATTTGACTAAAATCAAAGTGTAATCATGGATACTTTTGTTTTTAAATAATTATCATACAAATATTTTATAAAAATAATCATAAACATTTAAATAAGCTACAAAAAATATACAATTTTTTGCTCATTGCTAGCTATAATAAATGAGGCATTTACAATTAATCTCACACAAAAAAACTAACAATCAGTCATGTGATGGGAAAGGTTCAGATCTTTGTAGTTTCTTTTGGCAGTTTTCAGATTTTTTTGTAACTAATAAATTAATATATTTTCGTTCCAGTTTCTGTTGTCAAAATGAAATGCAAAGGAAGTAGTAAGATGTGAAATACATGTTAGTGCAAAACTAGAGAGACAAAAATTATTAAGAAAAACAATATTTACAGTTGATATTCCTAATTTTCAGAAATATTCTAATGAATTTAAATTAGAACTTACAAGTAGGTTTCAAGTATTAGTAGATTTTGAACATGATTCACATTTGAATGAAATTAATATGAAAACTACTGATACACTTTTAAAAACTGCAACAAAAAAAAAAAGGGGGGGAATATGAAAATACACAAAAATGATGTGTTAAAAAGGATTGAATATGTCGAATTTTGTAAAATGATGCAGAAAAGAGTTGAAAATGATATAAGATTGTATAACTGTGAACTAGGAAGGAAAGCAGTAGAAGAGAATGAAAGTCTCAAGAGTGTAAAACAACATTTTGGTATTGGTAGGAAATTTATATTTGCAATAAGAAAAAAAGCTGGAATTATTACTCAAAAGAGAGATGACATCATGAAATGGATAGAAGACTTTTATCAACAATTATATAGTAATAAAAAACAAAGACCTCCTATTACATCTTCTGAATTGCCCAGAATTTTAAATGAAGTGAGACATACAATTAAATATATGAAGAAAGGAAAAGCTCCAGGTAATGGTAAAATTATAATTGATATATTAAAAGAAGCAGGTGAAAAAATAGAAATTTTTTTTAACAATGTTATATACCAAATGTCTAAATGATAAAGATGTATCAGATGATTGGAAGAATGTAGTATTAATCTTAATATTTAAAAAAGGTGATAAAGAAAATATTACAAATTACAGACCTATCAGTCTTTTATCAGTTTTATACAAAATTTTTACTAAGATAATTACAACTCGTCTACAGAGAACACTGGACTTCCACCAACCAAGAGAACAATCTGGATTTAAAAGTGGTTTTAGTACAGGATATCATACCCAGGGATTGAGAGAAGTTATAGAAAGGACAAATGAATATGAGTTGCCATTATGTTTTCGATTTCTAGATTATGAAAAGGCATTTGAATCCAAACTTTTCTTCCGTGATTAAAGCATTGGATCATCAAGGTATAGATCCAAGATATTGTCATATTTTAAAGAATATTTATAAAAATGCAACAGCAACAATTAGATTAGATAATGATACTGGAAAAGTCAACATTGAGAAAAGTGTAAGACAGGGTGACTCCATATCCCCAAAACTTTTTACAGTAGTGCTGCAAGAAGTATTTTGTGGATTAAAATGAAAAGCTAAAGGAGTGAAAGTAAATGATTATTTCAGTCATTTAGATTTTTCAGACAATGTAGTTGTTTTTGCTAATAATGCTTTAGATCTACAGGAAATGTTGCAGTAGTTATCAGATGAAAGTAGGACTAAAAATAAATGTTAAAATGACTAAAGTAATGTTTAATGGATTTTCTCAAAATATGAAAATAAAGATTGTTTATGGTGAGTTAGAAGAAGTTAACAGTTACAAAGGCCTTGGTCAGATTATGAATACAGATGGAAACATAATAAATAAAATTAATCATAGAATTAAACTTGGTTGGAGTGCTTGTAGTAGAAATAACTTGATACTAAAAGGAAATATGCCTATGTGTTTGTAAAGAAAGATTTTTAAGAAATGTGTTTTACCTGTTCTTACTTATGGATCTGAGACTTGGATACTTAATAGAAAAGCAATACAGACTTCAGACCACTCAAAGAAATATGGAGAGATGTATATTGGGAGTAACAAGAAGAGATTGAGAACCCAATATATCGGTAAGAGAACAATAAGGCGTAACTGATTTCATTGAAAAGATTAAAGTGGAGTTGGGCTGGACATATTGCTAGAAGAGATGATAGTAGACGGACAACTGAAATCTTAAACTGGATTCTAAGAGATTGTAGAAGACCCAGGAAGAGACCACATGTGAGATGGATAGATGAAATAAGAAAGTGTGCAGGGGTGATGTGGAGAAGAGAAGCTAAATATCTTACTTTTCCATAATTATTAAACCTATTATTTTGAAATTTCCTTGTGAGTATATAACATTTTTAGTTATTAAAATGATTTTAAAGTTTTAAAATACAAGTTCAATTAATATTTACGTCTTGAATATTTTTACTCGATTTTTACACTGAATCTTGTGAGTATATGCCATTTTTAGTTATTAAAATGATTTTAAAGTTTTAAAATACAAGTTCAATTAATATTTACATCTTGAATATTTTTACTCTATTTTTACACTGAATAAATCACCACACACTACAATCTGTTTGATATTTTATTGCTTTCACACATATTAATTTTAATAAATTTATTTTTGAACTGAATAGATCTTTAATAAATTTAAAGGATAGTTTGATTTGTTTTCTCTCCAGTAATTTAAAAATATTTATTGTGTAAGAGATCTTCGAATTATTGTTTGCACGTAACAAAACACAAATTTATCTTTTTAAAATAACACGTTTGCTAAATAAAAGATCTATAAACCGAAATGTAATTTGTATTACTTTAAAAATTGCTGCAAATATTATTTGAAAGTATAAAAAAACAATCACTTTTCAAAATAACGAAGTTCAGAACTGCCAGACCGATTGTTTTGAAAGATTGCAGTAAAACAGAAGTCGTAAAAATTACTTTTTAAAAAAAATAAAAAACATTTTTACAGAAAAAAAAAAAGATTGATTTTTAAAAGAAAATAATTTAAAAATACATAGATTTATCAAAGAGTGTAATTCAATGTAACCGTAGTAAGTGTGAACGCATATTTAAATAATTGTGGTTTATATATTAATCACACCTTCACATTACACGCTATGTATTTTTAAGTACGTGCATATAAAACCTAACTAGCAAGGGAGTGTAAATATCGCTTCTAAACGGTGCCGTTTTCCATGCGTAGCATGGAGAAACAGCGCCACCTAGTGGGCTAGATTGCTGGGTAGTTGCTGTTTAGCAGCCGTAAGCTGGATCGGTTTACCTATAGCTAACAGCGCCACCAAGCGGGCAGTAGAGCTGGATGCTACTTGGCATAATGTTTCTGTGTGTACGCATGGTGAACAGCGCTATCTAGCATCTGGAACTTGCATCATCTGCTTTTGGCCCCCTACTCTGAATATTTCTGAAATTTTTGTAGAAATGACATCTTTAGCAGTGGCAGGACAGTAATTCCCCAAGTACCTAATATAATAATATTAATCTCTTCTTGAAAATTACAAATCAAACAAAAATATATATTTGTTTAACAAAAAGATTATTACAAATAATATATCTTTAATAATAATATGACTTTTAAAAGTGTGATTTTAAATTTACACACTAATCTAAATATGCACACACATATAAATATAATTTGTTACTTATTTACTTAAACCTATTGTTAAAATGTGCAATAAACAAAATATTAATGTAAAATCTATCAAAATATACATCTTTATACTTATAAATAATTTTATAGTAACACGTTAAGTTCAAAGTAGTAAATGACTTATAATATTACTTTAAACAAATAAAATAAATTGTAAATTATTGCTTTATATTCAAGCATATCAACAATAATTCCAAAATTAGGATAAACATCATCTGATGATTTCAAACAGTTAATAACACAAAATCATGACAATTTTTTTTTAATATGGCAATGCCTATTTTAAATCTAATCACAGATGGTATAATATAATATATATAATGTTAATAAATTTTATTTTAATAATTAAATTTTAATCTCTTAATCAGTCTCACTGTATTGATCCCATTATGGTTTGTTATCAATTTCAAATCTAGACATAATCCCATTTTTATGTTAAATATTTAGTTAGTCAAACTATAAATAATCATTTATATATCTTAATAACTTATTACCTTATTTTAGTAGTTTTCTTATTTACCATTTTTTTGATTATAGGGTATATGAGCACAGACTTTCACATGACCCACCACTCTCCACTCTATCTAATAACACTGATACCCTCAAGCACATATATGCTGAAAACATAAATAATCACCAATATACTTATTTCATGCTAAACCAGCAATCATCAGTTGGTCCAGATTATCATCTCCCACACATATATACAATAAGTGCTCAGATATATCTTAATATATAATCTGGACCAACTGATGATTGCTGGTTTAGCATGAAATATGTATATTGGTGATTATTTATCTTTTCAGCATATATATGCTTGAGTGTATCAGTGTTATTAGATAGAGTGGAGAGTGGTGGGTCATGTGAAAGTCTGTGCTCATATACCCTATATTACATATATAGACACATGGTATATATTAAGCCTGTGTTTCAGTTATTACATTGTAGAGATGTCTGCCCATCCTTGCATATGTATTTAATGGATTATGTCCTGTACATGTGGGGTTCAGATTGACCTTGGGTCAACATGGGTGTGACAAGTATCTTGGACTTAGGGTGGCTTTTGAGCATTCCATCATCAGATTTTCAAATGGATGGGCGGTTGAAGAGTTGGTGTGTGTAGTAGATTGGAGCCAGTCAATTAAAGTATGAAGATTGTCTATCTTAATATATATCTGAGCACTTATAGTATATATGTGTGGGAGATGATAATCTGGACCAACTAATGATTGCTGGTTTAGCATGAAATACGTATATTGGTGATTATTTATCTTTTCAGCATTTATGTGCTTGAGTGTATCAGTGTTATTAGATAGAGTGGAGAGTGGTGGGTCATGTGAAAGTCTGTGCACACATAGCCTATATTACATATATAGACACATGGTATATATTAATCCTGTGTTTCAGTTATTACATTTTTTTGATTATAAAAGTTAAGCTAATGTTTCTATAAACATTAATTGATTAAGTGGTTATATTTATTTATTTAAATATCAATAGTATATACACTTTTCATGCAATTGTGAATTTTCTCAGACATGTACTATTCAAGTTAATATAAAAATGTAAAATAAAACAAATGAGAGTCTTAAAAGCATACAGCTTTCAGTAGATTCCTACCAGAATCATAGTGCTGAACAGAACTGTGCTGTTAAAATAATGCAGTTCTATCCAGCACTCTGATTCTTGTAGCAATCTTCCCAAACCTGGGTCAGTGCTTCTAAGACTTTCTTATTAGTTTTCTTTTATCTTTTCATATTAATGTGGACAGTACAAGTTTGGTAGAATTATATTTATTTATTTTATTAATAAATATATCCCCAATGTCACTTGTATGTGTCAAATTTATATTCTTTATATATTAATTTACTAATATTTCATGCTATTACCATTATATAATAATATTATATATTGAAGTATACAACTATTTTATACTATTACAGAATTAGTATTCAAACATGATGGGCTATTTGATAAGTTACTTATGCTATATTCATCTTTATTCCATTACAGATTCTCTAGTAATAATTGATAAATTCATTTCTTTATATAGTAATGGATTTTTGGCTGCTCAATTCATGGGGCCTGATGATAATTAAAACTACATTATTATACCATTATAACTTTTGGGTCTTAAAAGTTATGGGCTATTTGATCAGTCACTTATTTTAAAATAACATTTGTATACCATTCCATATTTTGACATCCAACGTGTCAGCTCAATTAGAAACCATTTGCCTGAGGTTTTTGGGTATAATCTGAATCAAAGTTTATTCATAATTATAATTTCATTTATCATTTTAAAACAATGAGACTAATGAATAATTTTCTTCAAAGTGAGCTAGAGATTTTGGTAATTTATATTGTTATATAGAGTATTATATTACTGAATTTTGGATAATTATATTATACACAGAGTATAAAAATTATAAATACTTTGCAAAATGGTAATTGTACTTTAATATTTTAAGTGCTTTGAAATGATATTTTAGTCATAGATCCTCATTTGACTGAAATTGCCTGGTGAGCAAACATTGATAAAATATTAGTTAATAATATAATAGTTATTTATTAATAATATAAAACATATATACAAATAGTGTTTTTTTACATTTTATTAATTTACAATAATGGAGATTTAATTTTGAAATAGGACCCAAAAGTATATCTTACAATGACTTCTTACCAAATTTGAACAATTAACAAATTTGATAATAAATTAGAATTGAGAGATTTCAATTTCTATTGAAATCTTCTCTCAATTCTAAGTAAAAAATTTGATGAAGTAGGTGATCAGTTAAAGGAATTAAAAGCTGATTCAAGAGAATTGACTAATAGTTTTGATAAGTCCGATAATCAGTTAAAGGAGATAAATATGAGTTTAGTAACAAATTCAACACATTTAAAGTGGAATTTGATGCTTCAAATGCTAGATTTAAAGAATTCAAATATAAATTATACATTAAATTACAAGAATCAGATGAAAAAATGTGATATATGGTTTGAGGAATTAAAGGCTGAATTAAGCAACTTTGAAAGTAAAGTAGATCAATCACAAGTAAGATTTGGAGTGGGTTTAAAGAGCTAGATAGTAAAATTAATGTGAATCAAAAAGAGTTTAAAGAACTGGAAAATAAGGTAAAAAGATTGAAAAGACAAATGATGATTTCAAAGTGAAATCACAAATCGAAATGAATTATTTTCAGACAGAACATGATAATGGTAAAAAGATGTCAAATACATAATACAGAGTTATGCAAAAACAGGTAATCAGAAAGTGATATCAAAGTTACAAAAAGAGCTTAAAGAGACCCAAAGTAATTTAAGATGCATTAATGATCAAATAAATACTAGTACACAAATAAAACACTAAGAAGTAGAAAGTAGTATCAAAAACATGAAACAAATATTAAACTAAAAATATAAAACAATTGTTCAGGAAGTGCAAGGATACTTAAAGAACCAAATATTGATGATAAATAATAAATTAACAGTAATAAAAACTAACAAAGCAAAGCAAAACTCCATATAGTGGTGCCACCTGTGCTAAACAGAGTAATCAATGGATGCCAGAAGGCTTGTGCATAAAATCCCTATCTAATGCCTACTCATCCAATATCCCCAGACTAGTTTCTGGCTTGTGGCCTTCATCAATGAGGAGCTTTGGATCTGAAATAAAAACCATTAACATTAAATGAAAGTATAATTATCAAGATAATAAAATAAATTGCACATGATGAAATGACACCTTTATTATTAGAAGAAGAGTCACATGAAAATAACTATAAAATTAATAGAAATATTTGTGCATTTATTCAATTAAAAGTATTTAAAGAGAAATAGGATGAAAATCAAACAACATATTTATGCAGATTAGAAGAATTATTCTCTCTAAGTAGATTAAATGAGTAAGAAAAATTAGTGATAGCAAATAACTACCTATATTCATCAGCAAAGAATTGGTGGAGGTCTTTGTTTAATAAACCAAAACTTAATGAAAATTATATTCTCTTAAGTAGTTTTTAGAATGATAACAAGCAAGATAATGAAAAATATTAGATTAGAAGAGAAACAATCATTTTGTCTGAATGCAGGTAGCTAATTTAAAACTGTTGCCCACATATTCTTTATCTGAAAATCAAATTGTTTGGATCATCAGAAAAAACTTGTCTAAACATATTGCACAGACATAGATAACTGCAGATAGACACAGTACAAAAAGTAATGGAAATTTTATGTGCGTTAGAGACATGTAAAGTACCATTAGGAAATATATACTGATCTAAGAAAAAAAAAATCCCTTAAAATGGGTCCCATCTATAGATAGGAATAGGTGAAATAGATAGCAGAATTTATAAGCCAAATACAAATAGAAGACATATTAAAAGGTCATAGTGTCAGAGTAGCAATAATAGATGTACAGATAAAAACATTAGTGAATGGGAAAGAGGTGCACAATTAGCAAAAAGTTATCTGGTCAGCAGTTCATAGAATACTCCTATGATAAATGCTAAGGGCTAGGCCTCAGTCTAGTCCATTAAATTAATCCATTCCAAATTAAAAAAATAAGTAGAAGGAGAATGCATTTCTTTATAAAATCCCTGAAAGTGAAAAGAGTTCCTTCAATGTCCAAAGTTTAAAACCAGTTGCACCTCCTGAATAAATAAATAAATGATATTTAATCAAAATTGAACTAAAACATAAAAGAGAATACTTATAAAGAATTTGTTTATAATAAATATTGTTATGACAACCACTGCTACTGCTGCTACCACCGATGCCACCACCAATAATAACAATTAAAATAATAATAATAATAATAATAACAACAACAATGATGGTAAGATACAACATTTCAGTGTTTTACTACACAGTTTAAATAATTTGATAATTTAATTCCAGTAATGTAAATGTAAAGAAGTATATTTATAATTGTCAATTGATGAAGTAATTAGAAAATAAAAATATTTTTCAAAATATATGTATAGTTTGATGAGTGAAGTGAATTATCTGAAATTTAGTCAAATATCTTGAAATAATTTTATAGATAATAAATCACAAAATACAGTGATTAAGAAGATTTTTTAAAATAAAATTTACAAATAGAAAATATATTAGATAAAAGTAAACCTTTATTTCTTCATATTACTTAAAATAAATTAATAATTTTGCAGTTTATATATTTGATTAATGGCAACACTTATCAACACCAAATAGATATTTTTAACATAATAGAGTATATTTTGTGGCATGGAATTGATCATATAATTTAATTATAGAGAGATAAATAATGTGAAGAACTTGAGATAGAGCTAAAGTAGAGCAGACAATAGATTTTAGAGTTAAAATTTTGAAAAAATTCACTACTAGCTTTAATAGATTGATAATTTTTTACTTTACATTCAAATCTGGTATTATTATATTCCTAAAAAACTGAAGGTTTATTTATTTTTCAATTGCTTTGGAAGAGCAAATGATTCCCATTACTGATAAATAATCATTTGTAATATAGCATAATATAAATATGACATTCATGATTTTTTACATTTTAATTTGGTTAAAAAATAGTATAATAAATTGTATATTGTAATAAAGTTAACATTTTATTATTAGAAGGATTGAATAAATTAAAACATTTATTAATAAAAAATACAAAAATCTAATTAAACAAATAGTAAATTATTATTTCATGTATGTATGCAGTTGTATGTGCATTTTTCTTTATAAAATTAAAAAAATTTCACATTATATATATATAAATATTTTTATATATAATTATTTTAATAGTTAGTTCAAATATATGTATTAGATTCAAATTATGATTTTAAAAGATGTATTTTAAGTTGTAAATTTGTTGTATTATGTTTTTCATTATTTTGCAAATTGTTTATTTATTTAAAAATTAACCTACATTTTTAGTTCATGGAATGCTGTTGTATTTAAAAGAATGCTTTATTGAGTTAAGTTTTAACTCTCTTCATAACTAAAACTGTAAAAATAAGTAAAACTATAAGAACATTGTCCAAGATAATAACCTCAATGTTTCATCATTAATAAAGAAGTATAAAAACCCATGTTTTAAGATTAAACTGTCCTTTGTTCTGCCTCTTTCGTACGCAAAAAAGTGTGTTATAAAAAACATGATAGTTAATTTGCAGTATAATAATGGATAGCTAAATTAAAAATGCTCCAAAAGACATTGTCTTTTGAGAGATCTGGAAACACATTAGAATAAATTTGTCTCAAAGTATAAGGTATTAAGGCTTGAAGAAATGTGGAATGCTGTCCATGTTACAAAAACATGTTTCAATAAAAAAGGATATCAAGTTAAATGTATAATAGTTTGGATTATCAAAGGATTTAATTCATCAAAAAAAGATAGTATTCACTTTCATATAAAAATGGAAATAATAATATTATAAGAATTCAGTATGGGATATACTATTTAATAATGATTACTTCATTCACTGGATAAAGCTGCATTTTTGAACAGTAGTTTTTAATACCTAGATAAATTTCAAAGATATTTGCTCAAAGAATTTTAGTCTTGCCTTAGGAGTAATAAGAAGTAATAGAACTTGTGAATTATCATTTTATATAGTATATTATTTTATTATTGTTGTATTTATATTAATATATATATATATTTTAACTGAATAATCCATGAAAGGGATATGAGTTAAAGAAAATATACAAAGTCATATGTTTTATTATATATAGTTATTTATTTATATTGTAACTGTATATTTAAAACACTGTGGGTTAAATATATGTTTTAAAATATTAAAATTTTCCTTTAGATTATAATAAATGAATTTTTTTATTAGTACTATTATAATAAAAATCTCAGTTAAATATTTCAATATTATGGATTAAAGTAATTTAGTTGGCCTATTTAGTTATCAGTTATTTATAAAAAAGATTGTTTAATATTTGCTTGAAAGAATAAAATTGATAGTTTGAGTCTTAAGAGGAATCAATTTAGACTTTGACATGTTTGGAATAAATGTAATAAAAAAGTTATTTTATGCTGAATAAAAATAATTATTTAACTAACATTTTAGGTGTTAATTTTTAAAATAAATAGTTTGTAAGTAATAGTTTACTAAATGTCAGTTTAGGTAAGAGTGATAAAATTAAAATTTCAAAGGTGTTAAATATGGGATAAGTGTTAATTTTGATTAGTTTTAAATGTCAGTCAGTAACTAAATTATTTTCAATGTTTCAAAATAATGGCCGAATTTAATGCACATGTGTGTGTGTGTGTGAGTATTTGGAGCATACATGTAAAATATCAAAAGTTAAAAAGATTTATTAAAAGTAAATGTATTTTTTTTAAAAAGGTACATCAAAATAATTTCCAGTATTAAAAGCTTTTGATTAGGATAAAGTAAAACAGTTAAATATAGTGAAAATAGTATATTTAAATAAAATAATATTTAATTTAAAAATTAATTTATTTAATAATTTTTATTAGAGTTAATAAAATTAATTATGTGGTCATTAGCAGTCATGTGGTTGAATCATCTGGATGGATAAAGTTCAAGGTCAGTTCAAGTTAAAAATATGCTAGCAATTTACATGTTATGACAAAATATTGGGATAGGATTAGTTTGGATACAGAAAATGCAGTAGAAAATCTTGATGTGCATAACTATAAAAAAACACATTATTATAAAAAGTATCTTAATCTAATCTAATTCCTTAATTTTTAGCGTCATTTTAGTTTTGACTTAAATTGACTTGTGATATTTAAATATTATTTTTTGTTAAAAAATATCAAACATGAAAAGTTTAAGTTTAATTCATTATTGTATCCATTGCAGCAATATCGTTAAAGTATATGTTTGAACTGACTTGTCAAACATAAAAAAAAAAAACCTAGAACATTTCAAAAGAAGCAACAGAAAACAGTGCACCCAAGGAAAAGTATGTTATTTTATTTTTATATTCAAAAATTAGCCAACATTGAACATTTTTCAATTATAATTATCTTTGATAATTATCTACTCTTTTAATTAGTTACCAATACTAATTAAATTCACTAAATAAATTATTATATTTCTGCTAAATTAAACTAGAAAAATAATGAACTGTTATCAAAGTATTGTATTTATCAAAAACAGAAGAAATATCAATTATTTAAACTTATATTATCAAACAATAATGAAAAATCAGTGCCGATTTAGTATGCGCTCAGATCCGCCATTTTGAATTACAAGAACCGCCCCAAACAATGCTGGACCATCCAACCGATAAATGACATCGATCAAAATGGCCATTTTCATAAAAAAAACAAACAATTTTTGTAAAAAAAATTTTAATCATGTGATTAAACTATTAAAACACAAAATTGCCATTTTCATAAAAAAAAAATATATGAAAACACAAAATTGCCATTTTCATAAAAAAACACAATTTTTCACACTTATAAGAAATGAAATCACGTGATTAAAATATTAAAACACAAAACTGCCATTTTCATAGAAAAAAAAGAAAACCAAAAAATCCAAATTTCGTAGTTATAAGAAATGAAATCACGTGATTAAAATACAAAATCACCATTTCCATAAAAAAAAAGAAAACCAAAAAACCCAATTTTCATAGTTATAAGAAATGAAATCACGTGATTAAAATATTAAAACATAAAAAAGTAAAATGCTATTTCACAAATATTTGAAATTAAATTTAAGCAATAATTATATTTTCATCCAGTTATACATATGAAACCACTACTTTTTTTATATCTGCATGATTGTATGGAGAATTTAAATTTGGAAAATTGGCAATCATTGTCATATGAGGGTGCCAGTAGGAAAAGAACCTAGAACTGCGAAATTAGAAAAATCTTATATTTGCGGTTTATAATTTGTATATGTATGAAGATCAAGCCAAATTCCTCTCCACAATCCCATTTCAATATGGATGGATTTAATACGTTTTGTTTAACGAAAAAACGTAAAAAAAAAAACAAGTATACTTTCATAACCTTTAACTAATGATACACTTTATTATAGTTTATTTTTCTTTTATTCAAGACCATTAACAAAACAAATCACTAATAACCCCCCTCTACCTTCCTTTCCTCTTTTTTCTATTCTTGACATAACTAACGTAATCTTTCTCTTTTTTTTTTATTAAAAAAAAAAGGCGAAGAGCAATATATACTTCATTCTCAAAGGAACATGCACTTTTATTTAAATAAGTGTCCAAACTGATCCAAATCTGGATCGGTATTAGGACTAAGCGACTTACTATTAGGAATAAGCTATAACACAAAACCCCTACCCTGTCTTTCCATATTTACTCAACCCTTAATACTTTTCATTTTGCTTTCTAAATCATTTTTAATTCTATTCTGATAACATTATCTTGGATTCATTTATAGGATTATCTTTTCTTAACCTCACCCAATAGTCCTGAAAATTTAGTCAAAATTTAGCTAAACCATTCATAAAGAAAAATTAAAACATACAAATAATTTACATAGATATAAACATTATTAATAAAAAATCCCCTTCTATTGTCATAACTCATAGTTCATTAATGGTTAATGCAATCCTAAAATGGAAATTTAAAGTTCACTAATGTCTATAGTTCAATCAATAAACAAAGTTTCCATTACTCTGATCGATCAGTACATGTCCATAAGCGTTTCTTTATATCTCAGCAACTAATTTTGTTCCACAGCTAGCTCCACTTTCTCCTATGTCGTTTGATGTTCCTTGAGGTGGTTTCACGATTTGATGAAGATCTAGGAATAGGTCAGTGTCCTGGGTAGGGACGGATTCTATTTCGTTTAGCCTTCGATCATTTTTATTTCCATTTTTTTATATAATACTATTTTTTCATTAAAAAAAACTAATAATTAATCACACAATAGATTTTTCTATTTATAGTCCTTTTCTTCATTGTCCTTTTTTTTTTTTTTGATCATGTTCCCGGCCAGTGATTGCATTCCTTTAATTTTTTTGTTTTTAACATTTTGCTAACCAGAAATCATGACAATAGACTTAATTACAAGTCTTTTTCTTTCCCCCTTCCCTTCAGATTAAAAAATTAAAATAATTACGAAATTGTTTAAAAAAAAACTTTTAATTATTTTTCTATCACTTTCGATTTAATCTCTCAATCCAATTAAAAAAACTAGTAAATAATACTAAAAAAAAACACTTTCTATACACCCAGCTTTTATTCGCTATTTTCTACCTAATCAATCTGTGTATATACATATATTTACATACAGAGAATAAATTATTGGCTCAATTAAAACATAAAAAAATAAAATACTATTTCACAAATATTTGAAATTAAATTTAAGCAATAATTATATTTTCATCCAGTTATACATATGGAACCACATGACAAATGGTGTGCAAACATCTTTAAAAAATCTGCATCAATCTTTAAAAAAATCAAATTTAACTTGTTTATTAAACCATTTACTCGTGATAATCAAAAGGATAACCTAAAATTGATAGATTTAAAATACGAATTATATACTATATGGCAAAAGATTATAACATATAAAATATGAATGTTAAAAATAATGACTGTGACCGATTGCTAGTTTAAATTTAAGTTTGCAAGTTTATCAACATTTTTGGTAATAAAAACAACAATTTTCATAGTTACACAAAATGTAATCATGTGAATAAAAAAGTAAAATACTATTTCGCAAATATTTGAAAGTAAATTTAAGCAATAATTATATTTTCATAAGTTATATATATAGAACCATGTGAAAAAAAGGTGCAAAAACATCTAAAATTCATGTTATCTAAATTTATGTCAATCCTTAAAAAAAGAAAATTTAACAACTGTTCGCACTTAATAAAAAAAAAAATATTTATTTACGAATATTATTAAAAGTATGAATTTCAAAATACTGAAATATTAAAGCTTCTACTTACCAGAAATTTTTGCTTTGTCCCACGTAGATACTGTTTGAAGTTCGCCTCCTAACATCATAATGGCATCTACACTTGATCACGTGAGATTCACCTGAGCTCTAGAAATCAATAATTTGCATCGATAGATCTTACTCTTGAAATCGATACAAATCTAGTTATTTACATGCAAGAGATTTTTACCATCAATAAATGAACACGGAAACACATTTAAAAAAAATAAATACATTTTATTGTTGATAATATAAAGTAATGAAGTAGTTAATTGTCTGAAGTTAATATTACAAATAAAAAATTAATAAATCAGATTTATCTCTTGGACTAAACTTAATCTGATTCCTTCATTTCCTTAAAATTGTTCAGGTTTTTAAAAACTGCTGCTTTTCTTTTATCTCCGATTTAAAATAACGCTTTGAAATGATAATTATCAAGGGAAAAGTCCACGTTGAAATACATACTCTAGAAGAAAAAAAAAATAGTAACATAAATAAATAAAAATTTGTTGATTATTTCAAATGTAAAAGTTATTTACTTTTAAATAAGTTAAACACTAAAGTTTTCACCAACAATAGGTATCTTTAGCAGCTTTTAGAAATTTAATTAATAAATGAATCTTTCTGATTTGATGTTTTTTCTCCATCCACCAGCAAATTAAATCTAAATGCGATTGTAATTTTAAAAACCTAAAGAATTTTAATGTAAATAATTTTAAGTAACCTTTGAAACGATATTATTTTGTCATTATCCCGTTTCACCTACTATTTCACATAGTAGTATCTTTTCCCCAGTTCAAACCCTCCAAGTCCGCATATATTAACTTAAATTGATCATAAATAAGGTATAATAAAGAGTATGTGCATTTATATAGATTTAGTGTACAATAATTGTAATAACTATATGCATATGTATAAAATACATATGTTAAAATATACATTTAAAATGTGTGAAAGCACCTATATATATATCCCAGGAATTGAAATTTATATGCGAATGCAAAAAAATTTAGTTTTTAAAACTTATAATAATTTATAAATATATTAAATGAAGGAATTGTAATGCTTCTTAAATATATTACATTACAGCCTATTTCGCATATATATGTAGGTGCTTCCACACATATAAGTCTCTACATACTTATTTAATTACACATTTTAAATGTATATTTTAAGGTACGTTTTAAATATACACATATAGTTATTATAATTAATGTGCGCTATACCTATATAAATGCACATACTCTTTATTATATCTTATTTATGATCAATTTAAGTTAATATATGCGAATTTGGAGTGTTTGAACTGGGGAAAAGATACTACTATATGAAATAAAAGGTGAAACGGGATGATGACTAAATAAAACCGTTTCACAGGTTACTTAAAATTATTTACATTAAAATTCTTTAGGTCTTTAAAATTACAATAGCATTTAGATTCAATTTGTTGGTGGATGGACAAAAAGCATCAAAATCAGGGAGATTAATTTATTAAATTTCTAAAAGCTGTTTGATAATTATAATTTCAAAGCGTTATTTTAAATCGGAGATAAAATAAAAGCAGCAGTTTTTAAAAACCTGAAAAATTTTTAAAAAATGAAGGAATCAAATTAAGTATAGAGATAAATGTGATTTATTAATTTTTTATTTGTAATATTAATAATATTCTAAACTTCAGACAATTAACTACATCAGTATTTTATATAATCAACAATAAAATGTATTTATTTTTTTTAAACATGTTTCAGTGTTCATTTGTTGATGGTAAAAGTCACTTACATGTAAATAATAAGATTTGTATAGATTTCAAGAGTAAGATGTATCGATGCAAATTATCAATTTCTAGAGCCCATGTGAATCTCACACGATAAAGCATAGATTCCATTATGATGTTAGGAGACAGACAAAGCAAAAAATTCTGGTATTTTTCTGGTAAATTTCAGTATTTTGAAATTCAGACTTTTAATAATATTCATAAGTAAATATTCTTTTTTTATTAAGTGAAAGCAGTTGTTAAATTTTATTTTTTTAAAGATTGATGTAAATTTAGACAACATGAATTTAAGATGTTTTTGCGCCTTTTTTCACATGGTTCCATATAGTTAGGCATTGATAAAATGCTGGACTAGTTCTAGTATTTTTATTCCCTAGCACCTCACTGATGACGCTAGAGGCAGAAACCGCGGTCTGAGGTTGAGGGTATTTTTGAAGCTTCATAAGAGTTTGTTTTTAACTTACTCTATATATAACATATGTATAACTTTATGAAAATATAATTATTGCTTAAATTTAATTTCAAATATTTGCGGAATAGCATTTTACTTTTTTATTCACAATTACATTTTTTATAACTATGAAAATTGTTTTTTTTTATTACCAAAAATGCTTGATAAACTAGAAAACTTAAATTTAAACTCGCAATCGACAGTCACTATTTTTAACATTCGAATTTTATAAGTTATAATCTTTTGGCATATAGTATAATTCGTATTTTAAATCTATCAGTTTTAGGTCATCCTTTTGATAATCATGAGTAAATGGTTTAATAAACTAGTTTAGACTTAAATTTGTTTTTTTTTTTAAAGATCGATGCAGATTTTTTAAAGATGTTTATGCGCCATTTGGCATGTGGTTTCATATGTATAACTGGATGAAAATATAATTATTGCTTAAATTTAATTTCAAATATTTGCAAAGTAGCATTTTACTTTTTTGTTTTAATATTTTAATCATGTGATTTCATTTCTTATAATTACAAAAATTGGGTTTTTTTTTGTTTTCTTTTTTTCTATGAAAATGACAATTTTGTGTTTTAATTTTTTATTCATGTGATTTCATTTCTTATAACTATGAAAATTGGGTTTTTTGGTTTTCTTTTTTTCTGTGGAAATGGCAATTTTGTGTTTTAATATTTTATATCACGTGATTTCGTTTCTTATAACTACGAAAATTGGGTTTTTTGGTTTTCTTTTTTTTTATAGAAATAGTGATTTTGTGTTTTAATATTTTAAATATTTTTTAATCACATGATTTCATTTCTTATAACTACGAAAATTGGGTTTTTTGGTTTTCTTTTTTTCTATGAAAATGGCGATTTTGTTTTAATATTTTAATCACATGATTTCATTTCTTATAACTACAAAAATTGGATCTTTGGTATTTTTTTTTATTTATGAAAATGGGTTTTTTGGGTTTTTTCCTATGAAAATGGCGATTTTGTGTTTTAATATTTTAATCATATGATTTCAAGTACGAAAATTGGGTTTTTTGGGTTTCTTTTTTTCTATGAAAATGGTGATTTTGTTTTAATATTTTAATTATGTGATTTCATTTCTTATAACTACAAAAAATGGGTTTTTGGTATTTTTTTATTTATGAAAATGGCTATTTTGTAACAAATGGTCAGATCGCGACAATGTATACATTGATCGATGTCATTTGTCGGTTGGATGTGTCAGTGTGGGTTTTGGGCAGTTCTTATAATTGCAAATGGCCATGAGCACATACTAAATCAGCACCAAAAATCAACTTATAAATTTCAACCTATTAAACATTTAAAAAAAAAAGACTTCATTCAAATATTTTTATATTAAAACAAACTCCAATGTTTCAACTGTTTATATTCTTAGTCATTTTCAATGCTATCTCTCTCTTCTACTTTTTATTATTACTTTTATGAAGGTATTACAAGTGTCAGTATGTGTGAGAGAATTTTTTAGATAGCTTATAAATTATATGTTGCCATCATTAAGCAATGACAGTTTTATCAGTGTATGCATATAATGTTACATCAAGTGGAAGTTATGTGCCCTTTGCATTTGCATGTGAGAAGTACAATGATTCATTTATTCATTATTACTATTAGTTCCATATTTCATATTATTGATGTTATTCATTTAGGCAAATTTTAGATGGATGTTATTACATTGCTCTTTATTATGCATTTAATCACTCCATGAGTGAGAATGTGGCATATTTATTTAACATCATTGCATGAACAGAAGTAATGGGTATTTATTTCTATTTTTGCTAGTACATATTTTTCTTATCCACTTTGCCTAGTATTTCAATATTAAAGAATATTTTAGTATATTACAAATATCTAAAGGCATGTGTATCCTAAATTTCATTATTAGCTCTGCAATAATTTTAAATTATAAGGGTTGAGCATCTGTATTTTCTTGTGACAACATAGATATAATTAGTATTATATCAATGTGTATTTATCATGCATAATATTTATTGCTATTTTTTAAAAGCTTATGTAGTGTCTCCACAATGATTTTTTAAACATGTTTTGGGTCATAAAAGTATTAAATATCTTACTAATGACCTGGATATAGGCACATAAGTGTACTGTTGTTACTCTGTAAGTACTATGTTTAAGATCAAAAACACATTTGATAGATGAGAAAACTGTTAGGTAGTGAATATGATTTGTATTATACATTTTTAGGGTTAATTTTAAGAAAGGTGCACCCATGTATAAAGTTTGTTAATATTTGTCAATATAATATAGATTAAAAAAAGTAATAATGCCATTATGACACTATTGCATTTGCACATTTGTTTATCAGAAAATCTGCTTCAATAAAGTTTTCATCATTAATTTCAAGAGTACATTCACACAAAGTTCACTTATTCATTTTGATTATTTTTTCTATCTGTGCTTTCAGATGATAAATATTAGATTATTTGCTTTATTTCAAATGCACTTATATAGGTGGCAGCATAAAATATAGCCTTCTGCATTATTCTATATTACTGCCTATTAAAAATTGCATCAGAAGATATAAAATTTATATATTATTATGGGGTTTCATTTCTGCTTTCTTAAAATAATAATATCAAGAGTAAAGTTAAAATAACACACAAAATATTCCACATATAGCTTAAGTAATAACTATTATATTTTTTAAAAAGTTAAAGTATCACGATTAGCATTTTTGCTCCAAGTGCAGTTTAGTCTGAATTTGAAACCTGAGATAAAGATATTTTAAGATCTAAGACAAGATATTTTAAATTACAAAAGAATCTATATTTTAAATAAGACAAAATTAAACCTGAGATAAGATTTAGTATAATATAACAACTTTGTATTTAGCCTTTGTGTTGTCTATAAGAGGACTCATACTCTGGTGTTTTAAAAATCCATGTTATTTGATGCTTGTTTATGTAACATTTGATGCTAGCATTTTATGATGGAGCATTCGAGTTCATGGGCTTTCAATACATTTGTTTAATGTAGAATTTATATGTTCACTTATATTACATAAATAAGTTAATAATAAAAAATTAAATAATTGTAAAAATAAATTTTTTTAAATTTTTATAAATATTAATCTTGTTTTTTTTATATAATATTTTAAAGTTTGTATTGAATGTTGCATTGTTTTTATATAGATTTGTAAATCAATATATTTTGGATAAAGGTAAACTAATTATATTTATGATAATATAATTCATGTACATTTGGTGAAATATAAGATTGTAATTAAATAGGTAATTTTCCATTTATGACTGTAACAGAAGTAAGACACAAACAAACAGACTTTATTTTTTTAATATATTTTAAAGATTTATTTATTATTGCGTATAGAGACAGATAAAGATTTTCTTTCTGATTTAATAGTCCATTGTCTTTTACATCATTTTATATAAACCAATTTGAGAACACATTCCTTTATATTATTTATAATTAAGTTATAATCTAATATTTAAATCAAAATTATTTTATACATTCATCAATTTCTATATTATTATTTATATACGTATGTTTTATGTTAAAAAATTTCATTTTATCAAGTAAATTGGAATCTTGTAATTATTCCTAGTTTATTGATCCCAAACTTTGGTATCAATATAAAGAGTCTCTACATAATTCTATTTTTATATTAAACATTTAGCTTGTCAAAGTATAAATAAAAAATTATATCTTAATCATTTATTACCTTATTTTAGCAGTTTTCTTATTTACACTTTGTTGATTATAAAAGTTAAGATAATGTCTTAATAAACATTAATTGATTAAGTTACTATATTTATTTATTATAAATTAATAAATATGTAACAAACGTTATTTCTATTTTCATAATTCGTATTCTTTAAATATTAGTTTATTAATATTTTACATTATTACCATTTGGTATTTTAATTAGCATATAATAAAATTATTAATTGAAGTATACAGCTATTTTATACTACTATATTACTTGAAATATAAGCTACTCCTGAATTTAAACCACAATAGGATTTTAATTCCCAAAAATTGGAAATAAAATTAACCTCTGAATTTAAGCTGCATATATGTATTTAGAATAAACTCACCAAATTTATTGCAAATTTTCTTCAGATATATAGTACTTTTACTTTCTATACCTTCATTTTCAGAACTTGAATTCTTATTTTCACTACTCCATCAGATACATTATATTCAGGCCATTTAAATTGTAGTCAAAATTTATAATTTTTGTCAATTTGCTTTCATGTAAAAGTACATTTTTCTATTAAAATCTGAATAATTCTAAAATAATTGAAAAAATTAAAATGTGTAAAATAAACCTCTAAAACATTGGTTTTATCTTTGAAATTCAAAATGAAAACATCAGAATTGTCAACAACAGTAAAATAACATTAAAAGATTCTAAAAGATTTATTTTCACATTAAAAATCAAAAGGAAGCTATCAAGACAAATTTTTTACAGGTACTCTCCTATGTAGAGAACAGTTACTCAATAAGCATTTTGGAAGACTGACTCTTATCTCATTGTTATCTTGATTAGTTAATAGTAAAAGTATTCTAAAGAGTATTCTGTAAAGTTTTCTTAATAAAATAACAGTAAATTTAGCAAAATATCATTTAAATATTCTAAAATGTTTGTTTTCATTTTAAAAATCAAAAGGAAGCTTTCAGAAAAGACAAAATGTTGACAGATGTTTTCTTGTGTAGAGAACAACAATCAACCAGTCTGCACCTTGAAAGGCAAGCTCTTATATTCATTTTATATTAATTTGTTAGTTGTAATATTATTCTAAAAGTTATTCAGTAAAGTTTTCATGATAAAATCCTAGTTAAAATGACAAAATAACATTAAAAGTAGCATTTTGAGGAGTAGTTAAAGCCGTTTACAAAATTAATTCAAAAAATATTGACTAAAAAGATTTAACAATGTTATTCTAAAAAAAAAATGATCATAATACTATATGCATGTATAATAAAAAGCAAAGAGCCACAAAAATAAGATGTTAAAATTTTTATCTTCAATTTAGGCCAATTCTTTCTTTTAGGGATCCAAAATTTGGAAAAAAAGTGAGGTTTATATTTGAAGTAATATGGTATTACAAAATTTGTTATCAAACATGATGGGCTATTTAGTAAATTACAGTATATTCAACTTTATTACATTACAGATTTCCTAATAATAGTCATTTTTTAACCATCGTTGATTTTTCACTTGTCCAATTCATGGGGTCTGATGATAATTAAAACATCATTACTTTGTTATAAAACTTGGGTGTCTAATGATATGGGATACTTGATCAGTTATTTATTTTAAAACTAAGGACACTAAAATACATATGAAACTGTAATATTTATATAATTATATCATTTGGGTTCAAAAGTTTAGAAAGATTTAAATTTCACATTATTAGCTTGAATGGTAAAATGGAGTTAAAAATGATTGCTAGATAGTTTCATCTTTTATTCACAAACCTCATTATTCTTTCAATGGTAGGTCCAAGTTTTATCATATTTTTCAGTAATTCACAAGCTTTATATTGAAAAATGTGTATATTTCTATATATATTGTAATATAAAATTTTAGTTTGAAAAAAATTCCATAGATGGCAAAAAAAATTGAAAATTCAGCAATGATAATAGAGATTTAGCTTCACCTTTTAACCGCTTTGACAATTGTCTCTTTTTTAGTTTGACATTTTTCTGACATCATTTTTACAACATTGTTTAGATAAAGCTAAAACTTTAGTACATGTGCCTTGAGTGCTTAATTTTAGCAAGAGAGACTTCTACAAATCATAACACGAGATTCGACTTTATAAAGATAAGAAGGGCCCTCTTATCTCTAACCTATTTTTCTTAATTATATAGGCAAATCTAAAGCATTTTGATTTGGGAGCATGAAGCTAATAAATTCTTCACTGATTAAGTCCACTATCTCTATTAAACATTAACCTTCGTGAAATCTTTTGATTTACAACGAGTCAATATTCAGATTTGCCTATATAATTAAGAAAAATAGGTTAGAGATAAGATGGTCCCTCTTATCTTTATAAAGTTGAATCTCGTGTTATGATTTGTAGAAGTCTCTCTTGCTAAAATTAAGCACTCAAGGTGCATGAACTAAAGTTTTAGTTTTATATAAGTATTACATGCTGACATTGCACTTAATAAAAATTAATATTTATACATTGTTTATAGGAAAATAGTTTGATTAATCAAAAACATGTTTATTTGCAATTTTATTACAATTGTAAATAGTTTTATCCAATAGTTTATGCAATAATTATAACAAGTCAATAATATAAATTATTGATAATTTATTTTGAATGGAAATACTTATATTTTTAAAACTAAAATGTTATATTATTGGACAATGTAAATATAGCCTGAATCTATTTACAAGCTTAGCTTCCTATGTAACTAGTCTAATTATAATAACAAATATGAAAATATCATAATTTTGTAATAAATATTGAAAAAATTAAAACTTTTAAAGCATAATTCATTAGATGTAAGAGAAATAAATAAATATTCATTCAGATTTTTTTAAAAAATGACAAATAATGAAGATTTTGTTGATTTAAAAAAATCAAAATTATATTTCTAAAAATGATGATGTAATAAACTTTTTGTTTTGATTATAATCTCATTTCTTTAAAATTTTAAAGAATAAAATATGAACATTCAGAATTTATATCAGTAGTAAACAAAAATACCTATCAAATGAAGTCAAATTTATTATTTTCTGATAAGTGATAATGGTTTAATCTAAACTTAATGTTGAATGTTTGCAGTAACTGAGAACAAAAATATAGACAATTTGATCACTAAAGCTTACTGTAGATGGGATTGATTTAAGATCATTTCCTATTTTATCATATATCTTGTAACTAAAATATAAAATATATTGATGAGAAAAAATGATGATGACCAAAATAAACCACTAGTAGTTTAAACCATTTTATCTCTAGTTTTATGGGTTTTTACTAAGTGAATAAGGTCTATCAGGGTGCCACTAGGTTATCTGCACCTAGACAGTTATATGCTATACCTACTTACAAAGTTACCTGGTTTGAACTTATTTGGTATTTTATTTATAATCGGATGTAGGATTTTAGAACCACATCACAGATGCACTAACATTAAAAAAACAAAACGTACTTATGCTTTAGTTGTGCATGTAAGATTTATTAGACAAAATTATCACTTAGATTTTAATATCATAAATGCATTTCAACATTCTCACAAGTCTTGCTAGCTCACATCAAACAGTATAGATTTATGATGGCAATTCACTCACCCTTGAATGATGTTGGATAATCGAAATGATGGTTATTAGCTTATAATGACTCCCAAATGATAAACAAATACAGTGAAAATCATTATTTATCTATGGCCATTGAACACATTTATCTAGATCAGTGATTTAAAAACATGATGATGATGATAATGGTACTTTCAGACACAGCTTTAGAATAACACCTAACATAAAATTTAGCTTTTATAAATTTATAATTATTTGCCTAACAGTACATTTAAATCTTAACAATTAATATTATCAGTGATGATGAATGATCATAATTAATAAGGCAAAGAACAATACTTAATAAATATATAAGCCTCTTTTAATGAAACAAATTAACATTTATTACTGGACTAATAAAATATACATAATATTTAAAGATATATATCAAAATTTATATGAATAATACTGATGAGTTGTTTATATTTAAATCATAATATTAATGATATTAAACTCATCCCCCTTTCCCTTTATCAACAGTATCCAATGTTTATATCAAGTATAATGTTTGTGCATCAATTTGGATAGTAAATAACTAAAAATGTATATCCACAAGAAAAATATTTCTTTAAAAAATATGAACACTTTATGCACACACATACTTTTATAACCTTATAACTTTAAACATAACATATAAAACAAAATAATTAATTAGAAAAAGGTTAGTCAGATTTTAGAGAAATAAAAGCATTTACAGAAATAAGCTTTAAATTATTTATCTCCCCCTCTAAGTGATTAAGGTCACTAATTATTTTAACAAGTCTAACTCCTTCAATGTTACCTTTCTCGCACTGTCACCATTCAGGCTCCACAGCTATACATGTGGCAAGTACAATTATATTTCTATGTGTGTGTATGTGTGAATCCCCATTATAAATAAAATATTAAATAAAAAACAACCTTTGAACATATCAATAACATATTTCAGAATTTTAAATTAATACACAATAATACATTTCACAAAATAAAATACATCAATAAATATAATTTCAGAATAGATAATATTAATAAAGCAATAGCTATTATTACTAAAACTCTTCTTTTTACTCGATTTTGATTTTTAAAGTTCAGAGATAACAAAAAAAGATAAAGAATTTGTTATTAAAAATTTTGTTAATAGTCAGATATAATAAAAAAATATATAATTAAAATTCATATTACCCATCCTTCTTTTACTTTCTTGAGGCACACACTTTCCAAGATTTCAAATTCAGCTTGTTGAATGTTTATAAATTTGACAACAACCACATACACCAATCTGTAACATGCAAATACTTACCAATTTCAGCAGTTTACTCGAACAGTCCTATTCTTTTCTTGGCTTGTGCTTGCAATTCTTTTACTGCAATGATGATGGTGAAGTCACTTACTTCCATAGGAACCATTTGGCATTGGAATTGTTTCATTTCTTTTCAGCATAATTATTTTACTACTCAGGATATTTGCTGTTTTCACATATTTTATCATTTTGCTAGGGTTTAAACTCAGTCAATGGCATAAAGGAAATAGAATGGTTTGACACTTTTCACCATTCTACTTATTTTCATTTTAGATTTAAAACACAGGTGGGCAATCAGTTTCTTCTATTTTATTTTTCACAATCAGTCAAAAGATGTGTAATACATTAGGCTCAAACTCTTCAGATGTGCATTGGTTAATAGAAGGCTAGATCAGCACAGACAAAACATATTTGCTTAGCCTGCCATTAGGCTTTAGGAAACTTTCCAAAATATATAAAATAATGCTGGCTTTCAGCAATTCAGTCTGATTACTTCCCCTAATTTAGCTTGTTCTCTCAACAATTTTAATATTTTTTTTTCTAAGTTATTGCTAGCCTTTTATACCATTTAGTCTTCTTTCAGGTTCACATATAGAAACACCTGATTTTTATTAGTTAAACAATCTAAATAAAATTGACAATCTGTTTTAAATTTACTGCTGGTAAGAAACAGACTAATATGATTTCTTGATATTTAACTGATTAACTGGTCTGGAAGAAATCTATTATCTTAATAGCACTCCCACCTTTTCTCACATCTAGCTTCATAACTTGATCTTTTTCTAATTAGCTCTGAGTTAAAAAATATCAGCTGGACTGGTCAACTGAAATTCTAATTTTGTGAGTTTAATTAACACATTACAAACAATAGTCTTTGAAATCACAAACTGATTTTAACAAAACCTTTCTTTTAATATATATGTAACTGTACATTTATTTATGTAAAATACAAGCACACACTCAGATATTCAGACATTCAGAAAAACCTGCCTATTATCAAGAAGAATCTGAATGATTTTTATAAACTATAACTTAATATTCAAAACTAAATTATTAAAAGTATTGGACTTAAATTATTGTTATAGAAAAAATAGTAGAATTTTGTAAGTATAGATCAATTTTGAAGAAAGTTAATAATCAAAATCAGAAAATGATTAACTGAATAGTTTGTGTCCCCAGACAACTGTCTATATGTGTTCTAATCCTAACTTTTAGAGATAACTATTAAACAATTCAACAAAGAGCATAAATATTTCCCCCACTTTTTCTGTCCTAGGCATTTGGGACTTGATCGTGTAGGGTTTAAACTTGGGTGCCCCACAGCTTCCCCTTCCTACACAAGAAAATGTGATGATTTTTTTGCTATTTTTGTTTTATGCACATTACTACAATTTAGCCACAAGCTAAATTGGAATGGGCACAATATATGGTAATGTTACTATATATATATTGATCAAATTCTAAATAAAATGCAGATAACAAATTTTAAAAATTTTAGAAAATATTCTTTTTGTTTTTTACTTTCTTAAATGTTAAAAAAAGGCAAACCAAAGCAAAAATAAATAGTATAGGAAATAATATTTCCGTAGTGTAATTTTCACTACACTACTCTCATGCAAGGTTGGGACTGCTATCTACTTTTAACACTTTGTGGAGGAATGTAATCATAAACATATGACCAATGACATGTGAAGAAGATACATGATCCCCAAAAAGCCCATTTGTGCTGAACCAGTACTCATCAGTTGGCCAGATCACAAACCTTACACAGATCTTTACCCTTGTACAGTATATATTGTATCCAATGAATATGAGATGACAACTAAACAGTCATAGCTAAATGTAAGCTTAAATAATAACTAAATAATGATAATATAGATTAAACTCAGAGTTATGTACTTCTGTAGCTATAACTAATAGTCAATAATAATAATATAGACTTAATAATAATACATGGGATAGCTCAAGCACACATTTGTTGCTATAATAAGAGAAAAATGCAAAATTATCAGATCAGAAAAGTTCTCATACTCTCACTTAACATAAATAATATAACTCAATAATCTTAAGCACATGTCACAGAAAAAGAGTTAAGTTTCTTTTAAATCTTCTTTCTCCAGCACAAACACAAACAAATCTTATTTTTATCATATTATCTTTCTAAATCATCAGATTTAAAATATACAATTTTTCTTTATTAAATAAATACTTGTCTCTTTTATGATACATAGCTCTTTCTTAAAATAATTTGATCTTTAATATAGCAATTCTTTCTCAATCTATAAATAAAATCTCAGTTTTTTTTATGATGAATTATATCATAATCAATAATTTTCTTTTTCTCTTTAGTTTTTAAAAACTAATCAAGAATATGATCCTAGTAACAAATAAAGGCAACATGATACAATCTTACTCTTATGATAATATCAAATCAAACAATTATTAAATTTAAAATTAAAATTAAACATGAAAAAAATATTCAATTAAAAACAATTATAATATACTAGGATGACATTTGTGATATCATTAGTAGGAAAGGGATGTTGTTGCTACACAAAATATCACACCAATAAGTTTTCTCTTAATTTTCTACTAAAATAAAATCAAGCAACCTTATCTTATGATAAAGTAAAGTGATCTTATAGCTTTATCAAAAATAAATAAGTGATCTTATAAAATGGTTTTATGATTTTTAATTAAATAAAATAATATTCTTAGATGTTGTCTTAATATCAGTACTATAATTTCAAATAAAGTGATTTTCATATTATATTACTTTATATTCTTGTACTCTCAATGCATAACAATAAACAAATATGATTGTGTGGTAATATTATTAGATTTCTGAAAAATGCACATGATGATAAGAAAATAGATAAGCAATTAAAATAACATTTACTGACACTTATAACATTTAATAGGCAAATATCAAGTTATTTTATAACTTTCAAAATTATTAAAAATTCCCCAAAATAAAAATAATATAAAGGAAGATTATCATAGATCACATGACCCTATCTCTTAAGCTTGTAAGTTTTAAACAGTGCAGATTGCCAATTCCTCTACAAGCTTTGTGATAAATGCTTAGCCAGAGCCAGCACTTAAAATATCTCTGTCAGGAACCCCTCCCCAAACCCCTGACCATGGTTTCGTGCTTTGGCAATTTAGAAATAATAATAACAATTTAGAAATAATAATAATGCTATCTAATAATTAACAAATTTCTTTATCACTTTGATAAATTCAGTAAGTTCTCATATTTAGTATACTATTTTACTATTATAAAGTCCCTAGGAGAAGATATTCAATACATTAATAAAATATAATCTTACCAATTCTTGGTGGGTGATGAATGCTGAAGAAAATATATACAATTTTATATAGCCACATATACTATTACAAATTCAATATCAAATATTTTATTGAATTTAGAACATTTTTGATATGTTAGCTAAGCACATCTATAAGACCTACATATCAAAATCTTTCACATTAAAAGTGCAATTGAAGGTATAGATGACATTCTGCAGTACCTCCAAAATATCAAATGCCAAGATAAAGACATGATTGGGAATCACACATGGTTTTAGATCAAATGTATCACTAAAATAACCCCATTAAGAAAGACAGGCAAAGGTAACACTAGAACAATGGCATGAATTCAAAGAAGTACATATACATGAGAGCAGTAATGAGTTAAAAATTTGCCTCTGGTCAGAAAATATGAGAATGAACCACTGACAGAAAAAAGTTTGCCTAAATATAGAATTACACATTTAGTATCACAAAAATATAATAAAATTCACTAGCATAATATAATAAACCATAAGAGATACATGATACTATCTCTTAAAATAATGATAAACAAGTGATGTGTAAAACTGATAAAACAACAAATATAGCTAAATATAAAATTGTGGCATAATAATTAAAGTACAAAAATATACATCAGCTTCTGAACCCTTCCTTCATTTACTCACATTCAAAATAACTTCAAAAAGGAACAAGTACAATTCATTTTAAAATATTATTTTAGCAATGAAAACATCTGTTAAAATCATATATAAAATTATACAGAAATTTTTAGAAATAAATGTATAGCATATAAAATAAAATAAATATTATAATTAATATTTATACCCATTATCAATATTAAATAAAAAATAATTCTTAATCTTGATATTTGTATTATTATACTAGATAAAGTCAATAAGAATTATTGAATATTCTATAGACTATCTGGGATATACATGTAATATTAAAAATTAAATTAACACACAATTGAAAAATAAGAAGTAAGCAAAGGTTTGAAATTATTAACAAATAAAAACATAACCATTATAACTGGATTCATCATCATCATCATCATCATCCATTATCAATCCACTGCAGGATGAAGGTCTATCCAAGTTCAAACCATCTACTCCAAAGTTTAGCTTCTCTTCTCCACATCACCCCTGCACATTTTCTTATTTCATCCATCCATCTCACATGTAATCTTTTTCTGAGTATTTTACACTCTCTTGGTATCCACTTTAAGATTTCAATTGTCCATCTATTATCATCTCTTCTAACAATATGTCCAGTCTAACTCCACTTCAGTCTTTTAATTTTTCAATGAGGTCAACAACAACTGTTTGTTCTCTTATCCATATATTGTGTTTTCGATCTCTTTTTGTTACTCCTAACATGTATCTCTCCATACTTCTTTGAGTAGTCTGAAGTCTCTGTATTGCTCTTCTATTAAGTGTCCAAGTCTCATATCCATAAATAAAAACTGGTAAAACACGTTTATAAAAAACCTTTCTTTTCAAACACATAGGCATATTTCCTTTTAGTATCAAGTTATTTCTACCAAAAGCACTCCAACCAAGTTTAATTCTGATTAATTTCATCCATTATGTTTACATCTGTATTAATAATCTGACCAAGATATTTATAGCTGTTAACTTCTTCTAACTCATCATAATCAATCTTTATTTTCATATTTTGAAAAAATCCATTGAACATTACTTTAGTCTTTTTAACATTTATCCTTAGTCCTACTTTCATGTGATAACTCCTGCAACATTTCCTGCAGCTCTAAAGCATTATTTGCAAAAACAGCTACATCATCTGCAAAATCTAAATGACTTAAATAATCTCCATTTACTTTCACTCCTTTAGATTCCCATTTTAATCCACAAAATACTTCTTGCAGCATTGCTATAAAAGATTTTGGAGATATGAAATCACCCCGCCTTACATACTTCTCAATGCTAACTTTCCTAGTATCATTATGTAATCTAATTATTGCTGTTGCATTTCTATAAATATTGATGATCCAATGCTTTAATCACTGAAGAAATGTTTATAGAATCAAATGCCTTTTCATAATCTACAAATCCAAAACATAATGGCAACTCATATTCCATTTGTACTTTCTATAACTTCTCTCAATACCTGAATATGATCTACTGTACTAAAACCAATTTTAAATCCAGCTTGTTCTTTTGAATGGTGAAAATCCAATGTTCTCTGTAGACAAGTTGTAATTATCTTGATAAAAATTTTGTATAAAACTGATAAAAGGCTAATAGGTCTGTAATTTCTAATATGTTCTTTATCAGCTTTTTAAATATTAATATTAATAATGCATTCTTCCAATCATCTGGTACATCTTTATTATTTAGACATTTGGTATATAACTTTGCTAAAAAAATTCTATTTCTTCACCTACTTCTTTTAATATATCAATTATAATTCCATCATTACCTAAAACCTTTCCTTTCTTTATAAATTTAATTGCATGTATCACTTCATTTAAAATTCTGGGCAATTCGGAAGATATAATAGATATAGGAAGTACTTGTTCTTTATTACTATGTAATTCTTGATAACTGGATTACTGTACAACCTGTAAAATAATAAATATTAGAAACATAGCATAATTCATAATAGTGTGTAGAATAACAATACAACAAATATACATTTCAAGTAGTATTTTGGATAAATGAAATTAACCTTTCTTTAAAGAGCACAGTTTATTACTGATGACTGTAATAAAGAGTAATAAATTAAAACAAACTTTTTAAAGAACAAATATATTTCAGAACTTGGAGAAAACATATTGAATATATTATATATTTTTAAAAACTAATGTGTAAGTAATAATAATCATTTTATAAAGCTAGCATTTGTAACACACATCAACAAATAAAATAAAATACTTGCATAAACCATCAATAATAAATAAATTTCATATTTTCTTTAAAATGGAACATTTTATAAAATAATCAAGTATACTGAATAAATTCAAGTTTTTTTATTAATAATAAGCTGATTAATATGCATAAAGTCAAAGATGGATTTTATTTTTCCTTTTAAAAATAATTTTATTTTGAATAAACAGATATTTTATATCATTCAGTAACAACAGTCTTTTCCATCATTAAATTATTTCACAGTAGATAGATATAATAATTTTAAAAGATTGCATTTATTCACATTTATTCATGATGAGACAAATGTTTCACTCCTTTAAAATAATTTTAAGTCGTTAATATTTTGAAAATAAGCATCCATAAATCATATACGAAATATCTCACTCAATAACAATTAGCATTTTCAAATTCTTTCATTATTTAAAAGATACTATATCCTGGAGGCGGACCCAGGCTGCCATTTCATGACGACTTTTTATTTAGGTACTTACAACTGCAGATCACTTTCAAGTGAAGGAAGATTGCAAGAATTAGAAGAAGAACTCTCTTATATTAAATGGGATATTATTGGACTTTGTGAAGTTAGAAGAAAAGGCGAAGAGACAATTGTTTTAAAAAGTGAACATGTACTCTATTATAAAGGCACAAATATTGGAAATACAAGTGGAGTAGGATTCATTATAAATAAAAAGTGGAAGAACAATATTGTGGAGATTGATGGTGTATCAGACAGAGTGGCAAGATTAGTTATACAACTTAATAGCAGATATCAAATGCAGATAATTCAGATTTATGCCCCAACAAGTTCTCACAGTGATGAAGTAGTAGAAGATTTTTATATGGATGTACAAAAGGCTTTTGATCAGAGTAAACAACATTTTAAAATTGTTATGGGAGATTTTAATGCTAGAATTGGTAAACAAATGAAAGATGAAAGTGTTATAGGTAATTTTGGTTATGGTAATAGAAATGAGAGAGGACATAGACTTGTGGAGTTTGCAGAGAAGGAAAAACTTTATATTATGAATTCTTTTTTTGAGAAAAATGTTAGAAGGAAATGGACATGGAAGCATCCAAATGAAGGTACAGCAGAATTGGATTATATTTTGACTAACAGGAAATACATATTTCAAGATTGTAATGTTCTTAATAAATTTAACACAGGAAGTGATCATCGATTAGTAAGGGGTAAGATACATGTTAATGTAAAACTAGAGAGACAAAAATTATTAAGAAAAACTATATTTACAGTTGATATTCCTAATCTTCAGAAACATTCTAATGAATTTAAATTAGAACTTACAAATCGGTTTCAAGTATTAGTAGATTTTGAACATGATTCAGATTTGAATGAAATTAATATGAAAATAACTGATACACTTTTAAAAACTGCAACAAAGATAGCTGGTAGAAAAAAGCAGCAATTGACTAATAAAATTTCTACTGAGACTAGAGAACTTATGAAGAAAAGAAGGAATATGAAGATATGCAAGAATGATGCATTAAAAAGAATTGAATATCTCGAATTTTGTAAAATGGTGCGGAAAACGAGTTGAAAATGATATAAGAAAGTATAACTGTGAACTAGCAAGGAAAGCTGTAGAAGAAAATAAAAGTCTTAAGAATGTAAAACAACATTTTGGTATTGGTAGGAAATTTATATCTGCAATAAGGAAAAAAGATGGAATTATTACTAAAAAGAGGGATGACATTATGAAATTGATAGAAGATTTTTATCAAGAATTATATAGTAATAAAGAACAAGTACCTCCTATATCTATTACATCTTCCGAATTGCCCAGAATTTTAAATGAAGAAGTGAGAAATGTAATTAAATGTATGAAAAAAGGAAAGGCTCCAGGTAATGATGGAATTATAATTGATATATTAAAAGAAGCAGGTGAAGAAACAGAAAAAATATTAGCAAAGTTATATACCAAATGTCTAAATGATAAAGATGTACCAGATGATTGGAAGAATGCAGTAATAATATTAATATTTAAAAAAGGTGATAAAGAAGATATTAGAAATTACAGACCTATCAGTCTTTTATCAGTTTTATATAAAATTTTTACCAAGATAATTACAACTCGTCTACAGAGAACCTTGGATTTTCACCAACCAAGAGAACAAGCTGGATTTAAAAGTGGTTTTAGTACAGTAGATCATATTCAAGTATTGAGAGGTATAGAAAGGACAAATGAATATGAGTTGTCATTATGTTTTGGATTTGTAGATTATGAAAAGGCATTTGATTCTATAAACATTTCTTCAGTGATTAAAGCATTGGGTCATCAAGGTATAGATCCAGGATATTGTCATATTTTAAAGAATATTTATAAAAATGCAACAGCAACAATTAGATTACATAATGATACTGGGAAAGTCAATATTGAGAAAGGTGTAAGACAAGGTGACTCCATATCTCCAAAACTTTTTACAGCAGTGCTGCAAGAAGTATTTTGTGGATTAAAATGAGAAACTAAAGGAGTGAAAGTAAATGGAGATTATTTAAGTCATTTAGATTTTGCAGATGATGTAGTTGTTTTTGCAAATAATGCTTCCGAGCTGCAGGAAATGTTGCAGGAGTTATCAGATGAAAGTAGGAAAGTAGGACTAAAGATAAATGTTAAAAAGACTAAAGTAATGTTTAATCGATTTGCTCAAAATATGAAAATAAAGATTGATTATGATGAATTAGAAGAAGTTAAGAGTTACAAATACCTTGGTCAGATTATTAATACAGATGGAAACATAATAGAGGAAATTAATCATAGAATTAAACTTGGTTGGAGTGCTTTTGGTAGAAATAACTTGATATTAAAAGGAAATATGCCTATGTGTTTGAAAAGAAAGGTTTTTAACAAATGTGTTTTACCAGTTCTTACTTATGGATCTGAGACTTGGACACTTAATAGAAGATCAATACAGAGACTTCAGACCACTCAAAGGAGTATGGAGAGATGTATGTTGGGAGTAACAAGAAGATCGAAAACGCAATGTATGGGTAAGAGAACAAACAGGTGTTACTGACCTCATTGAAAAAATTAAAAGATTGAAGTGGAGTTGGGCTGGACATATTGCTAGAAGAGATGATAATAGATGGACAATTGAAATTTTAAACTGGATTCCAAGAGATTGTAAAAGACCCAGAAGGAGACCACATGTAAGATGGATGGATGAAATAAGAAAATGTGTAGGGGTGATGTGGAGAAGAGAAGCTAAAGATCGGAGAAGATGGATTAAACTTGGAGAGACCTTCATCCTGCAGTGGATTGATAATGGTTGATAATGATGATGATGATGACAATTTTGCTTAAATAGTCCAAATTCCATGTAAAATGAAATTATACCTCAAAAGACAGAACACTTGAAAAATGATAGGATATTCATATAATTGTTTCAAAAAGTTATTTTAGAAAAAAAAAGTTAAAATCTGTTTATTATTAGAGTAAAATATCTTAAAAGTTCTTGCATACAACATAGACTTTATCATTATTAAAATAAAGTTTGAATAAAATAAATAAATCGAAATTAACAATTTTCTTAACAGGCAAAAATAAAACATTCGATTAAATTCCATTGTTGTGATTAATTTTCCAGACAATAATTTACTTCCTAAAATATATGCCGTAGAAATTCCCATAATGCAATATTGTAAAAGTTTAAAGTATTGAAAAGTTTTCAGATATAAAAAATACTTGAATAGATATTTACTGTTTAACAATGCATACTTTAATAAACTAAAAAATAAAAATTAATTTTAAAAAATTACAACTTGGAAAATAAGTTGATAGTTAACTCGATAGGTATTTGTGTTGCTTTAACAAAATTAGACTTTTATAGAGTAATTCACATGGTTGAAATTGATTGATATGATTCACAACTAAATTCCATCCCAGAAAATTAACAAAAAGTCACAATTTTTCTGATAGCTGTTGGAAAGTTCTAAAAATAATTGCAAGTAAGATAATTCTAGAATTTTTCAGTCAGTCAAAACAAATAATTAATCAAATGTTGTTATATTATGTTTTTAAGTCAATTATTTAAAAGAAAATGTTATACCATTTAAAATTATTTAACAAAGATATTATTACAGTAAGAAAAAACATATTGTTTAAAAACATCTTTTTTTTTTAATGTTTTCTCAGAATATAACATATTTGTTTAAAATAAATATTAACTTAAAACATTAAATTTTCAATAAGGAAGTATTTGAATAATTATTAGCTTCCATTTCAGGTACTCACATTCTATTATTAAATTCCTTCTCAAGGATTACTAATTTAAACGCACAAGCTAAAATATTGGTTTAAAAATAATAAAAAATTGTAATTAGCTAAACTTTAAGATTTCCTAAATAAAACTATATTAAAATACTATTAAATCAGCATTTATCACTACACTTTTAATTAAACTGTAAATGAATTAGCTACGCTACTAAAATTAAATAATACTCTTTCTTTGAAACTAGACTAAATATTTAGACCTTCTCTAGAATTTAAACTTATTTTAAAAGTTCTTCTATGCCATTCTAATTTAATAAAAGGGATATAACAGCTAAGCCAAGATAATTTTAGCTTTACTCTTGTAACAGGTCAAACTCATCTGTGTTTTAAATCAATAACTCTTTAGTTAAGAACTTGTAATTACAAAAAAGTTAAGTTTAAATATTATAAGATTACACTTATAAGACTGTTTTCAATTTATTACCATCTTATAATGTCCATTATGAAGTGACATAAATTACAGATGCACTTTATTTACAATTTAACAATAAAATTTATTTACTATAAAATAAACTATTTAAAACTTTTTTCATAACAATAACATTTGATATTCAGTTCTATTGCAAAACTAAAAGTCACAATATAGGTAACCAATTATTTGATGTCAAATTTACTGTCCTCACAACTTTGCACACAAACCACTAGATGAAAGTATATTAATAATTTTTATTAGTCATTCATTAGACTAGACATTATCTACTTAATGAATAATATTTCTGTAATGTAATTGTCACTACACCACTGTCACTTAAGCTACCTGCTTTTATCAACTTGTGGAGGGGTATAATTGTAAACAAATGATCAAAGGAATGTGACAAAAATGTATGATCCCCAAGATGCACATTTCATGCTGAGCCAACAATCATGAGTTTTCCCAGATTACAATCTCTTACACATACATTTATCATTGTTTAGTAGTTAGAGATATCCAATTACTACAGTTTAATTCATAATTGTGAAGCTTACATTGCTCACAACTTTAACATAAGCCACTTGATGAAAGCACGTTACTAATTTTTATTACTCATTCATTAGACTAGATGTTACCCACTTAATGATAATGTTTTTATAATAATTGCTTCTCTCTATATATATATATATATTGAACAATAATAAAGATATGTATAAGAGATTGTGATCTGGACCAACTGATAGTATGAAAAATGCACCTTGGGGATCGTTTCACGAGTCTTTTGTTTTATATTTATGATTACACTCTCCACAAAATATTAAAAGTAGATAACAAAAATATTACTTATTAAGTGAATAATCTCTAGTGTAATGAATTACTAATAAAAATTATTAAATTGTAAAGGAGTTTTGACATTTATGGTTCTGTTCATATTTGTGCTATAAATTATTCCAAATCATTTAAAACTAAATAATTTATCTTGGTAATGCAGCAATAATTGCTAATTTTAGAATTTTTTGAAGATGGTGATAAAAAATAATCTTTTCAGTATTTCTTTAATTTAATAACTATTCACTTCTCTATCTATGTTCTATTTTAATTATGCATATTTACCACTAGTTTCAATTTTTGTTTCTCTTTTCATGATTTTAAATTAAATTTATTGTATACTTTTTTCCAACATTTATATAATTGTATATGCATAATGAAAATCTAAATTAAATATATATATATATATTAAGATTTTCAATTTTTATTTTATTTTTATCAATAATCCATCTCACTTCAATCATTTTGCCACCATCCATGAGTGCAAAAACTCATACTGCCCATTCTCACTATACATGCATTTCACAATCAACCTTTTCTCTTCATATAAACTGAAGTTATAAACATTCCAAACTCCATGTTCACATTGGTAACTTAATATTCTCATTAACCCATACTCTTCAAAAGAAAGAGAATGAATCTATCCACATTCAAAACATTGAAAAAGGATAGATAATGACTGCAGTGAAGATATACATATTCAATTTTTATTTTATCAATGCCTCTCATTCCAATCCCACTTTTTCACAATCGTCCACCAATGTGGAAACTCACACCACTCATTTGCACTAATTCATGCACTTTTTGAATAACTTTTCAGAAGAGTTTGAGATTTTATGCCTTTCTATCCATGACAGCTTCATCTTCATACATCACTTTTACACAGATAATGATTGGTTGCTATACTATTTGGAGAGATGAACAATTAAGTTAAGATGAATACTAATATATAAGTTAAAAGTTGACATTTAATACTACTAAATTAATTAAATATGAAACGATGTGATCAAAAGATTTATATATTTTTTCCTGCTCAGAAAAACTGCATCTTTTTTTAGATTGAAAATAGTCAACATCCTGCTAACATACTGATAACATTCATTTCAACTATGATACATATTCTCACCTTTATTACCAAAATAAATATCCGGTTTAATGGCGGCCTCTGAATGCAATCTCCTGCATCATCTCTCACCTGATGTGAATATATTTGCACTAAAAAGGGAAAATTTCGAGAGAAAATTACAAAACTATATCTGTGAGTACAATCTTTGTTATTCTATGCAATTATTTAGCGCGATTTACTACTTTAAAGTAGTTTTGAAACATTAAATTAAATAACGTTTATTAATTACGATTAACTGCTAAAATGGACTCTATAATAAAGCCTATACTAAGGCCTAAACGCTCTAATGGAAAAATATATATATATACTAACTTTAAAACCTCTGATGACTCTCAAAGTTTGGATTACAACAATAAACCCTCCATGGTAGAAAGCATTTCATATAATCAAAATCAATTTATTTCTTCTTCGACTACTAACAACCTGATAATAGAAAGCATTTCAAATAATCAAAATCAATTTCTTTCTTCTTCGACTACTAACAACCTGATAATAAAACCTATGCTAAAATTAAAACTCTGCCACATGAAAGGGGAAAATAATTCAAAATTATCTAGTGATTTCCAAATTGTAAATGCAAAGATTGCAACCCCTAATGAACCTAAAAATAGCGCGGAAAATGTTCTAAATGATCAAACCGTTAAAAAAGTATAATTCCTCTCATAAACTCACGAAACAACGGGAAAACTTTGCAAAAGGGGAAAAATGATGATCCCCCAATTACAGCCTCAAACAAAAAAATGAATCACTTAGAGAATACCAAAACTACAAACATCATCAAAAACTAATCTATCTCCACTAAATAATCCAGAACTGGGAAAACAAATTAACAACAATAATTTATATAATAACACAAATCTAAATCCCATAAAATCTCCAAAATATTTAAAGGAAAATAAAAATACCAAAACTACAATATTTAAACCAAATCAGAAATCGACCATAAACCATAATGATATGCACTCTCCCATTCCAAAACAATCTTCACTAAGTCACCCAGAGCTTGACAAATTCAATATCACAGGCCCTGAATACAGGGATTCAACCCAACTACCTCACAACTCTAAGTATAATAAAACCACAAAGCCAATGATGAAAGAAATGACATATGCAAACAAGGTCAGAGTTAACATAATGATAAATACACATCATCAAACATCACAACCTGATAAATACATGGAAGCAATTCGACTTTTACAAGAAATAGATACAGAACAGTCTAAACAAACTACTCTAATCCTCAAACAACATCTACAGATAATCGGACTTGTGATATTCAGAACCATGAAATAATAAATGAACGTTTTAACCAAACCACCCCATTGCCACTTCACAAATCTCTACTCAACTATTATAATGAATGTTCTCTCATACTTTCCACTACAGATAACTGTTTAAATCTATACACATTCCCTACATCATCACTATATGAACTATGTAAAGCACATGGCTGGTGGAAATTGATCCATAAGATCCTCTTTCATCCAAATGAAAGATATCTTATCATCCAGTTCACAAACCAACAAGTTAAAGCTGCCTTTAGAAATAGTCATAAACTCCTAAACAACAAATTTCTTGTCTACATTGACCTCAACCACCCAGTTGTTTTAATAAGGCGAATTCAAAAATGTACCATAGACTTTGAAAAGGCAGACTTCAATGCCACTTCAAAGACTATGGCACTATTACCAAATTTCAATACCTAGTAGCAGACAATGATGATCCCACAGTATACATCAACACCGCACAATTTCAGCTAGTTCTTAAAAAAGGAATTCCATCTTAATCAGTCCCATCTCTAATTCAACATGGCAAATCTCCACTCAACATCATCTTTCGTGGCCTTCCACCCCAATGCTTCCATTGCAGGCAGAGAGGCCATCTAAAAAAAGATTGTCAAGAGAGAAAATGCATAATTTGTGGAGAGATTCGGTACAAATTCCACAAATGCGATAGCGATCAAGAAAATCAACATCTAACAAATACATACCCAAGTCTCAAGCAACAATATATCACTAGCAATACCACGGATCACACTACATCATCAATCAAAGATTCCTAATGATAAAACTTCCTTGGAAACAACAATTTCAACTCACTCCTGAACAGCTACATACCAATGACAATTGCGTATCAACATCAGATACAGCAACAATCAGCCAAACAGACATGGACACCAATGCTGAACAAAGCGACACTACAATGGCCAACAACAGAATTCCACATAAAAGAAAACATAAAAAAAAACAATTGCTCTGAACAATCATAAGAAATTAACAATAGCAATGAATTAGACAATCTTTGAGATGCAACAAAGACCAATATTCCCCCACCAAATAGACCTCGTGAAAAAAAAAACGAAGAGACCGTTCTCCAAAAGTCACAAGTTCATATAACCTCATAAATGAAACAAAAACAATAGACCAAGATAACAACATACAACAACTGGTTGACCCTTTGTCTAAAAATAAAGCAGCCTCATGTCAACATGAAAATGATAATGAACGCTTACTCATAGACTTATCTCCATCATTGTGGCCTATACCTGAACCTATTCCACCAGACCTCAACATATCTAAGAACCTAATACAATCTGAACCTTACCATCACCCCACCAATTTGATGCTGGAACAGAATATTATGGTCTCAGAAACTGGATCACATTCCAATCAGGCAAACTCTCCTACACGAGAGAGCGGTTTCACTATCAATGATGACTTTCAACATAACATCGATTAACGTCAGAGGCAAGAACTTCCTTGGCAGAATCCAAGCATTATCATTCCGGCTTAAGCATAATACACCTGATGTTCTTTGCCTCAATGAAACAAAACTTCATACCCTATCTGACCAAAACATCACACAGAGAATTCAAAAATTCGGATACTTCCATCATTCCTTCTCCTCCTCTGCATCTGGTGGAGTAGCAATTCGTTTTAATAAAAAATCTAAAATAACCTTTTTCAAAATAATTCATATAGACTCTAACTGCCTCATAGCCATTATACAGGTAAATGGATGGACACTTAACATAATAAATGTTTACATGACCAAAGCATCAGATATAATCTATAGAATCATCCACACTAACAATGTGGTCTTAAGAAGTAACCCTTTTCCTGCATTGATGTTGGGTGACTTTAATCAAACATACAATTCTTTTGAAAGGAGTCACTTAAAATCACTGAGCAACACCTTTACAAGTGAAAGACAGCTTTTGATGTGTCTACCTCCTCATTCTATTCATCACAGTTTAAATCCCTCATTGATCTTTTATACTTCTCTCCTTCACTTGCTCCCTTCATTGAAGCTAACCTGTGGCCTGTTGTCTATATGGACCACATGGCACTAGAGGTCCTTATCAGAATTGTGGATAACACACATTCGTATGGCAACATTCCACAAACAATGAGGATCCTCACAAAAGAATCTGCCACTATACAACTCATCTCTGAGATTTACATATTCAACTCTGCTAATATAAACACATTTTCACCATGTGATAAATGAAATAATTTCATAAATATTCTACAATCATATTCATAAATGCACTCAACATAATAAAGGTCCCCTTAAATTACTAAGTCGATTGGACAAGATAGCCGACACACTTAAACATTTGCCATACAAAGGCAAAATATCCAAAAAATTACTCGCCTTAAACTACAATACAAAGCTACCCAACAATCTCTGGCTGAATACCTATCAATTAAATGAGCATGCAGTTACTTAGCATACCAACACTGCTGGACTCGAGGTTACATCAGATGGGCCCTAGGATCCAACCAACAAAACAAGGCACCTTCATCGATCAAGATACACAGTAAACAATATATCGGCCTCTCCATGCTTTCCAAAATAAGACACTTTTACAAAAGAAAATTGCAACCTATTGGTGTCACTAACATCCGTCGAGTTTTTGTTACTAACAATCCTATGGAGCATAACATCACAGATTGTGATATTCTTGACAAACCTTTTAATTTAAAATTTTATATAAGAATCAGAGGCATTAAATTTGTAATTTCTGAAATTATAAAAAATTAAAAATATATAAATACTTTGTTTTAAACATTCTAAAAAGTAAAAAAATAAAATTTCTTCTGTTTTCACAAATAAAAGCATGGAATTATCATCTTTAAAAATTATATCAATGCCAATCTATTCATTATATTACTTAAAGCTAACATTCACTTTTTTATATTAATGTCATGTGCATGTTAGTTGCAAGTGGTCTGATGAATAAAGTCACAATGAGACAATTTCTAAGTATGATAAGACATGCTTTTTTTTATTTGTAAAAAGTAAAAAAATATTTTTTACTTTTTATTGTATTTATGTGAAAAAAGCATTTGTTAATATATTATATATTGTAATATTTTGGTCTATATTTAAATTCAGAATCATCATATTCTTAAAAAAAAATTGTTGACTCACTTTAATTTTTCAATTGTTTTGAAAAAGAATTAATAATTTACATTGTTAATAAAGTCATAATATATGACAATATTACTGAATTTTTAATTTTCTTAAGTCACAGTATATCAAATTGTATTATTGTAATAAAATTAATATTTTAAAATTATAAAAACATAATAGGTTAAATTACATATTAATAGATTTGTTTATTAATGTTCCATACATTCAACAAATAATATATGAAAATGAATAAATAAAATTATTATTTAGAATGTGAATGCAGACAAATATTTTCTCTTTATACCAATAAATTAGTATTAATTTATATATATATATTAAAATATTTATTTTATATATAAGTATTTGGCTAAGTATTTTAAAAACTATATAAATATTGTGTATCAAATAAATAAATATATAAGTTAGGTTCATATTTTGTTAAATTATGATTATAAAATGTATTTTAATTTGCAGATTTATTTTATTACTATTATTACTTTTAAATGCATTTATTCATTACAAAGTTAACAAACATTTTTATTTCATAAAAGCTGAGATATTTCAAAAATCTTTTTAATCAGTGAAATTTAACTCATCATAACAGAGACTATAGAAATGAGTTCAATTTGAATGAAAGCATAGAAACTTTTCTAGGACAATGATCTAAATATATCATTAAGAAAAAAATAGTTAAAGCACTGAATTTAAATTGGTTAATCTCTTTATCTGCATCTAAGTAGATAAAAAAAAATAGTTGCTCCAAAAGATTTCTATCTTTTGAAAGTACTGCTAACATTTTATAATAAATTATACTATCATATAATGGATTTATAATGCCACAAAGATATATTAATTTGTGGAATGATCTCACTGTGCATAATACTGAGAAAGTAACTTAAATAATACAGCATGGAATTTATTGTAGATTAAATTTTTAATGATATGACTATTTATTATGGAATATCTATGGATTAATTAATGGTAGTATTTATAAAAATGGAAAATATTAACATTTCAATATTTTATTATGGAATATTTTATATAAAACATATATTTCTTTCAAGTGGATACAAATTTTGCTTTAAATCCTATAATTGGGATATAATTGGACTTCAAATTCTATGCTTATTTAATGTATCATTATACCATTAACATATAAATAATTATTCTAAAGACTAATGAACTTTAATTTGGTCATATTTCTGCAAATATTGTTATATATATATATATGTTAATAAACATGCTTTTTAATGGAATTTTAGTTACGGAGCATACTTGATAATTTTTGAACAAAATTAAACAGGTCACATGATTTTATTATTTATTTATTTACTTTAGAATGTATATATTTGTTTACAGTACCTAAATATATAAACTAACCAAAAGAAAATTTAGTTACCTTAACAATAAAATTTTAATATATTTTCTAACATTAATTTTGTTTTTATTTGAAATCTTATAGTATGTTTAGATGCTTTCATTGTATATAAAAATTCATGAATTATCTTCACAATAGTATATATTTTACTATACATAGATTGTATCATAATTTCTGATTTATCATTGTAAGAACCAGGAAACAAACTAAATATACTTAGTTGAAATTTTTATATATAATTTTTAGTATTTATTTATAAATATTTATGTAAAGATAATATTTTCTTTCTGGTTTATTACTGTATCTATTCACAACATCTGTTAGTTACATAAACAAAAATTATACAACATACGCAATAAATAAATGATAATTAATTCATAATCAATTAGCATAACAAAGATTATTTCATTTTCTTATTTACTGACATATATATATTATTTATTATGTTCATTATATTAATAAATTATTTCATTAATTAAAATTGGATCTTGTGATTATTCATAATCTATTTATTATAGCATTATTAATAATGTCTGACCAAATAATAATAACAATAATATATTCTTAAAACTTTTCCTCGACTACCAACTAACAACCTTAACAATAAATGTCCAGCAATTATATTAGCTGCTAATCAAACAGATAAGGTTAAAGGATGAACTAATTGTTTTAATACAAACCATAAAAGATTTTAAAACTAAAGGAGTTTCAGTCAGGAACTAAATGAGCAAATATCATTATTAGTTTATATATTCATCCCCAAATTACAAACCTGGTTCATAAAGATAATGTTAATTTTAAAGTTACTACCAAATGGGAAGTTATTGGAAATACATAAGGCATTAATCCTAATCTAGTATTAAAAATACACTAATAAAAATAAGTGTTATTCCCTTAATATTCCTTCCTCCTAAAAAAGCATTAAATTCTTTATTTAAAAAACTAAATATTGAACATATAATTACTATCCTTCGATAAGAATATACTCAGTATATCACTGAAAATAAAAATATACCAACACCTAATGATAACCAATTAATTTTTAACATTAACAATCTTGATGAAGGATTAGAAAGTCTAAATAAATTTATTATCATTCTCAAAAACACTTTTTTTAACAAACAAAATTATTCTATTTTTAATTTTAAAGTTATATTAAAATAAAAAATTAACCTTAAATATAATCATATGACTAAAATAATTAACGGTATTATTATTATTATTCAATTTAATGGATATATTTGAAGAATCCATTTTAAATTTGAAATATTTTCATAATTTATACAATTATTTCATTACTCAACAAAAAAGTTTGTATGAATAGATTCAATAATGGGAATAAACCTATGATTAGCATCACAAATTTCAGAACATTGTCCATAATATAATCCTATACCATTTAAATACAATGCAATCTGATTTAACCAATCAGGTACTGCATCAAGATTTAGGCTTAAGAAAGGGACAGCCCAAGAATGTACATCAGCAGCTCTAATTAAAAGTCGAATCTGCCCTTGAAAGGGGAAAATTAATCAATCATCAACATCAAGAAGATGGAACTCTCCATTTCCCAAATCATCAATTCCAATTATATATGAATCAAACTCAACGTCAATAAAATCACTATATTCATATTTCCAATATCACTGATGACCTACAATTTTAATAGTTAAAAATGCATAAGAAACTTCATCTAATATATAATAAATATAATGAAGAAGCAATGCATATTAAAATAAAAACAGGTAAAACTGTCCAAATTATCTTACCCCATAGTTCTTCCAATAAACACTCATATTAATTTTTTATTTAAAATTAAACTAATTATTCTATATCCAATTAAAATAGTAATTAAAATTAAAACTAGTAATGAATAATTATGAAACAATTAACTGATCTACTAAAGAAGATGCATGTTGAAATATTAACTCATTTCATCTTGCCATATTAATTATTTAATATTCTTAACTCATTATATGTATGATCAAAAGAAGGAATCCTATGATGTCACTCTAAAAATCTAATTGTATGACATCCCCATATAACCAATCACTCCTTTAAAATATCTCACACACAATAAAACAAAAAATAAAACACAAACTAAAGACATTATTCTTCCAATTGAAGAAACAATATTTCACAATATATAACATTAGGATAATCAGAATACTGATGAGGGATTCCAGCTAATCCTAAGAAATGTTGAGGGGAAAAAGTTATATTTACACCTAAAAATATAGATATAAAATGAATTTTCAATCAATTAAGATTTATTTTAAACCCAAGAAATAAAGGGGACCAATGAACTATACCCCCAAAAAATTGCAAATACTGCACCTATTGACAATACATAATGAAAATATGCAACAACATAATACATATGTAAAACAATATCTAAAAAAGAATTTGCCAATACAACTCCAGTTATTCCACCAATTGTAAATAAAAAAATAAAACCTATTATAATAAAAGCAGGATCAAATATTATGTTAATCCCATGTAAAGTAGCAAGTCAACTAAACACTTTAATTCCTGTTGGAACAGCAATATTATTGTAGCTGCTGTAAAATAAGTTTGAGTATCAATATCTATTCCAACTGTGAATATATGATGTGCTCATACAATAAATCCTAAAAACCCAATTGATAGCATTGCATAAATTATTCCTAATGATCCAAAAGTTCTCTCTTACCACTATAATGATTAATAATATGTGAAATCATTCCAAACTCTGGAAGAATTAAAATATATAACTCAGAATGTCCAAAAATCAAAATAAATGCTGATATAAAACAGAATCTCCACCCATTAAGTCAAAAAACAAACTATTTCAATTTTGATCAGTTAATAATACTGTAAATGCATCTGCCAATACAGGTAATGATAGTAACAAAATAATCTTCACAGATCAAACAAATAAAGGAACACATTCAAAAATCATTACATAAATTTGTATATTAGTAGCAGTTGTAATAAAATTTCATGCTCCTAAAATTGAAAATATCCCAGCAAGATGTAAAGAAAAAATTATTTATTCAATTGATCCTCCACAATGAATTAAATTTCTAAATAATGGAGGATAAACTGTTCATCCAGTTCTAGCCCTTCTTTCAACTATTAAAAACCTTAACAATAAAAAAAATTAATAAGGTAATAATCAAAATCTTAAATTATTTAACAAAGGAAATGCCATATCAGAGGCACCTAACATTAAAAAAATCAGTCAATTTCCAAAATCCACCAATTATGATTGGCATAACTATAAAAAAATTATAATGAAAGCATAAGCTGTCATAATAACATTAAATAACTGATAATCTCTTAAGAAATTCCCCATTACTATTAATATTGTTCAAATTAATAAACTTAATGAAGTTCTAAACTATAGCAGATCAAACTGCAAAAATAATATATATTGTTTCAATATCTTTATGATAAGAAGAAAATATCCATCACAATAAAATCAAATTATCCCAATTGGGATAATAAATAGTATAATTAACATTAAAATATTAAATCACCAATTCAAAACAATATTTTTCTGTACATTCTCTATTCACAAAAATCTTACAGATTTAAATGTTGTCCTAATATAATCCAAACCAATTAATATTCCCATTAACATAACTGAAACTAAAAAAACTCTCACCTTTTCTTATCAATACGTTTAATACAATAATTTTAGGGGAAAATTCCCTAAAAGGTGGGAATCCACCTAAAGAAAGCATTCTTAACAAATAACTCACTTTTCAAATTTTTGAACAATTATTATTAAAAAAATATTTACCCATCTCAAATATTCCAAAACTCTAGGATACCAAAAATGAAAAGGTGCTATACCAATCTTTAATATTTTTGATATTACAGTCCTAAAAAAATCCAGTTAATAAAATCACAGGTTCAAAAATTTGAATAATAAAATATTAAACCACTCTTTCATTAATATTTTTTACTCCTCTTACTAAAAGAATAATAATACATAATATATTCATTTCTAAACCAATTCAAATAAATATTCATGAACTTATTCATTCTCATTTGAATAAGTAATCTAAAACATAATAACATAAAATATTAAAAAAGAAAAAAAATTGATGTGTTTGATACTTAAACTTTTGAAATTTAAATTATAGTTCATAATAAGCTAATAAAGTTTTTAAATTCATAATTCAAAAATAACAAAATAAGTTAATAAAACTAAAAGCTTTCAAAGCTTTAATTATTCTATCATACATTTAATGTCCAATTAAATAATACTAATATATTATGAATAACTCAGATTTTAACAAAAAATATTTAATAAAAATAAATCTAACATTAATATAAAATATTTACTATGATTAATAAAACTTTATACTATTAAATCAAAAAATAATCTGACCATGTGTGGTGAATAAGAATATAAATTCATACTATTTACAGCACTAAAAAATCAAACAAAAATAAGTATAATTAGCCTTAATATCCTTCAAGAAAGTAATGAATTAATAATTCTAATTTCATTAATACATTTAACGAAAGAGGAGCTGCTATATTAACAATAATTAACATAAATCAAAATAACCTTAACCTTGGAAACAATTTTATCATTCCCTTAGATACTATCATTCTTCAAGAATGATATCACTCATAAGAAATTCTAGATAGACAAAATAATTCAGAAATTTAAAATTTATGTCCCACTAATATTCAAATAGCTGCATTAATTCCTCGCTTACATATCACAAATACTGATCTCATTATTAATCCCATATGTCAACTGATGAATAAGCAATTAATTCTTTTATATCAACCTGCTGAATATAAATCATTCTTGTTATTATTGCTCCAAATAATCTTAAACTAGCAAAAAAATCCCTAAATTTCAGAGTAATTAACTTAAAAATTATTGAAAATCTAATAACTCCATAATCCCCCAATTTTAATCATACACTTGCTACAATTATTGATCCAGAAATAGGAAGCTCCACATGAGCCTTTGACAATCAAATGTGAACTACATATAAAAACAACTTTACAAGAAAAGTTATTATACAAATTACTCAATATAATATTATAAAATCCCTTATAAAAATAATACTTTATTAAAATAATTATTGATAAAGGATTTATTCATCAATATATTCCAACAATTCCTATTAACAAAAGAAATGATGCAAATAATATATAAAATAATAAATGCAATAATGCTTGAAGATGCTCAGGTTGATAGTCTCAACCTATAATTAAAATAATAGTTGGAATTAATGAAAACTCAAACAATATATGAAACATTCAATGAAAGAAAAGTATAAAATAAAATAATACTTAAAGCCATAATTATAATACAAAAATATTTATACTTCATATAAAAAAATTTAAATTAGCAATTATTATTAAAACACATGTCAACATTCTTATGACTAAAGGCATGGATAACATATCAACACCAAAATCTATAAGAAATTCTTGATATAAACAAATATATACTCAACTTAAAAAAAAAAAAAACTGATATAATTATATTAGCTACAAACCCCTAGCAATTATTCTTAAATACTCATATTAAAACTAAATCAATAAATATCATAATTTCTATCATCTAACAATTCTTAAACAATTGAATATATCATTTGCATGACTCCTAATTAGTGATACTAATAAAGATAAACCTAAACTCACTTCACAAGCAGTTAATGTCAAAAAAAATAATCTTAAAAACAATTCCTTTTTAATATTACCAGTCAAAAAAACATTATTAAAAATATTTCATATAATAAACTCAAGTCTTAATAATATTGCTAATAATAATGTACCAAAACATAAATAATGTTATAACTCCAATAATAATAAACATAACTGGAATTAAAAACATTAATTACAAAATCATATATCTTAGACTTCCAAAGTTTATATATTAATTCCTAATAGTTCAATTAACTTTTCAAAAAACTTCATGTGGTACTTTTGTACTAATACAAAACATTTAGGGATAGAACCAATCTGGTTTAAACTGATTTGAACTCAGATATTGTAAAAATTTAATAGTCCAACAGACTAATTCATACAACAATTACATCATATATTTTAAATTCAATATCAAGGTCATAATCTTCTTTGTAAACATGAACTTTTAAAAAAAATTATGCTGATATACCTATAGTAAATTTATTCTATTATCATTTTTAATAAATCTAAATTTATCAAAAAAATATTTAAAATAATTTTTTTCTTTTATTTCCCCAATAAACTACTCATATAAAGCTTAATAGGATCTTCTTGTCCCTCAATTTCATTTTAGTTTCTTCACTAAAAAAATATTTTTAACATTTAATTTAAAAAATAATTGCCCCATTCATCCATTCATACTAGTCTTAATTTATAAGATATATGATCATGCTACCTTTGCATAGTCATAAATATAATGGCCATTTAATTTTCATTGGGCAGACATTAGCTTTTATATTTCCAAAAAGCTATGTTTTTGATAAACAGATAAAACAACTTTTGTTGAATTCCTAAAATAAATATCTACCATACATTTAAATTTACATTATTATTATTTTTACTTAAAAACTCATTTACCATTATCTTTTTATATTTATATAAAACAAATAAATATATTATATTATTGCTAATCCAATACATTTTTAAATACTATTAAATTACCTATAATGACATCACAAGAACTATATATCAAAAATTTTGTTAGCATTTCATGTCAAAATTTTATTAAACTATTTTTGCAAAATTTCTTCATAAAAATTTACATCAATTAATTTAGAGAAATTAATTTAATTTTTATTATAAATTCATTATGCAAAAAGTATAAATTATTTTTATTAAAATTTTAATTATTCTTTTCCAATTTTTTAAAAAACTTATTTAAACAAATTTAACTATCATATACTTATATTTAAACCCGAAAAATTTAAATTTAAAACCCTTGTCAAATCCTTTATTTAAAATTTATGTAAACAAATTAATATTTTAAACTTTTCATAAATCTTTTATTAAAAACAATTATTTATTAATAAAAACATTAATAACAAATTACTTTTAATTTAAAAATCTTTAAAGGCAAAATTCACGCCAGCAGCAGTTATATATTATTATATATTAATTTTCATTAAATAAATAAATTCCTTGTTAATAAAAATTGATAAAGTTAATTTCTTATTTTAGCTTCAAGTAATATTGCAATTATTTTTATAATTTTGTTTTAAAAACTGTAGCAAAATTAATGTTGTATTGTTTAAATAATAATTTATAATTTAAAATCAGTATTAAAATGAAGTATTAAATAAAATTTATTTAATATAAAAGTTAATTAGGTAAATTATTTTAAAAAAAAAATCCTAGACAGAAATTAATTTATATGTAAATTATCTTGTCTGGAAAAATTGAAGTAGCCAATCAAATGAATGTAAGGAATAAGGGCTATAAATATAGGTGTTCAACTAAAGTCAGACAGTCATTCGAATCAATCAATTGAAGTTATTCAAGTGTGTTATAAATTTTTTTTATTTACAATTAAGTTATTTTAAAGTTATAATTTTTTTTTTTAATATTTCATTTTCTTATCAGTAGAGTATTAAATTATATTCTAAAATGATTCATAATATTAAGAAGTCAGTTTAATTTATTCTATGGAGTAAAAAAATCTACTATTCTCTATTGGTAAATTCATATGAAGCTTAATGACACCTTGATAATTGATAAACATGAGTTATCTAACTGACATACTAGTAATGAAAAGATGATGCCAAAAATGAAGACATACAGAAAAGAAAATCACACGTAGGAGTCGTAAAAAATTTATACTTAATTATATTTGTATGGATGTGTCGAAAGGACAATTTCATTATATGTTAATGATGAATCCTTAAAAACATAAACTGTTATGGGATTTTTATACTGATGTTATTTAAAAGAGAATCATTAAAAACTATATAGAAAGTTACATCCTATATAAAAAAGGAAGAATGTGTGCAAGCTAAACAATGCGTGACAATGAACTGTATATTTATAAATTTCTACCTATTATCTGCAAATGTTATTTTTAATATATCCGTTAGTAATAATTAAAAGACTGAATGAATATTAAATATTTTACAAATGCTGCACAAATGAAGATAAAGTACTTTAAATCTAGTATAAGATTTTATTATTATGAAGAATAAGTCAATTATCAGTGTTATTTTAAAATACTTATTAAATCCCAGAAAAATATTATTTGAATGTTAAAAATTGTAAAAATCTTGTAAGTGATTAACAATTGAAACTGTGCATGTGGGAAAAAGAAAAAATATTAAAATTAAAAGAATTGTGTATTAAAACTTATTATCAGCTAGATGCACATATATATATATATATGTGTGAAAAATAATATTGAAGTGAAAAAATTATTTGTTGAAATATTTAAAATGATATATGATACTATTTTATAAAGTTTTATGGAGCACTTCCCAAAGAAAATACGTTTGTAATGATTTATTAAATGCATGGATAAGCAAGGAAAATATTTAAATGGCAAAAAATATTACCTGGTGAATAATGGATTTTATTGTGAACATTTCCCTGACATTTGTATATTTTTTAATGAAGGGAGTGAACTTTATTAGAAAAAACTGTTATCAGGAAGAGAGAGAGACAAAATTTCCATTAGATTTTAATTGATATAACATTTTGTGTTTTTGAAGTGGGCAGAGAGTGGGGAGAATCTAAATTAACTGAACTTGAAACATCATGAAAACCACCATATCCCCCTTCAACTTAACAGCAAGCAAGCAAATCACAAACTTCTTTATTATTTTTTTATTATTTTTATTATTAGTTTGTTTTAGAGGAAAAAATATATATAATTAATATTTGTTTTAGAAATAAGGTTTATTTAAATATTTTTTATAGAGTTAATATGTTTAAAACTTTTTATATGCATGAACATCAATAGAGGATGCATTGACCTTATTATTCCTAATGTGTAGAAATAAGGTAAATGATTATTTATCTACAGTGATATTTGATATGAATATTTATTTATCTAAGATGGTGTTATGTTAATTAAAACAAAATGGTATCCTTTTTTATTATTAATGAGATAATAATTTATTTTTGAAACATTATACAAAGGCATAGAAATATGCTATGTGATATATCTAAATTTATTTTAGATAATTTGAGAATGCAGAAGTATGCATATTGTATATTATGTTTTGAAATACCATATTTAATTATGAATATCTTATTCTAGATTGTATCTGTTTAGATACAAATTAATATTTTGATCCCTGAATTATTTTATAAAAGAAAGTATTGGAATGAAAGTGTTACAAAGATGAACTATGTAAAATCATTTGTGAATATAATATTTTAACCTTTTTGATATTATATTGAATATTTTAAAATGAAGTTTAGAAATTATTTTACTTCAAGTTGATCAGAATTTATTTCCAATGTTGAATGAAGTATTCTAAATGTAGATGATAAATAATAGTGGTTCAGGATAGTAGTAGGTGTGGAAACAAAATCCTGAGTGATAAGGATGTTACAATATAAATATTATATATGGAATATAACTTTGTAAGTTGATAAATAAAATACAGTTAACAGAATCCTGTATATTGGTATTTCATGGTCAGTAGTGTTTCTTTCTGCAGATCAATAAGTGTCAGGTAGAAGCCATGACTGGAATTTAAGGTAGACACAAAAATATGTGGCCTTAAGCACTGCAACTATGATATTTTATTACTTGTTTGAATTGTTGTAGTTTTAGTATCCCTCATTTTAATAACTTTTTATTAACACTGGATCTTACATCATAATTGTTGTAGTTATAAAATGTTTTGAAGAAGAATGACTAGACTATAAAATGTCATTAGAATTTGTAGAAGACAAGAAAAGAAAAAGGTTTATCACAATTTAAGATAGTGGAATGATTTAATATTTCTAATAGTAAGAATAAAAAAGATCACTAGAATATCAAATGCATATTTGATTATGAAAGGACAGGAGTGATATCTGAATATGCAGATTAATATGATACATGTAATTAATTTTAGATTATTTGAAATAATCTGTTTATTCTAATAAATAATATAAATTAAATAGGATAAAGTTAGTTATTATTTTGTAGTATATAAGTTACAAAATAGAGAACGTATTTTACTAATGGATATATTTTTCTTTATGATATTGATGAATTACCTGGATAATAAAGGTAAAACTTTTGTTGAAATATGTATAAATGTGTAATATATTATTTAGAAATAATCTTATGTATAAAACCCTAGTAATTATTAAAATATTTTAAAATAACAATGGTGATAACGAATATTACCACAGTAAAATTTCAAAAAATAAAAAATGGTAACAGTTTCACCGTTGAGCTGTGTTATACTTTACATTCCTTTTATGATAAATACTTGGAATGAAGACTATTTAATATTTTTATTTATTGTGTAAATATTTTTGAATATAATTTAGATTTATGTAATATTGTTATATTTTGTAAATTTTAAATAATGTTTTTTGTTAAAATAAATTTGTGAATGCTGTTTTAAAATTTATATTATGTCGAGTTTCTTTACTTGTTATGTCCAAGTGGTTATTGAACTTCTCAACCACACACATGCATTATACGAATTAATGATATATTTACATTAATGTACATGATTTATAAGTTATACTATGATTATTGAGATTATAATTGTGGAAGATATTATTATTACTAAACATGAAAAGTGTATCATATCAATTTATAATTATTTGATATGAGAGTTATATCAAAAAGTTTGATATTTCTTAAGATGACACATAAAAGTATAATGAAAACTTTAAAGCATAATACAACATGAAAATATTTTGAACATATTAAAGATAATAAATATTATGTTTATAAAAGACTATAATTTTAGTTGTGTTCTATTGGTGGGGAAAATTGAGTAATTGTTTTACAATAAAACTTGAAATATTTTATTTATTATTGTTGTAGTGGTGTAGTTACATATATGTAAAATTTCTCACTACCCTTAGCTATATTATTTAATATATAATTATTAGAATAAGATGAACATGAGGTAATGATAATTTGAAGAGCTAGATTAAGATGATAATGTGTTAATAATTTTATTTAGGGGTATATTGTTATTATATTTCATAAAAAATACTAATTATTTTAGTGATTTAATGTAATTTTGTAATTATTAATTAGCATTTATTTGATATATGTGAATCATGGAAATATTATAGATAGTTTTAAGAAGTAGGTACAGTGACATTCCTATGCCATTGAGATAGTATCTTCCGGGATATGTTCTTAATGTAAAAATGCTTTGTGTTGAGTTTCATAATTTTTTTTAGTAATTTTATCAAATTATTTTATTAGAAAAATTAGCTAGTTTTATTTTTAATTAATGTAATGATAAATGAACTGGGTATTTGATTTGAATCTTATTTACTTGTTGTTTAATTTCTGTTTTGACTTATTTAATTTATTAAATTGAAATTATTTAAATATAATTTTCCTAGATATACTATTCAGATGGGAATGAGCTAGTTAACATACTGTATTAAGTAATTGTTTAAATAACTTGATTTACTAATAAGTTAGGACAGAAATAGAAGTAGTACTGTGGAGTTCAGCTGGAGTCATTATATCTAATGTTAGTATGGGCAATGTTACAATATATTGTAATGCTAGCAAGAAATATGTTGCCAGGTGCATATATATATATCTCTCATGTTACATATTTTTCATTTAAAAATAAATGACCAGACTTATTAAAAAAAAAAAATCAAATAAATAAGAATAGTCAAAAAGTTATAATTAATTAAGGAGTGATTTTCAAACATAGTTTTTAAAAAAAAAAAATTGCATATATTTTTTTTATAAAAAAGAATAAAGCTTTTAATGAAGAGTGGGTGGGGGAATAATCTAAAATAGAAAAAGATTTTAAAACCCATTCTCTCTCTCTTTTAAAAAGTAAATATGAAAAATCAGAATAAAATTTTGTTTGTAAAAGAAAACTTTCACAAATGTAATTAGTATTAAAAGATTACTGGCTGATGAATTAATTAAAATCGATGACATTGTAGATTAATCCAAGCAAGAATAGATTAAAACAAATGTAAAAATAATTTAAAAAAAAAAACAGACTTAAGTTAAGATCAAAATAAAAATATAAGAAAATAAACAATGGGAGAGAAAAAAGTATAAAAATTAAATCTTGGTTATTGTTTTTCAATCAGAATTGCTATTAGTGTTATTGCTATTGAGTCTGGTTTTCAATCTGTTAATCAGTGCAGATTATTATTCAATTCGAACAGAATGCAGAATCCAAACAACCAGAGATCCAGATATTCAGAATCTGTAAATCCAGTAGTAAACCAGTCAATTAGTGCTGCAGTCAACATCAATACAGAAGCTGCAGAACAGTCATAGAAGTATGTGGCAAATTGAGGCCCCAATGCCCTCAGCTGAAATCAACTGTATATGCCTGGAGACAATGCCAGGAACAAATGCCTAAGTTCTAAAAGAGATGCTGCCGCATAATCTCTATAACCAATTGTTGAGCCAAAGAAATGAAGACAAGCTTTGAAGCATCAATGGAGATCAAAAAGCCAATCTGTTGGAAAATTCACACAAATAAAAACCTAAGTAAAGATACTTTAAAATAACGGTCTATAAACACTTTATATTTATTTGAAATGAAACTTTGATTAATGAAGGACTATCATAATTTAGCCTGAGCAATTACTTATATATATATATTATAATCCACGCTCACAACACCGCTCATATACATTATATGAGTAAATGCCCAGGGTGCCAGTTCTATTAATGAATAGAACAATATAATAACATATCTGATATAAAATTATTACTGAGACTCTTTACCTATGTCTACATTCAGCTCAGCTCAGTGGGAGGTTACAGGAAGTTCATAAAATATACAATTATAAATAAATGAAGGAAGAAATATTATAAACATTAAATAAAATATAAATCCTTTTGTTAATTAACTGCATGATAAAAAATAACAATGTTTATTCGTAAAGACTATTAAAATATTCTTTCAACTTAATTTCTTCCATCATCCAAGTATAACATATATCAGCTTGATATAATTATATCACTAAACAATTCTATGACTTGGCATATCATCATCTAAACAGCTACCTTAATGCCGATCAAGGAATATACAATAAGATCTCAGGGAATTTAAAAAACACAGTTGAATTAAAGAAAATACATTGGCCCAAAATTTATAATTCTAACTTATAATAAAATGTAGTGAGATAAATTGACTGTTTTACTGTGTTTAGCAATTAGATAATGACAGAAATAAGGTATATTTTAATCTCACATCATTATCTAACCAATACATTAACTAGGCAACCTTTCTTATACGTTTATCAAATGGCAATGTTTCTTATAATGTTTGGATTAAGGAAACAATATTATCAGATACCAGTATATTTAATATCATAGCTATAAAACAATATTGTTATTTTATAACAGATGCATGAAATGTGAAGATGTGGAAATTAGTACACGAATATATACAATAATAACTCAAGACACAGTTTTTTAATAAATAAACAAATCATTTATTACACTGAAAATTTAATTTAACATAATTATTTTATAATAAGACTACTTGTCTTACTAATTTTAATTCTCAAATAAATCTTTGGACATCAGTTTGGGATTATCCCTATTATATTACATTATTTATTATTCATACCTTTTTGAAAGCAAAATTAACAAACAAAACTTGAATATTCTGACTTTGAATACATACTTTGCTTAAGCATTTCATCTAAACATAACATTAACTAAATAATGTATCATACTATTAGTACAATAAATATTTTGAGAGGATTTACTATCGATTAATGAAAAAAAATCAAATTAACATATTTGGCCATCAACTAAGCAACTTTCTCTAAATAATTAAATTATCATTTTTAATTACATACACCTTTCACACATAGCAATAAAATATTATCCATTCTGATGATTGATGATTTATAACTTTATGTTAAATGAATATAATGTGTTTTAAAAAACGTTTATTTCCTGTTTTAACTTCACTAACATTATACTTTTATATACGCGATATTGTTTATATTAGGTGTGTGTGTCACATCTTAAACAACAATAATAGACGTCAATCTTTACTACATACCATCAATCCATTGAGGAAATATTAAACAATTACTTCATTTTGGACAATGTCGTAAACCAACCAACAAAATAAGATACTACCCTAATATTATATCAAGAATTTAATTTAACTATTTATCTAGCCACATACTAAATAACACAGAGCTATATTTTCACGATTATACAAACAAAACGTTCCAAGGGAAATTCACATGAGGAGCAAATAAACTCTTTACTTAACACTTCAACAATAACTCATCTAATTCTGAAATATACTATTGGTGTGGGACTTTTCCTTATCACCAGGACAATAAGAAAAACATCACTCAACTTCCTAAATATCATTTCATAGTTCAACAATAACTCATCTAATTCAGAAATATACTACTGGTGTGGGACTTTTCCTCATCACTAGGACCATAAGAAAACATCACCTAACTTCAAAACTATCATGTCATAATACGCATACAATATAAAATAGGCTCTACTCATGGAAAATTATTAAAATATACTACATAGGCAAAATCTCTTATCCCTACAAACATACAACACATCCAAAGTAATTTCCATTCCCAAAGCTCTTCTGCATGTCTAACATTATATATACATGCTGGCAGATAAACACATACACATAACCTACAAATCCTTTCAGTTCTCTAGAATACGACAACATCTGAAATTTATATGTAAAATATTTATAAATTGAACTTTTAAGTAAATGTAATAATTGCACAAAATAGACATACACGTAAATAAAAATATATAAAAAGAATAATTCTAAGTTATATACTATGCACGCAACACGATAACTAAATAATACATTTAAAATATAACTGTTGATTCCAAATAAACTTTAAGCTATTTTTAAAATTTAAGTCATAAATATTACGAACGAGATTTCATTGCCATCTCTATCCAACTACTTCTATTATATGTTCGTTGATTTAGAAGCCAGAACTCTCACTTTGAGACAAGAAAATATACAAAATAATATACACCTCTTTTTAACAATATAACGAAAGAGAATAAAGAAATACATTTCTTTCCTTTACCTTCTTAAAAGAAACATAAAGCATATTTGAATAAAATGAAATTTTACCAGCGTATCCACAAATCTGTGAATACACATCCTGAGATGATCTAGAAGTTTATAATAGCACAAAATTATAAACAAAACATAATAATAAATATGCATATCTGTCTATCATATACATTGATGACAACAAGTAATAAAAAAAAATAATGGAAACACAAGTCATTTGTTCTTTGACTTAAAATAAAACTTCACTTGCAAAGTCCTCCAGGTTTATTAAACGATATGAGATAGATTCCAAAGTGAATTCATGTTTATTAAGAATAAGAAACATAAAATTAATTTCTGTAGGACAAAAAATAATAATCATAATTTAAATTTGATCTAGTATCTCCAACGTTCTTAGCATAGCTAACTGAGTTTACTACATCATACGTAAGTAATTAATTTTTATCATGACGAAAATATGAAAGACATTTTCAGCTACATTGGTATCAATTATTTAACTCATTCCATAGTAGTTTTGAAATCAGCAATTATCCTTTATAGACTTTGTGAATAACATTTATTTTTCCAATATTTATAAGCTAGCATACATATAGTTATTTTTTAAACATTGCACTTTAATGTCATAATACGTTGATAATTCCACAATCAAATAATAGCTTATTTCATAATGCATTCATATCGAAAAGAACAGAAATATACTGCGTTCCTGTCCTTCCATCCGATCTAAATACACACCTAATAAGTAGTATCCTTTAGTTATTCCAGATAATTTATATTTTATTTTCTTTCATAAAAGCACATATTATTTAGGAATACTAAATAAATAAATAAAGTCATTTTTCCATAATGAATTTAAGTATAGCAGATTATTTTAAAATACACATATCCTTTAATTTTAATTTAACTTTTGTAGAAGTATGATATAAGATATACAGAAAATTTAAAATAAATTCTGTAAAAATGTTCTACACACATTTCCAAAAGATATTATAAGATACACGTAGATTAGTTATATGATTATAAAGTTCGTGCATTCTATCTGCCTTCTTAATGATAAATAAATAAAGTAACGCAAGCTTAATATTATAGATATACATTTTAAAAATAGTAATAAGCAAAAGATGATTAATTCAAACGTTTCAATGAGGTAAAGAAATAAAAACTGATATACCTTCTTATATTTTTAGCCTGGCATGCTAATAGAAGACTTTTTTCATACTAGAATTTCCTATGACTTTTCTTCAAGTTTACTTTAAAGCTTTTTTAAAACCAATTTGACTTATGGAAGAAACATGTACTTGTTATAGAAGAGAAGAATAATATACTGGCTGCAATTATATCAATAATGAGCAATTTTTAATAAAGACTATTTGTTAAATAGATATCTCTTCCTTCCATCAAAAGATCAACTGCACTCAAAAGGTTACTCCACCTTTTGTACCGGAAGCTAATTTAATATGCAAGAAATCTTCTCCAAAAAAAAATCATTTTAATCTTCACAATTAAATAAAAAAAAAACTTTTACAAACCTGAAATAAATGAATATTAATTAACTGTTAAACAAAAATGATTAATAATTTATTTAATTTGTAAAATAATCCACTGATCCACACATCCATTAATCAATATATATATATATATGTTAAATTATTAAAGATAATTAATGTAATTTAAATGTTTTTATTGTAAATGTACTATTGTTGGCTGTTATTAAAAGATGAAAATGAAATGAAACATAATACAGATATACACTCATGCACATACACTGTAATATAAATATTAAATTATCTTGACTAAATACAACTGATTTGGTATGGATTAAACATATTTTTATTAATCAATATCTGAACATGGGTGGATGTCACTGAATAATAGATCAGGAAACCATTCAAACAAATATTAGACACTAACATAAAATAACTTTGCATCCTCCTGACAAAATATACCAATTCCTATAATAAATAACCCATCTTTCTTGCATTAATTATTTCATTAACTATAATAATAATAAATGCTTATAAAATGGTTAATCAAAATGCACAAGCAATCAACATCTAAAACTTTAAACAATTTCCAGCAAAATCTTAAAATTTTAAGGCTATTTCATTTTTTTTAAATACAAGTTACCCACTATTGATATACTATGACTTACTTGCTTGTGCCCATTCAGAGGGTCACAAATCCCCCATCCTTATTTTAACGGGCAACCCCTTTCTCACGTCTATGTCCGACGTTGGTGAATTTACACCAAATAATATAGTTCACAAGAAATGGACAAGTAAACTAAACCGTAGACTAGATGAAATTTCTATGGCTGTCTAGTTGCCATAACACCTGTAGGTAATATTTAAATATTACCCACCAAAGAAAATTCTGATATTAATTATTTATACAAGTATTGTTTACTTGACGCAAATTTTAAGTGTTGCATAAATGGGATTTAAGATAAATGAATAAAAGTTTCTGGTAGCCCTTGTATCTTGAATAAGATCTGCAAATAAAAAAAAATGTCTATGGGAGAATATGTTTATGAGCGTCAATTTATCGATGACCTCAAATGCCAAACTCACTATTACGGTGAGACTTATATTTCCCGATTAACGAGGTGCCTGACCCAAGCTAACTCACTCCCAGGGTGGGGAGGAAAACCTATCGGATGAACGGAGGTAATAATACACAAAAAATATAGGTTGTAATTAATTTATAATGCACTTATAGACATATCCGTTTACCTCAGACATATTTGAATCATTGGACTTTATTTGGCAAATGAAGTAATTAGAAAACGTAAATGATAATTACTGAATAATTCTAACGCAAAGGTAAATCTGTACTACATTTTATTTTTAATATCTAAACGCTATCTACGTAAATCAATTCTTATCCCTCCCATTTAAAATATATAAATTTCCAAATCATAAATGAAACAATAAAACATTTAATTTAGAATAAATACATATTAATTTATATATATATAAGAAAAAACATTTTACTATACAGTTGTACGCAATAATTTTATGTTATGAAATAATTTAAGAAAGTTTGTTATTTTCGAGGTTAGCTATAAGCAATTCTGAGTTATATAAAAACAGAGTTCACTTTACCTGACGAAACCTCGCGGTATGGGATTAGAATGTAATGAAGCATATCAAGTGGATTTCCGTGATCTAATAGTATTTGAAGTTGCCTTATGAAAGTGCAATAACTAATTTCTTTCTACAGAGTCCGATATTTAGATGTCCATAAGTAATGGCAGAGCCGTAGGTGAAGTCTTGTCTAATATAATTTTCAAATCAAATAAATTCATATTTTGGAATGTACGATTCTTTTTTTATTTCATTTTATACTCAGCAATCCGGAGTATTCACTAGGTTCCTAGGTTCTTCGGTGGCAGGCAGTTTAGAGTCAGTTCGCATCGGCTGCAGGTGATGAAGCCCTTTACGTATGGTCCTTACCTCGTCATGGTAAATATTTTTTCTATATCTTTATGAGTCTATTTCACTCAGCGGTCACAATCTAACTGAAATAACTGTCTTTTTCCTTTCTCAAATTCTCATTAATTAATTTTTTGTCTAATTAATTTTCATTTCTCAGACAAAGGAAATTTTTCTTTTTTTTTTTCGGATCTTCAATCTAAGTCTTTTTTTTTGAATAGGTTTTTCTTTCCTAATTACTTTTACTTCTTTTAATTTACATTTCCATTGTTTTGGTGGTGCTGTCATTCCCGGAATCTATTCTTTTTGGTCAAACATTCTTTGGCTTTTTCTTGGAATTTCATTTTTTTGCAGTAATTAGCGATTGTGATTCAAACACAGAATTGCTTAAAGGCACAAACAATATTTCCTTTTCGCTACCCTCGTTAATTTGAAATATAATTGAAACTTAAATCAATATTCTAAACAATTTATAACATATTTGCGCACAACTGTAATTTTGTTAATTTGTAATGTTTTAAAAGTAAAACATTCTAAATAAATAATGCTTACTAATCAATCCCTTCCCCATTCATTTTCTAACAACAAAAAAAAAAAGAATAACAAAGAAAAAAAGTTTAAAATTTACTTCACGCATGTATATATATGTATAATTAAATATATTTTTAACCCTTTATCACCCACTTCAATATTTACCTGTATTGAGGGTAATGCGTACGTGCTTTTCACTTTCTTGTAATAGGGTTTGAACCCAGCTACTGTTATAATGCCCCCCTGTCGGAAAGACTTCAAAATGGGGTATACTTATTTTGAGGGCTAAAATAAGATCTATAAAAAAATTCCCACGATTTGCCTTCTTTTTCTTTTTCCATACATATATCCTTTGTCTACGCTTACTTCCACCTACACTACTGGTGAAATACCTTTCATACATCTTTCGTCCATGCTTACTTCCCCCTACATTAAAGTTAAAATATCTTTCTATGCCTTCTAAGTTTTCACTTGGCACCTCGCAATTTCTCTTCTTTTTCCATACATATAATCTTTGTACGTGCTTACTTCCACATACATTAATGGTAAAATATCTTTCATGCATCTTTTGTCCCCGCTTACTTCCCCATTCGTCAAAATCAACATATCTTTCTAAGCCTTTTAAATTTTCAATTGTTGCATCTCCTATTTGCCCAGCAAACCTTTTAATTTTTAAAAACTGGTTTACATGAGACTGCGATATTGAACATCTCACTATAGCCTCCTTATCTTCTACAACACTATTTTGTTCTTTCTTTTTTTCTCCTCCCTCTTTCTTTTCTATCTCGGCTTTCGTTTGCCCTTCTTCTAGGTCGTCTTCTCTTTGGGTTGGTCTTTCTTCCCTTTTGCCTACCCTTACCTGCTTGTCTAGTTTCTTTTCTAATGCTGATATTCTAATATCATGCTTTTTCTGCATTTCCCTCATTTCCTCAAATCTTAATTCCATTCTTTCTTCCATCTCCTGTAACTTTCTCATAATAATATTCAACATATCGGTTTCCCCTGCTTTATCTATGAGATACATAAATTTTTTCTCTATATATATATAACATGCCGGGCTCCTCACCCCAGCTCACAAAATACTATGCTGGCCATTACCTGCCTTACTGTTGAACCCCTAACTCTCACTCCTATTTTGTCCCCTGTCTGGTGCTTTACTTTCTAAAGCAATATATTTGCGAGGCACAATAATTAAACTCACGCCAAAAACAAAACAAATAATCAATTAATTTATTTTTATTAACCTGCCGTTCTCCTACTTTCATAGCCCCAAACGTTGGAAAGCCATTTTTAATGGGCAACCCCTTTCTCATGTCTATGTCCGACATTGGTGAACTTAAACCAAATAATATAGTTCTCAAGAAATGGACAAGTAAGCTAAACCATAGCCTAGATGGAATTTCTATGGCTGTCTAGTCGCCATAACACCTGTAGGTAATTTTTAAATATTACCCCCCAAAGAAAATTCTGATACGAATTATTCACACAAGTATTGTTTACTTGATGCAGATTTTAAGTGTTGCGTAAATGGGATTTAAGATAAATGAATAAAAGTTTCCGTTAGCCCTTGTATCTTGAATAAGATCTGAATATAAAAAAAAAATGTCTACGGGAGAATATATTTATGAGCGTCAATTTATCGATGACCTCAAGCGCCAAACTCACTATTACGGTGAGACTTATATTTCCCGATTAACGAGGTGCCTGACCCAAGCTAACTCACTCCCAGGGTGGGGAGAAAAACCTATCGGATGAACGGAGATAATAACACACAAAAAACATAGCTTGTAATTAATTTATAATGCACTTATAGATGTATCTGTTTACCTCGGACATACTTGAATCATTGGACTTTATTTGGCAAATGAAGTAATTAGAAAACGTAAATGATAATTACTGAATAATTCTAACACAGAAATAAATCTGTACTACATTTTATTATTAATATGTAAACACTATCTACATAAATCAATTCTTATCCCTCCCATTTAAAATATATAATAAGTTCCCAAATCATAAATGAAACAATAAAACATTTAATTTAGAATAAATACATATTAATTTATATATATAAGAAAAAACATTTTACTATACAGTTGTATGCAATAATTTTATGTTATGAAATAATTTAAGAAAGTTTGTTATTTTCGAGGGTAGCTATAAGCAATTCTGAGTTATATAAAAACAGAGTTCACTTTACCTGACGAAACCCCGGGGTATGGGATTAGAATGCAATGAAGCATATAAAGTGGATTTCCGTGATCTAGTAGTATTTGAAGTTGCCTTATGAAAGCGCAATAACTAATTTCTTTCTACAGAGTCCGATATTTAGATGTCCATAAGTAATGGCGGAGCCGTAGGTGAAGTCTTGTCTAATATAATTTTCAAATCAAATAAATTCATATTTTGGGACGTACGATTCTTTTTTTATTTCATTTTATGTTCAGCAATCTGGAGTATTCGCTAGGTTCCTAGGTTCTTCGGCGGCAGGCAGTTTAGAGTCAGTTCGCATCGGCTGCGGGTGATGAAGCCCTTTATGTATGGTCCTTACCCCGTCTCATGTTAAATATTTTTTCTATATCTTTATGAGTCTATCTCACTCAGTGGTCACAATCTAACTGATATAACTGTCTTTTTCCTTTCTCAAATTCTCATTAATTAATTTTTTGTCTAATTAATTTTCATTTCTCAGACAAAGGAAATTTTTCTTTTTTTTTCGGATCTTCAATCTAAGTCTTTTTCTTTGAATAGGTTTTCCTTTCCAAATTACTTTTACTTCTTTTAATTTACATTTCCATTGTTTTGGTGGTGCTGTCATTCCTGGAATCTATTCTTTTTGGTCAAACATTCTTTGGCTTTTTCTTGGAATTTTATTTTTTTGCAGTAATTAGCGATTGTGATTCAAACACAGAATTGCTTGAAGGCACAAACAATATTTCCTTTTCACTACCCTCGTTTATTTGAAATATAATTGAAACTTAAATAAATATTCTAAACAATTTATAACATATTTGCGCATAACTGTAATTTTGTTAATTTGTAATATTTTAAAAGTAAAACATTCTAAATAAATAATGCTTACTAATCAATCCCTTCCCCATTTATTTTCTAACAACAAAAAAAAAAGAAAAAGAGTTTAATTAGATATATTTTTAACCCTTTATCGCCTGCTTCAATATATACCTGTATTAAGGGTAATGCATATGCACTTTTCACTTTCTTGTAACAGGGTTTGAACCCAGCTACTGTTACATTATAAAGAAAAAAATGAATTAAGTAACACCATGAGGTTATGTTAATCATTATCAAACAACACAAATAGAATTATTTCACACTTTAGGAAACTATGCATACAGAATTTTATATTCTCAAACTTCTTAATTATCTGGTACTTTAACTGGATATGGTATCAAGCTACGAGCATTATAGGTACATCTTAAATCTTGTGCTTATATTCTTGATTTCTCTTCTAATAGATCTTTCCTCACGAGAATTCACCTTCACTGTCTTGGATCTAACCTTAACATTTTGGCTATTCTTTTCTTTATTTTTAACCTTTTTAAGATGGTTTGCATTAACTAGTTTTCCTCATGTTCTTTTAAATTTGAATTTGGCCTTTATTAATCTTTCTTTTACCTCCATAATTTTCTTAAGAAAGTCTATACTAAACTTATGTGCATTCTTAAATTTACACTTAATTTTTAGCTCATCAACTTCTTTAGCATAATTAAAATATTCCATTATCTGTTCTATATCAGATATCACATGTTCAACACCTCCATAAAGTACTTTCCTACAAACATTCTTTTTCAGTTTATAATTTAAATAATCAAGAACATACTCTGAGATTATACTTCGAGTTTTATTCTTAAATTTATTGCTGGTAATATCACTAACCTTAAACAATGTGTTCTCAACAATTTCTGGGCACTTCATGCCTAAAGAAAGTATTCCTAACTTGACTAATTTGATAATCTGATCCTTTTTATCATGACTTTTCCTGAAATATCCAAAAATATCTATAGCTTCACTCTTATATGATTCTAATTCTTCATTAACTATTTTTTCAATCTTTTTGTATGCTTTCAATCGATCTCTGTATAAATTATAACTCTTATAAATTAATTTAGCAATTGGTAGACTTTTTTCCTTAAATGGTAATACTAGGTCCTCATCATCTAACTTATTCTGAGGTAGCTGACTTTTAATATCTAATTCTAGAACTTCTGACTTAAATAATTGACTACTAATATTTTCACTAACTTCCTTGACTTCCATAATTTGACTCTCACTATTTTGCACTTCCAACTCCACTTCTGCTACTTGTTGAACATTTTCTGCCAACTTTTCTTGTATCACCTCTGACATTTCTAATTTTACTTCCACTTGACTAGGAACATCTAATTCCCTTTCTCCTACAAAATTTTGAGGCTTCAAACCCGTAACTAAATGTCTTTGGGATCCCTCTCATGCTCCCCTAATTTTTTCTGCTATTTCCTTTTGATGCAACTCTAATTTTCAGTTACACTCCTGAATTTCTAATACTGCTACCTTCATTTCTCTTATGTGTCTTTGACAATCTGCCTTCATTGCCCTTATTTGTTTCAATGTAGCTTGGAAATCTGTTCTGTTGTTACATAATTCTGTTCTTTATTCTCTACTTCTTTATTCTCACACTGTCTATCCTGCTCGATTCCTTCTACTTTGATAATACCCACTTCAATGTCTGGGTTAACTACCATCAGCACTTTCTTTTTGATCTTCCACTTTTTTACCAACTGATATATTACATTGACTAACTGATTGAATAACTACCTGAGGGTTCTCACTAAGAGAATCAACAAATGTCTTATCTTCCTTTTTTATTTGATTTAATTCAGATTCAGGGTTCCCCTCTACTGATATTTGAGTTTACTTTTTCTTCTTGGAATGTATCGTCCAATTTTCGTGCCAGCAGATATATGAACTTCCAACTATCATCTGAAGATAATGAATCATATAATTCCTCTCCTTTTGTTGACATAACACCAAGAAGCAGCTACTGTTGAAAAAGTGACTCTATCCTCCTAAAATCCTCCTCATTCTTAAACCTCTCAAAATCTTCCCACCTGACAGACATAGTGTTAGAACAAGGTATTCAAATTTTCATAAATCTATTAATATGCTATTTGTAAGAAAACAAGATACATTTCTTGGGACCCACCCAAATCCTCGCACATATTAAACTCCTCCATAATATTTTATATTTTGTTTATCAAGATTCACAAAGAGAAAGAAAAGGTACATCAGCTTCACACCCCCTTCCCAATCAAACAATTTAAACTTCCTATCATCACTTGCAAATACTTAGGGCCATTCTAATATGTTTAGTTGTGTTATTTCATGCAACATTCAGTTTCCACATCTCATAGCAAATATATTGTACTGTATATTCTGACAATATTGATGCAAACATTAATGAGTTAGCTGGATAAAATCCTTATATTCACCTACACTTATACTGTACATTAAATTGACTTCCATATAATAATGAAGACAACACAATTTTAATAAGCATGATTCTTAAGCTAAGTTCCATACACCATTCAAAACTATAACTAATATTTACAATACTATACAACTTTTATTTATCAAATTTGACATGTTGGATATACCTACAATATAATCTTATCAGACATATATCACTATAATTACCAAGCCCACCAAGGCCACAATGTATCCCATCCTTATCAAAATATATCTATACATCAAACAATGGGAAGCCAGAAACCAACTCCCTATCTAATCATTGTGACCTGACACATCAAATATCAACAACCAGTATTATAATTACCCCACCATTAATCAATCACGCGGCCACATTGGCACGCCAGAAAACCTACTTATCATCATCAGACAATCAAGCCTAATAACCAGATGTGAAAAAGCATTTCTACATTTAAATGACTATTAATTAATCAGGCTACCACGTTGCGCCAGAAAACCTAGTCTAATAATCATCATTGCAAACCAATACATTGGAATGCCAAGTTACCTAATCATTAACCAATCAATGTCAAATGATGCCCCAAAGTTTGCGTGCCAGAAAACCTGTACTACGTGTAGCTTCACTACACATCGTGCATCCACATTGGTCGCCAGAAAACCTACCCTATGTGTAGCTCCACTACACATCATGCAACACATTGGTTGCCAGAAAACCTATACTATGTGTAGCCCCTCTACACATCGTGCATCCATGTTGGTCACGAAAAAACCTAGTCTATGTGTAGCTGTACTACACACCGTGCTTCCACATTGGTCGCCAGAAAACCTACCCTATAACCCACACTCACAACACCGCTCATATACATTATATGAGTAAATGCCCAGTGTGCCAGTTCTATTAATGAATAGAACAATATAATAACATATCTGATATAAAATTATTACTAAGACTCTTTACCTATGTCTACATTCAGCTCAGCTCAGTGGGAGGTTACAGGAAGTTCATAAAATATACAATTATAAATAAATGAAGGAAGAAATATTATAAACATTAAATAAAATATAAATCCTTTTGTTAATTAACTGCATGATAAAGAAAAACAATGTTTATTTGTAAAGAATATTAAAATATCCTTTCAACTTAATTTCTTCAATCATCCAAGTATAACATACATCAGCTTGATATAATTATATCACAACAATTCTATGACTTGGCATATCATCATCTAAACAGCTACCTTAATGTAGATCAAGGAATATACAAGAAGATCTCAGGGAATTTAAAAACACAGTTGAATTAAAGAAAATACATTGGCCCAGAATTTATAATTCTAACTTATAATAAAATGTAGTGAGATAAATTCATGTTTTACTGTCTTTAGCAATTAGATAATGACAAAAATAAGGTATATTTTAATCTCACATCATTATCTAACCAATACATTGAAACAATAAGATTCGTATTCGAATCTTAAGTTTCACCTTTTTCTGTCGTCTCTCACTGACCGGTCTATCCCACCCAAATTTAAACTTTTTGGTATCGAATTGTGTGTGTAACAATATTAAAAATGTATAAATATATGTAGAATTCAACATAAACATGCACACATTTCGATCTCAAATTAAAGGCAATAAATACGGATAAAATAATATAATTTAGATTCCTTTTAGTTAAATAAATTTTGTGTAATATTAATCATTTATTTTGAATTTTATAAAGTTCGTATTTGTTGCTTAGTTTAAATTTCGTTAAATAATAATTCTAACAAAATCTGATGCAATAATTAATTAAAGTTAAAATAATTTTATTCCCTTTTGTCTTTGAAAATTTAAAAGCATCGGTCAGTGATAGATAATAAATTAATTATAGAAAAATTCCAAAAAAATGTAATTAACGAATGTAAAAGACAAAAAACAAAACAAACAATAGCACAGCAGATTTCTTTCTAATTAAAACCAGCAAAAGCATTGATTATCCTGAGGGCAAGATAAATAAAACCTAAAAATATCTCAACAAAAAAATTAAAAGATCAAGATAAAAAAGGAGGCCATCTTAGACTTGCTGGAGACTTTGACTTGAATTTTAGCTTTGCTCTCGAGTGGAGAGTCTAAAATATCTTAAAATAAATTGATATTGCCAAGGTATGACCGAGTAAGCACTGAGATTATTCTCCATCGGAAGATGGCCCACCGTATGCCGAACTCCACATTGCCCATCGTAAAAACACCATAATGATCTGCTACCTGAAATAGACAAGAAAGCCGCTGCTGTTAAAATCAATAAAATGCCAAAGACAAGAAAGAAAACTGCTAATCACGAACAATCTACTATTAAACAAATGGAAGAAAACATCTTATAAAACAGGTACCTGTGTGTGTATTCCAAATTATAGAGTACTCTAGTAATAATAAGCTATAGCTCATCTCCTACTATTTGTATAACTTCTAAAATGTTAAAATTGTAATTTTGTGAAACTAAAATTTGAGAATAATGTAATCTGTAAATTTCTCGCATAATCTCCCTCTATCCTTAGGTGTGTATTTCTCAAATCTACACTTTGTTTATAATTATCATTGAAATATTACTTTCTCATAATTGTCTTAGTTTTAAAGCTAAATCTATAATCGCTTGAACAGTGAATGCGTGTCAAATTGTCATTAATATTTTCTTTTATAAATAACTTAAATTTCATATAAATCAACACGCATTCAAAGAATCAGTTATTGTAATGCAGGGTCTACTACTTCGTAATAACGGGCATACTCGCTGTAATAATTCCCCTTTTAGATATTTTTTTGTTATTAACTTTTAATGAATAATTACGGAAGTTTCATTTCTTTGAGAGTCATCAATTTTCTTTTAATCAATGTTGATAATGAAGGGCCGAGTTTGAAATCTAGTTAAATATTACCATAATCTTTTAGATCTTATACATGTGTTACGTTTTGAAGCCACGATGACTCATTCCACGCCATGAATACTTCGGATTCTATAGGGTTGAATTAACCCCAGTCGTCCTACACAAGTGGACATGATAATGTTTCCGTAGGGCTTGACGACCGTCACACAGCCAGCTGGCAAATTGCGACACAGACCGCTTGTCCCTGGTTATGCTCATGTGACACCTTACCTCTTCGGGTCGAGGCAGAGACCAACCCGAAACCCTTATAAACTTATTCACGGCATTGCAGTTTCAGTGCTGCCATTTTATATCGCCCTTCTAAAGCGTACCACGTGTTCTTTTATTTAGTTTATTATTCTCTATATCACTCCGCCTCAGCATTATCTTCATCATCTACTCTCAAATAAATGTTTGCCCTCAGTCGTAAAATAAATATTTTTAATAAATAAATGTATGTCCGCCGCTACTGATGACTCTTGCAGTGCAAAGTATAAATTCCCTACAGCACGCATTAGAAATACTCACTCGAGAACCTTAGGTAGCTGGATTACGCCTTCATATAAATGAATGCTCTTTATAAATAAATGTATTTTTATATATAATAAAATTGCCAACTAGCTATTGAAGCTCTGAATATAAAATATGATTAATAACATTAATAATGTTTTTTTATTGAATACGTAAATAAATAATTTTAACTATACGTCTGTAGTTAAGTTTTCATTTATTCGATGCCCATTATCTATATTTCCTCGATTATATATGTTAATTAATATTCGTTTGATTGTTGGCCAACTCGGAAACAAAACCATGAATCTCGTGCATCTCCCTGACCACCGTGCCTAAAGAAGTATTTACTTATGTCGCATCAGAGGCGTTATTCCGTAGATTGTATTGTGGAACTGATAAACTATGTTCGAACTCAGTACTACCGGTGGCTACGCGACCTAGATGGTGCTGCAGTTCTGTGTGGTGGTCGAATTCTGCACTGTTAACGAGATACACGTGTTTTGACTGTTACAACATTAACTAGGCAACCTTTCTTATGCATTTATCAAATGGCAATGTTTCTTATGATGTTTGGATTGAGGAAACAATATTATCAGATACCAGCATATTTAATATCAAAGCTATAAAACAATATCGTTATTTTATAATAGATGCATGAAATGTGGAGATGTGGAAATTAGTACACGAATGTATACAAGAATAACTCAAGACACAGTTTTTTAATAAATAAACAAATCATTTACTACACTGAAAATTTAATTTAACATAATTATTTTATAATAAAACTACTTGTCTTACTAATTTTAATTCTCAAATAAATCTTTGGACATCAGTTTGGGATTATCCCTAATATATTACATTATTTATTATTCATACTTTTTTGAAAGCAAAATTAACAAACAAAACTTGAATATTCTGACTTTGAATACATACTTTGCTTAAGCGTTTCATCTAAACATAACATTAACTAAATAATGTATCATATTATTAGTACAATAAATATTTTGAGAGGATTTACTATCGATTAATGAAAAAAAATCAAATTAACATATTTGGCCATCAACTAAGCAACTTTCTCTAAATAATTAAATTATCATTTTTAATTACATACACCTTTCACACATAGCAATAAAATATTATCCATTCTGATGATTGATGATTTATAACTTTATGTTAAATGAATATAATGTGTTTTAAAAAACGTTTATTTCCTGTTTTAACTTCACTAACATTATACTTTTATATACGCGATATTGTTTATATTAGACGTGTGTGTCACATCTTAAACAACAATAATAGAAAACAATCTTTTCTACACACCATCATTCCATTGAGGAAATATTAAACAATTACTTCATTTTGGACAATATCATAAACCAACCAACAAAATAAGACCTACCCTAATATTATATCAAGAATTTAATTTAACTATTTATCTGGCCACATACTAAATAACATGGCACTATATTTTCACGATTATACAAACAAAACTTTCCAAGGGAAATTCACATGATGAGCAAATAAACTCTTTACTTAACACTTCAACAATAACCCATCTAATTCTGAAATATACTATTGGTGTGGGATATTTCCTCAACACCAGGACTATAAGAAAAACATCACTCAACTTCCTAAATATCATTTCATATTTCAACAATAACTCATCTAATTCTGAAATATACTATTGGTGTGGGACTTTTCCTCATCACCAGGACCATAAGAAACACCACCTAGCTTCAAAACTATCATGTCATAATACGCATACAATATAAAATAGGCTCTACTCATGGAAAATTATTAAAATATACTACATAGGCAAAATCTCTTATCCCTACAAACATAGAACGCATCCAAAGTAATTTCCATTCCCCAAGCTCTTCTACATGTCTAGCATTATATATACATGCTAGCAGATAAACACATACAGATAACCTACAAATCCTTTCAGTTCTCTACCAACATCCGAAATTTATAAGTAAAATATCTATAAATTGAACTTTTATTAAGTAAATGTAATAATTGTGCAAAATAGACATACTCACACGTAAATAAGAATATATATAAAAAAAAAATTCTAACTTATATACTATGCACGCAACATGGTAACTAAATAATACATTTAAAATATAACTGTTAATTCCGAATAAACTTTAAGCTATTTTTAAAATTTAATAGTCATAAATATTACGAACAAGATTTCTTTGCCATCTCTATCTGACTATATCTATTATATGTTCGTTGATTTAGAAGCCAGAATTCTCATTTTGAGACAAGAAAATATACAAAATAATATACACCTCTCTTTAACAATATAATGAAAGAGAAAAAGGAAATACATTTCTTTCCTTTATCTTCTTAAAAGAAACATAAAGCATATTTGAATAAAATGAAATTTTACCACTGTATTCACAAATCTGTGAATGCACATTCCAAGATGATCTAGAAGTTTATAATAGCACAAAATTATAAGCAAAACATAATAATAAATATGCCTATCTGTCTATCATATACATTGATGATGACAAGTAATAAAAAAAAAATAAAGGAAACACAAGTCATTTGTTCTTTGACTTAAAATAAAAGTTCACTTGCAAAGTCCTCCAGGTTTATTAAATGATACGAGATAGATTCCAAACTGAGTTCATGTTTATTAAGAATAAGAAACATAAACTTCTGTAGGACAAAAGAAATTATCATAATTTAAATTTGATCTAGTATCTCCAACGTTCTTAGCATAGCTAATTGAGTTTACTACATTATATGTAAGTAATTAATTTTTATCATGACGGAAATATGAAAGACATTTTCAGCTACATTGGTATCAATTATTTACCTCATTCCGTAGTAGTTTGAAAATCAGCAATTATCCTTTATAGACTTCTTGAATAACATTTAATTTTCCAATATTTATAAGCTAGCATACATATATATATATATATAGTTATTTTTTAAACATTGCACATTAATGTCATAATATTTTGATAATTCCATAATCAAATAATAGCTTATTTCATAATGCATTCATATTGAAGAGAACAGAAATATACTGCGTTCCCGTCCTTCCATCCGATCTAAATACACATCTAATAAGTAGTATCCTTTAGTTATTCCGGATAATTCATATTTTCTTTTCTTTCATAAACACACGTATTATTTAGGAATACTAAATAAATAAAGTCATTTTTCCGTAATGAATTTAAGTATAGCATGTTATTTTAAAATACACATATCCTTTAATTTTAATTTAACTTTTGTAGAAGTATGATATGATATAATGAAAATTTAAAATAAATTCTGTAAAAATGTTCTGCACACATTTCCAAAAGATATTATAAGATACATGTAAATTAGTTATATGATTATAAAAATCATGCATTCTATCTTCCTTCTTAATGAAAAATAAATAAAGTAACGCAAGCTTAATATTATAGATATACATTTTAAAAATAGTAATAAGCAAAATTATGATTAATTCAAATGTTTAAATGAGGTAAAGAAATGAAAACTGATATACCTTCTTATATTTTTAGCCTGGCATGCTAATTGAAGACTTTTTCCGTACTAGAATTTCCTATGACTTTTCTTCAAGTTTACTTTAAAGCTTTTTTAAAACCAATTTGACTTATGGAAGAGACATTTACTTTTATAGCAGAGAAGAATAATATACTGGCTGCAATTACATCAATAATGAGCAATTTTTAATAAAGACTATTTGTTAAATAGATATCTCTTCCTTCCATCAAAAGGTCAACTGCACTCAAAAGCTTAGTCCACCTTTTGTACCGGAAGCTAATTTAAAATGCAAGAAATCTTCTCCAAAAAAAAAATCATTTTAACCTTCACAATTAAATAAAAAAAAACTTTTACAAACCTGAAATAAATGAATATTAATTAACTGTTAAATAAAAATGAGTAATAATTTATTTACTTTGTAAAATAATCCACTGATCCACACATCCATTAATAAATATATATATATGTTAAATTATTAAAGATAATTACTGTAATTTAAATGTTTTTATTGTAAATGTACTACTGTTGGCTGTTATTAAAAGATGAAAATGAAATGAAAAATAATACAGATATACACTCATGCACATACACTGTAATATAAATATTAAATTATCTTGACTAAATACAACTGATTGGTATGAGTTAAACATATTTTTATTAATCAATATCTGAACATGGGTGGATGTCACTGAATAATAGATCAGGAAACCATTCAAACAAATATTAGACAGTAACATAAAATAACATTGCATCCTCCTGACAAAATATACTAATTCCTATAATAAATAACCCCTCTTTCTTGCATTAAATATTTCATTAACTATAATAATAATAATAATAATAATAATAATAATAATAATAATAATAAATGCTTATAAAATGGTTAATCACAATTCGTAAGCAATCAACATCTAAAGCTTTAAACAATTTCCAGCAAAATCTTAAAATCTTAAGGCTATTTCATTTTTTTAAAATACAATGTGGTTACCTACTATTGATATACTATGATTTACTTGCTTGTGCCCATTCAGAGGGTCACAATATATATATACTTGTTTTGTAAATTTCAATATTATATTGTTATATTAAATTAGATATGTGTGTGCTTGAATAAATATTAATGTTTGTTTAAATATTATTTGGTCTATTCTCTCATTCTCTTGTCACTGCATCACTAGTAATTTAAGAATATAATTATTTTTATGTGTTAAGTTAAATGTGCTGGACCTTGGTTAAGAGTATGAATTAGTCATGGGAAATTTCAAGTGCTGGATTGTGTGCCTGTCATCCGAAGCATACTGACTATATAACTTTATGGTTCACTTGTGCCTGATGTTGATCCTCAAAACAAATAAAATGCTTTGGATGGCAGTGGTTTGATTCCAGAAATCAAGGGGGGCCATGGTCTGGAAATGTGATTGTGCTATGCTTTGCAAAGTTCGATTTGACTGTGAATATCATTGACACCTATGCTATAGATGGTATTCTCCCCGGTCCATTCCTGTTTTTTTTTAATTATTACAAAAGGTATTTAAACCTACTTAATATGGTTAAGATGATAAATATTCAGGGGACCAGGTTCAAATACTATCCAATGTGGATGCTGAAGTGCCATAAATTGGCCCAGCATAATAAAAGTTAAAAAAGTAAAATCATAATTAAAATTGAAAAACATACCAAAGCAAACAAATTATAATATTAAAAATATAAAATAATTAACAATTAAAATAATTAAAAATTGTAAATAAAAGGAGAGAGGAAAAAGTGGTCAGAAAGATAAATCAAGTTGTTATTGGGAGTTGTTTATAGTCAGGTGAAAATTAGAGAGGTCTGAGAGTTTTTTTTTATTTGAGTTAGTCAAACACTTCGTTCAATTTTAAATATTTAATCAAACACTCTGATTTAAAAATAGAAAAATGTAATAAAAATTAACAACTGCCTGATAAAGGTTAGGGAGGTTAAAGTGTATATTAACTGGATGGGTTTTTTTTTAAAGAAAAAAGATTTATTATACATAGATTATGATAATGGAAATATAACTTAAAGAAATAAAATAAAATGATTTTTTTTAAGTTAATAATGGAAAGAATGCAAAATAAAGTTAAGTAAATAAAATGTTTGGTTTTGAGACTTAATAATGTAAAGGAAATAGAGTTGGATAAATGCATTAGAATAGATAAATAAAAGAAGAATGAGAATATTATTTAAAGTAAAATAATACAGTTTTAGCATAAATATATGATAATAAAATAAATAAAATAATGTAAAATAATGTAAGTGTAGATTGTGTGTAGGTAAATAGTCATGGAGGGAGGAAAGTATATGATAAAGTATTAAATGTAGACTGTCACTATGTGAACTTAAGACTGTAATGGCTTAAACAGTAGGGATCATCCAATAGAATGAGGCTCCAGTAGAAAGGTTCTAGACCCATTCGACACCCTGGGAAAAGTAGTCACAATCTATTATCAATTTATTGGGAGAAAATTCCCAACATGTTCTAATAAATCTTTTAGCGTAAGCCAAATGATTAGCTGATGACAGTGACACCATATCTTCTTTGATGAAAACCAAATAAAATATGTTTTGTATTGTTTTTTTTTGTGTAAGCTGAATGGTCAGTGGATGAATACTGCTATTCACAGTGACCCTGTACTTCTAGGATGCAGACCCAAGAGAGAAAGTCCTGGGCTCATTCAATCCACTGGGACAAAATTTACCAGCACTTTAATGAAGTTATGTTAGAGTAGTTTTTTATTGTGTAAGTTAGGTATAAACCACATGTGTCTGCCACTTGCAGCATTCACTCTCTTCATACACATCAGAAAGATGCATGTTGTTCCTTGTCGTCATCACATGACATAATCATTGGCAGTCAATGTTGATGGTGAGATAGAGTAGCATAAGAAATGTCACTGTAATTTTTGTTGATCTGTATGCAATTGGACACTTATTTGGTACAAAAATATTAAATAAATAAAAAAAACGAAAAGTGAAAAAATCAAATGAAATAGCTAAAAAAATGTCAGAGTGAAAGTGGGTCAAATTGATGCATTTTATCTCACAAATGGAGGGGGTATGATGTATTTCTAGCAAAACATGTTTCCAGGCACACATATATATCTCATGTTACATATTTTTCATTTAAAACTAAATGATCAGATTTATTAAAAAAGAAATAAAATCAAATAAAAAAGAATAGTCAAAAAGTTATAATTAATTAATGAGTGTTTTTAAAACATAGTGTTAAAAATGAAAAAAAAAGATTGCATATACTTTTTTTTAAAAAATAAATAAAATTTTTATTGAAGAGGGTGTGGGGAGGGGGTAGAATTTAAAATAAAAAAGATTTTATATTATAGCTCATTCTCTCTTTAAAAAAAATAAGTAAATATGAAAAATCAGAATAAAATTTTGTTTATAAAAGAAAACTTTCACAAATGTAATTAGTTTTAAAAGATTACTGGCTCATTAAAAAAAAGTAAAACTAATAATTGAATTAATTAAAAAAAAATGATGTAAACTATCAATAAGATAGTAGATTAATCTAAGCAAAAGATTAGAAAAAACAAATGTAAAAATAATGAAAAAAGGCTTAAGTTTAGATCAAACTTAAAAATATGATAAGGAAATAAATAATGGGAGACCAAAAAGTATAAAAGTTACATCTTGATTATTGTTCTTCAGTTGGGATTGCTATTCAGTCTGGTTGTCAATCTGTAAATCAGTTGGATATTATTATTCAGTTCAGACAGAATACAGAATGTGAACAACCAAAGTTCCAATCAGTCAATTATTGCTGTGGTGAACATCAATGCAGAAGCTACAGAACAATCATAGGAATGTTCGACAACTTCCAAGCTCCAATTCCCTCTGGTAAAATCAATTGTACTCACCTGGAGCCAACACCAGGAACAAATGGCTAAGCTGTAAAGAAGATGCTGCCACATCCCATTGTTGGACCAAAGAAATGAAATTAAACCCTAGAACCATTGATGGAGATCAAAAAGTCAACCGGTTGGAAAATTCACACAATTGGAAATGTAGGTAAAGATACTTCTAAATAACGGTCTATAGACACTTTACATTTATTTTAAATAAACTTTAATTAATGACGGACTATCATAATTTAGCCTGAGTAATTACTTATATATATATATTGTTAATTGCAATATTATATTATATATGTGTGCATTTGAATAAATATTAATGTTTGCTTAATTGGTCCTCTCTCTCTATATATATATAGTCACTGTGTCACTATTAATTTAAGAGTAAAGCTACTTTTATGTGTTAAAGTTAAATATGCTAGATCCTGGTTAAGAGTATGAGCTAGCCATGGGATATTTCAAGTGCTGGATTATATGCTTATCATCCAAAGCATGCTCTATATAATTTATGGTTTACTGGTACCTAAGGTTGATTTTCAAAACAAATAAAATGCTTTTGATGGCAGGGGATTGAATCCAGCAGTCAAGATGAGACATGGTCTGGAAATTATGCTTTGCAAAGCTCAATCTGAACATGGGAATCATTGATGGCTATGCTATCAATGGTATTCTCCACTCTGCTTGAAGGACCGGTCTGTTCCCATGTTTTTTAAAATTATTATCAAACCTAGTTAATATGGTTAAGATGGTAAATATTTGAGGGACTTCATTCAATATATATATATGCATACATCATCAATGTACACCAAAATCTGGCTCTTTTAATTTTAATTAACAATTAAAAGCAAAATTTCTTACGAAAATTCAAATTTTAAATGCAAATTAAATTTTATAATTTAAATATATCAACATTCCTTATCTCCTTTAAAAAAACTTTTTACCATATATATAACTAATATATAATTAAAAATTCTTCTAAAAAACCATTAATCTCAAACAATTCATAAACAATTATTTATATCAATGCTTCGCCAAAAAAAAAGGCTAGTCATAATATTTAGACTCTACGTAATATATTTCCAAATTAAATATTTGCTAGTCAAAAATACCGAATAAATACTACAAATTTTAAAAATTTGTTGTAGCACTTTGTCAGTCACATTTTAGAAATTTTAATGAATAAATAATTAGTAAAAGTCTAATATTTTATTAAACATATTGGCATTCAATGTTATTTAAACTTTCATAACTTATATTTATTTAATCACTAGTTTATAGACACTTCATGCTAGTACAATTTAATATTTCAACTGGATCTTAAAAAAATTATTTCATTTTATATATAAATCTTTTCATCATTATAAAATTTGGGATTAAAAATGTTAAACCATTTGTTTATTTGTCATTTTATATACTGTTATAGAAATTGACAACTTAATATGTGATTTAAATGTAAATCAGTTACCTGAGATAAAAATAATTTATTCATTACTTTACAAAATTGGCATCTGAACATGATGGGTTATTAATTACTTATAAACAGTTGATTATATTTTAATTAATACTGTTACAGAAATTAGCTTGTCAATTCACAGGACATGATAATCCAGTTACACAATCATTTATAATAATTTACATCATTACAATATATTGATTTAAAAATAGATATGCAAAAAAAGTTTGGTGACTGATAAAAAAAGCTTTGAAATTTAATAGATAAATTAAAACTGCAGCAGAAAAATTCCATGATATGCTATCAAGATAGCTCTATTTTATTAATTCAATCTATGCTAGTATTTTGGATAGTAAACATATTTTAATGATCTTTTGAATAACAACAGAAGTTTTAAATTATTGTTTTTAATAATAGATCTATCCCAACAATTAATTTAGGTTTGGATAAAGATATTTAACTAAATGAAGAGAAGTAAGCATTTAAAATATACATTAATATAAACAAAAATGTATAGTAGTTATAATGGATGGCTTCATACATCAGGTATTCAAGATATAGATTTAACAGTATAATTTTTAAATTGAGTTTATTAAAAACACACAAAAGACAAGAATTTATTTGTTTTCAACTTGTAAATTTACAGCATGCTGATGAATGTGTTCTTTTTGTCAATTCAAAGGATGACTTAATGTAGCATATAAAAGTTTTGGTTTAGAAATTAATATTAAATTTAAAAAAAAAAAACAACTTGAACTTTTTAACCAACTAAAAACAAACATAAAATTTTCAATTTTTAAATGTCTTTGTCACATTTTGTTCTGAAAGCCGAGTTTAGGTGTTGAAATATTGCATAGATTAGAGTATTTTATCACAATTTTTTCAACTAATTTAGTTGTATAGAAGACTGTTTCTGCACAATTTATTGTATGGAAATGATGCATGAACTCTATGATTCTAAATATACTGAAAAAATTTCATCTAAGAATGTTTAATAAAAGTCTAAAAAATATGATAAATAAGATCATAAAATCAATGGGCATGTTGTTCAGCTTATAGAAAATTTTAATATGGAATCTACTATCTTAATCAGATTTGTAAAGAAAGTAAATAAAGAATCTCAGACACCTATTATACTACTAAAGTTCTCTTGGAGGCACTTAAGTAAGTTTAATATCGGTAGCTTTCATTGGGAGAATATTGCTAAGGAAAAAATAAAATAAAAAGCTATAATTGGACAATTAAAATTATTTATAAGGAAAAGTATTCTGCAAAAGAATTAACATATTAAAAAGTGACACGTGCACATGTTATAATTCACAGATCGATTTATTTAGTCATTGCAAAACTTACCATTAATTTCTTATTGTTCTTTGCATTTCTCTTTTTTTCATCTGGAATAAAATAGGACATATTCATGCTTGCTATAAATGGTAAAAAAATACTTGTTTTACAAATAGATGCATAAATTATTTTAAAAATTTCCAACATGATTATCTCAATTTCATTCATCAGATTTTTTTTTTCATCAATATTCATTTTAAAGTTCTGCTTTTATAATTCTTTATCTTTTAATTATAACAACACATATCAGATTATAACTAAAATCTTTTCAGATTTTCTATTTTAATGAGCTGCACTTAATGCTAAATTAATTTTATACTTGCAAATCTTTTTTGGCAAAAAGTACATACCAAGCTGAATATTTAATCACTTGCAAACTCAATCAGCAACTATGAAAAAGTGAGATTATAGATTAATAATCACAATTTATTCATTAAAAAAAAAAAACTTTTCAAAGAGAGAAAAAACATTAGCAAAAACTTCTATCACTTATTTTTAATATTAGTGAAGATTTTAGATCTATTTAAAGGTTATTCACTTTTTTAACAAATTAAATAAAGTTAATATTTTTACACTAAAAGTTATATAATTATCTTATATATGCTATAACTATCAAAAACTTCAGCTTAACTAAATAAATTGTGTCTATCCAAAATGTTAGCTTAACCAGTATTAAATGACTATTCATTATATTGAGTCTATAATTTAGAGACTATTTAAATATATAAAAAAACAATATAAATGTGCATTAATAAATAAGAATAATATTTCAGAGTTTTTACAAATTTAAAAATATAAATGTGCATTTGTATATTAGAATAAATTCCTCTCACAATATTGATAAATGTGGCTAGCATATTTATTTTTAAGTTTTCACAATCCATATATCAAATCTAAGTTTATCTCAGATTTAAAAATATTTAAATATAATAAATAGAACTCTTTTGAATTTATTATTATTATATAAATCTTGATTCATGATAGGTCTAAATAACCTGCACCTTTCATTAAGTAAGCATTAATAACTTAAATTATGTGCGAGTATTATAAAAAAAAAATAACGTTATTATTACAACAGTGTACCTTTAATTAAATGCAGTATAATAATACAATGTAATTATATTTATTAATTAAATGATGAATATTAAATTAATGAAATGCAAAAATGAATTAATTTAATAAATAAAAAAAACTTCTTAACAAAAATAAACTAAAATATACAAATAATAAATTAAGTTCTCAGCAGTCCAGAGATAAATAATTTTTAGAAATGTTAATAATGGAAGTTTAGTCTCAACTTTTATATTAAAAACTGTAAATATGCATCTCCATGTGTTGTGGGAAAATACAGATTGCTAAACAAGTAATAAATAAAAATTTACATACTGATGAAAGTAAAACAGTGTTCAATCAATAATTCATGTAGCTATCTTTATAATATAAGCTCTTATTATTATTAAAATGCAGAACAATTATGCTGTAAAAGGATAATCCTCTAAAGATGTGGCATTATCTTGCTTAGCTTTTTAGCTATATGACACATTACATAATATGCTTATCTAAGATAACATTTATCAATAAAAATATTTCAATGCATGTTTTTAGAAGCTTCCCTCTACTAAAAAACAATAATAATTAGGTAAACTTTATTTGCCACAAATATAAGTATCCATATTATTTTATTAAATCATCTATGCTCTTTATTGCTGTTTTACAATGCTTAAATTACAACCCATTAGACAGTTTTGATTGCGAGGGCCAATCAAAACTATCTAGTGGGCTGTAATGTAAGCATTGTAAAATAATAATAAAGAGCATAAATGATTTAATATTATACAGATTTGGCAATGCAATAAGAAAGATATAGTTATTATACTTCATATCCACATTATCCTCAAAGAATCTTTCAAGTGGCTATTTTTATGAAATGTAAGGGTAAGTCTTATAAAATATTTTCACACTATACAACTGTAATCAACTACATACACACTTATGATATCTTATAGAATTTAATTATAATAAAATAGACTGACACAGAAATTGATAAATCATAAGGAAAATATAAACTACTGTATTATATTTTAATTATGGATAATAATAATTGATATTAATTAATATTTCTTCAAAACAAATTATGCAATACTATGTCATCGATAGTAAAATAATATAATTTAAATTATACTATCTGTATAATCATTTATACTCATGTTTCTATTTTGTGAAAACTTTATTTTAATAAAGCAACTATGTAAAATAACAAACATAAATATCCTTTATAACTTAAAATTCACTTAAAATTTTTTAAAAGTTCCAATATTTTACCTTGATAAAATCTATTAGAATGTTTTTAAAATGATTAAAATCCTTAGGCATTTTAATTGTAAATCATATAGAATGCTACAAAAAATAATCTTTGTAGAATAATAAATGATGATGAAATTTTGTCTTTTGGCATAAAATCCATTAAAGTTGACTTTTAAAATATTCACTCAAATCACAAGTTGTTTTATTTCATTTTTAAAGGTGTAGAGTGAATAATTAGTAATTTTCTGGAAAGTGAAATTTAATAATTTTAGCATTTTATAGAAAATTGTTTATAAAAAATAATTCCATTAATTTAAAACCAATAAACATCACATGAATACCAATATGTATAGTTACTGAACTGAGTTCAGACCTATATGACTAAAAAAGCTAATGAGCTTAGATTGAAAATATTAAAATATGTTCAGTTTAAGACTCATAGTTTTGTAGTTAAGTAGAGATAAAAGGTGGTTGCTGGAGGGTTGCATTAGATCCTAAGATCTAGGTGCAGTGCTCTCAGATCCAAGGCTCGTTGCTGATGAAGGCACAAGCCAGAAACTAGTCTGGGGATATTGGATGAGTATGTACTAGATGGAGATTTATGCACAAGCCTTCGGCATCCATTAATTACTCTAGCTTGCTGTGAGTGGCAATATGTATAGTGAGTTTTGCCTGTTTTAATAATATTAATTTAAAACTGGTTTAAAACAAGTATCCAATATGTAGATATTTATACAATAATTGTTTAAAAATATTTTGCTTTAACTCTAATAGCAGATGACTTCCAATGTATTAGCATTCCAAAATAGCCCTAAATTTTCTATTTCCATAAAAAAATTTAAATCACATTTTGTTCATGCATTTTATGATGATGAATATCTTAAGATGTTTTGTTTATTCATTGGATAATTTTAAAGAAATGATAAATAATTATAAAGGTCTTCATCACCATAGTTAATGATGGCAACATAATTAAATTTAAACACAGACTTTGAGCAGTTGTCTAGCAGATAACTAGCAATAAAAAATTACAGCTATATGTATTTATAAGTTTAAGCCATGTGACTAATGTTATCATCATCTTCACTCAAATTTTCTAATACTTTTAGCAATTTGTATGAAAGTTTTGTATTGCTGCTATGGGAATGATATTTTTGAAACAATTTTAGTATCACATCAAAATCATATTTAAAATTAGAAATATCATTTTAAAGCCTATATTTAAATACAATATTGTACATTTCAATACAATTAAATATACAAGCTATAATGATAGAATTAATATTCATATTGTAAATATTAAAACAAATCATTTTCTTATTATTTATCATTCTCACAAATATTGATATTTTATTTTACATAAACTTTTTAAGATAGTACTCCTGTAAAATTAAACATATCAGAGAAATATAAACAATCATTCAGAGACACATTTAATTATTCCATTAAAAGTTTGTCAGTTTTGTAAGTAGTTTTAGCATTATATGTACACTAATATAAATATTGTTTTATGATTCTATTTTAACTAATTTATTCACATGTTTATAATATTATGTATTTTATTAGTATGTTGTTCCTTTTTTAAAAAAAAAAAAAAACTTTCCATGCATATGGTTTTTAAAATTAAATAGAAAATTGTGATTTTTTTAAAAATTACTACAAGAATTTCAAATGCTATAAAAAATTATGGGAAGACATCTTGGATTGTAAAATTTGTCATATAAGATAGTTAGATCTACAATATTAATATTACTTTACTATTAATAGTAATTAATACTATTAATAATAGTAATAAGCCAATAATAATTTTGAAGTTATGTTTACTATTATTATTAATTTAAAGATACCAAATAACCATCACATTTTCTTTCTGCTCGACATAAAAAAAAAATTTTGGCTTATAAAGTTTTTATGAACTATTACATAAAATTAACAATTCATATAATATTTTAGGTTTATTTGTATTATGAAGATTAATTTTACATTTAATATTAAATCATTAACAAATAGAAGTCTTGTAAACTAAAAGTCTCTTAAATAATAATGCTTAATTAAAATAATTGAAAGATTTACCTGCACTATTTCTTAAAATTTGACATTTTGAAATTAAAATTTCTATTAATATTTTAACCAAAATTAACATGTAATAATTACAGCTAAACTACAACTTGGGCTCCAATAGTTGTGCCAAACACATGCCATATGTAACTATTTAATATAGTCAGGCAGTCACATTGACCATACACCTATCTAATATACAAGAGGAGCCATGATGACTATACATCTATATAATAGATTCAGGCAACCATGTTGATGATACACCTATATAATATACTCAGGCAGTCTTGTTGGCATGCCAAACACAGATTATGTAATCCACAATTGATCATTACCTCATGACCAATCGATAGCCAACACATTGGGCAGTCAGACACTAACTATCCTTGCACAAATACTAAAATCAAAGATTATATAACAAGCACCATAATAACTATGGATTTTGAAAACCAGAGTATGAGTCTTCTTATAGACGATATAATAATAAAAATCTAGTTACTACTAATATACAATGTTCTTATATTAAATTAAATCTTATCTCAAGTCGTATTTTTACTTTGCTTAAAATATAGGTTCTTTTATAATTTTGGAATCTCATCTTTGGTTCTTAACATTGGTATTCAAATACTTAAGTAATATATGACTAGAAAATTGGAACATTATTTCATTTCTCCTAACAATAAAATAAGTAAGTTTCATATCTTCTGATGCAACTTTTAATAAACAATAACACGAAATAATGCAGAAGGCAGTAAAGGTATATTTCATGCCACAGACTACAACACAAGTGCATTGAAATAAAATAAATAACATAGTATTTATCTTCTGATAATGCAGATAAAAATGAACAATAAGTAAAATGAAGGATTCAATTTGAAAATAAATAAATTCTAATATGCAGGTAAAAATGAGTAATAAGTAAAGCAGATAAATAAATTTTATATGACCAGTAAAGTGTACTCTTATAAAATAATTATTAATTACAACTTTATTAAAGCAGATTTTCTGAGTAACAAAAGTAATAATGCAATAATGTCATAATGGCAACGAAACAGAAATATTTATTTACAATATATAATTTCTATACAATAGAATATTAATTTACAATAAGCATTATTATTTTTTAATAATTTAATATATTATATTAACAAATATTAATAAACTTTACACATAAATGAAACTTTCATAAAACAATCCTAAAAATTTATAATGTAGGTAATTATCATTACCCAAAAGTTCTTCCATCTATCTAATACAGTTTTTATTTCAAACATTATACCCATAGAGTAATAATAATACATCTATATGTCTATATCCAGGCAACTTTAGATATTATAAACTTTTCATGAGCAAAATGAGAATGAAAAATCAAAGTTTAGATACTTTATAGATTTTTTTTTAAAAAAGGCAAATACTATCCAACATAAATAATACACTTATATAACACTAATGATAACTATGTTGGCAAGGAAACAAATACACTCAACACTTATATTTTAAGATTAAAATTATAGCAGAGATGATGATCAATTATAAGATAGATATGCCTATAGATATTTGTAATATATTAAAATATACTTTAAAATTGAAATTCTATGGCAAAGTAGATATTGAAAATTGAAACAAAATACAAATGAACACCTGATAACTATGTGCAGCCAATGGTGATAAATAAATAAGTTGCACTCTCACTCATGAAAGGGCTAAATGCATATAAAAAACAATATAATATCCACCTAAAATTACCTAAAGGAATACCACTAATAAATTAAGGCATGGAGCTGATAGTAATAAATAAATTAATAATTATCCATCTTGCATGCACATACAAAATGCATAAAACACATCCATTCAGTATAATACTGTATACACCCCACTGAAACTATCATAAGATAATGATGACAACATTCAATTTATAAGCTATCTAAAATTCTCATGCACACACTGACATTTATAATACTTTTGTTTACAAATACTTATATCAAATATATAAAATGGCTGTTATACCTTGGGTACAATGGTTTATTTAAGCTTAAACAACAATTCAGAGAACTCTAGAATAATAATAAAAATTAACTGATAAAATCACTGTTTTACTGTATAGCTAACTCAATTCCATTTCTTGGAGACCACAATTAGAAATATATTTATTTCATAAATAATAATATTAATAATAATGTAATATATAAATTATAAGGGGCTGATTTAGAGGTACTCACTGCCATTTTGAATTCTAAGGACCACCACAAACCACCACTGACAAACCCAAGTAATAAATAACATTGAATAATCCACATGGGGTTGCTTGAATGTGTCAGTGGTGGATTTGGGTGGTCAACAGAATTCAAAATGGTAGTGAGCACAGTCTGAATACTAATAGCTTATAACTTCTAAACTAATAAATTTATTGTCTGCACAGAGCGGGAAGAATGTTTTTGATGATATGAAATATCATCCAAAAATGCAGAAGTATAATCAAATGAAAACTATACCTTAAATAAAACAATAATTCTTCTATAAAGGTTATAAAATATTAACAATTTTAAAACAAAGTATAGTAAACTAATTAGTGTTCTTAATAGAGTAGCAATTTCAGTTAAAGTAAACTGATTATTGATTAATTAGTAAATGGTAATTCGATTTTATAAGGTTATTTCAATTTTAATTTTTATTAAAAGTTTTTTTTTTTGATTCAATAAATGAGAAATTGCAGAATAATAAAGATATTATTTCATTAACATTACCATCTAAGTAACTATCTTTAAAACTTAATACATCTTTCAAATGTGAGTGTATTTCTCATCTTTATAATCATCTTTTTATTTAAAGTATTTTTTTCAGTTCTAATAATTCTCTACATTTGGCTATTCATATTCTCTTCTTCCCATAAGTATTCTCACACTTGTTGGACAATTATCTTATTATTAATTTTGAGCTGATCATTAATATTTTCTAATTCTTGTAAACACTCAGTATGGTTACATAACGTTTTCTTCAGTTTCTCTGCTTCTTTCTGTCTCATCTGTTCAATAGTAGTTATTTCATTTTTTTATGCACTGTATATTGTGGATTTAATCGGTGAAGTAGTTAATAGCTTCATGCTCTCAAATCAAAATGCTTTAGATTCAACTATATATTTAGAAATTAGGTTGAAGATAAGAGTGGCCATTCTGGTCTTTTAAAGCCATTGATCTTGTGTTTAGATTTGTAGAGGTCCCTATTGTCACGTAGTTTTAAGGTTATAGGCTTAATATATATTACTTACATAATGAGTATGCGTTTTAAAAATTATTAATTACAAGTTTAAATTGTTTTAAAAAATTTCTAATTATAAGAACTTCATACCGACTCATTGTAAATCGAAAGATTTCACATATGTTAGTTTGTATAGAAATTGTGGACTTAATCAGTGCAATAGTTAATAGCTTCACACTTTCAAATCAAAATGCTTTAGATTCACCTATATATTTAGAAATTAGATCAAAAATAAGAGTGGCCACTCTTGTCTTTTAAAGTCATTAATCTTGTGTTTAGATTTGAGGTCCTTACTGTCGCATTTTAGGTGCATAATCTTAAGGTATTTTTTGTAACTACTTTATTTCACTTTCTGATTTGCCTTATTTTTTACATAACTGTTAATATTCTGTTTGATTTACTTTTAACATCATTCAGTTCTGTCTTAAAATGAATTATTTCAATTTGTAATTTCATTTTGAAATCATCATTTGTCTTTGCTACCTTGCTAAACTGTTCTCCCAATTCATTGCAGCTCATTTTGAGACATCTTAATCTTGCAATCTAGATCTCTAAATCCACTCTCAAATCTTTCCTGTGACAAATCAAATTTATGTTCAACTTTTTTTGATTCAGCCGTTAATTCATTAAACATTATATCACAATTTTCACTTGACTCTTTTAATTTAATGCCTAATTCATACTTAAATTCTTCAAATCTAGCATTTGAATCATTAAATTCAACTTTGAATTTGACAAACTTTTTACAAAACTCAGCTTTCAATTCCTTTGTCTGATTGGTCAAACATATTATTTAATTCTTTTAACTGACAGTCTAGTAGATCAAACTTATTATTTAATTCTTCTAATTTACTATTGGAATCATATTTAGATTCATTTAATTCATTTTTTAATTCTTCTGTTTTATTGTCAAATTTTCTATTTAACTCTATAAATCAATTATATAAGAATGAAGACAAAATCTCATTTTTTATGAAATTTGATTTAGTAGTAAAACAGAAGATAATAAATGAAACATAAAAATTAACATAGTCTAATGTAAATGTAATTAAAGAAACTAAACTACTACTCATTATATTATAAATAAATAATACTATCTGTTTAGCAAAGGATCATGAATAGAAAGGATTCTAATTCTTTAAGCTATAGATATTTATAAGCTTATCCTTATATTAGTCAGATGACATATGACTACAATATTTATTAAAGTATTAATCAATTATACAAGTATAGGGACATAATCTCATTTATAATAATTTTGTTTTAATAATCAAATAATAATTAATAATTGAAACATAAAAACTATCATACTATAATATCTATATAATCAATCTTTCTCTGGCTATAAAAATCGTAATCTAATAAACATCAAATTTAAACAAAACTGGTGAAATTTCAGAGTTCAATTAATATATTTAAATATATATAAATTACATAAACCTTCATTTTCAACCATTATTAATCTACTGCAGGACAAAGGTCTGTCCAAGTTTAATTCAATTTCTCAGATCTTTAGCTTCTCTTCTCCAAAACATAATAGCAAACTTCTTTATTTCATCAATTCATTTTACATGCAGTTTCTTTCTATGTCTTTTACAACAGTTTAAGGTTTCAACTTTCCATTTGTCATTTCTTCTAGAAATATGCCCAGCCCAACTCCATTTAGATTTAATTCTTTCAATGATGTCAATAAATGTCTGTTTGTTCTCTCACCCATGTATTTCATTTTTTATTTTTTCCATACTTTATAGAATGGTTTGGAAGTCTCTATATTGCAGTTGTGTTAATGTCCAAATCTTAGATTCATAATACATTAATAAAAACTTTCTTTTCAATCACATAGGTATATTTCTTCATAATATTAAGTTATTTCTATTAAAAACACTCTAACCAAGTTTAATTCCATGATTAATTTCATTCATTGTTTCCATCTGTATGAATAATCTGACCAAGACATTTGTAACTAACTTCTAATTCATTATTATCAATCTTTACTTTCTTCTTTTGAAAATAATCAACTGAACACTATTTTAGTCTCTTTAAAATTTATCTTTAATTCTATTTTCGTATTTTCATTTGATATCTTTTGCAACATTTCCTGAAGCTCTGAAGCATTATTTGCAAAAACAATTACATCACTTACAAAATCTAGTTGACATAAATAATCTCAATTTATTTTTACTCTCTCTTCTTATTGTAATACAAAGTATTTCTTTAAAAACTGCAAGAAAATAAGGAATCATTCTGTCATACTTCCTTTTCAATGTTTTTCTTCTTAGTATCACAAAGTAATCTAAGCATGACACGATCACCACTTCTTACGCTTGCTCAAGCTGTTAATACAGGCAAAACTCTCCATACAGTAGTGTCTCTCAGTGCAAGCCAAAGTAATCAATGGATGACTATATAAGTTAATGGGCTTGGACTGAAAATATTATGTTTTCAATTTTATTCTTAGTTTTGTAGTTAAGTAGAGATAAAAGGTGGCTGCTGAAGGGTTACATTAGATCCTAAGAGCTAGGAGCAGTGCTCTCAGATCCAAGGCTCCTCACTAATGAAAGCCACAAGCTAAAAACTAATCTGGGGATATTCGATGAATAGACACTACATATGGATTTTATGCACAAATCTTCTTGCATTAATTGATTACTCAGGTTTGCACCGAATGGCACTACTGTATGGAAAGTTTTGCCTATTTTAATCAAATCATGGTTATTGCATTTTGATAAATATTTTTCAAAATATGACAATATCCTGGATCCATATTTTGATGATTGAATGCTTTAATTATTGTAGAAATGCTTACATAATAAATGATTTCCATAATCTATAAATCAAAGGCATAATAGCAAATCATATTCATTGATCCGTTCTATTTGGATGTGATTCACTATGCTAAAACTACATTTAAATCCAGCTTGTTCTCTTAGCTGATTAAATGCTTAAGATGACTTGGAAATATCTTAGAAAAGATATTATATAATGATAAAAGATCTATACCTTTTAACAACTTTATCATCTTTCTTAAATATCAATATCAATATTACATACTTTCTATCATCTGGCATCTCTTAATAATTTGGTATGTAACTTTGTCAATAATTTTATTTTCTCACCCACATCTTTTAAGATATAAATTATTATTCCATAATTTACTGAAGTTTTTCCATTCTTCACATATTTATTTGCATGTCTCAGTTCATTTAAAATACTGAGTGATTCAGATGATACAGTAATTGTATAAAATACTTTGTTATCTTGTTCTTTATAACTATATAATTCTTTACAGAACTCGTTCACATATTTTATATCACTCTTTTTAGTAATGATTCTATCTTTTAGATATGATATGTTGAACTATTTCCATCATCTATGAGTGAATGTTGAATGTATAAAAAAAAAATTAAATGTTTTCCAAATACAAACAACTTGTTAGTAACAACACACAAATAGACAACACAGGTTAGTAATTACATAATGTTTTGAGTATTATTATTCTACACTCTTCTTCAGGTGTTGCTGGCCTATATGCACAGTGACAATATTCACTTAGAAGTTAAACTCACATGTTTAGATTCTTAAATATCGAATTTAAGGCAAATGCTCTACCAACTGAGCTATTTTGTCAAAGTTTTTAAAAAAAATTATATACGTTCACTCATAGATGATGGAAATAGTCCGACATATCACATCTAATAATATACCATCATTACAAACCTTGAGAGTCTATCTTCTCTTTTTATTGCAAAAATAAGTTTCCTACCAATACCAAAATGTTGTTTTATATTTTTGAAATTTTTATTCTTTTTTATAACTTTCTTTGACAAGCCATAATATTTTCTTATATCATTAACACTTACAAAACTATAGATATTCCATTCTTAATGATGGATCATTTTTATACATTTTCATATATCTTTTTGTTGGTACTCTATCTTGGTTCAGTAGAAAATTTACTAGGAAATTATTCCATTTGATGTATCAGCTTTTTTATTGTAGTCTTAATAGTGTATTAAATACCTTCTTATTGATTTCATTCATATCTGAACAATCACCAAAGTCTATTAATATTTTAGAAAATTTTTCAACTTCTAATTTAAATTTATTGGAGTGTTTCTGACGGGTAGGAATATTCACTATTAATATTGTTTTTCTTAATAATTTTTATCTCTCTATGTTTTGCATTAACAATAATCTTAAATCTCACTAACTGATAATCACTTTCTGTGTTGAATCTATTAAAAACATTAAAATCTTAAATAGATATTACTATTAATCAAAATAAAATTCATTTGTAATTTTTCTCAAAGAAAAAAATCATAATGTAAAAGTTATCTTTTTCAGTGAATGCCATAAGTTTGTATCTTTTTTTATTTCTACTACCATAACCAAATATATTAACAACACACATTTTCCTATCATTTACCAATTTTAGCATTAACATTTATTATGATAGTTTTAAAATATTATTTGCTCTGTTCAAAATTATTTTGCACATCTATATAAAAATCATGTATTTCTTCATGACAATGAGAACTTACTAGGTCAAAAATCTGAATTACATTTGGTATTGGTTGAATAACTAATCTTGCAACTCTGATATACCATCAATCTTAATACTGTTGTTCTACTTTTTATTTATAATGAATTCCACCTCACTTTTGTTTCCAATATTTGTGCCTTTATTACAAATAACATGACTACTTTTTAAATCAGTTGTTTTTTCACCTTTTCTTCTAATCACCAATGACACCATTTAATATTATAATTTTTCTTCCAGTTCATGCAATCTTTCTTCACTTGAAAATAATCTGAATTTATAGGTATCTAAATAAAAGATCATTAACAAATGATATCTTGAGTTCACAATCAGGAAAATCATAGCACTCTCCACTTACAGAAACCAACACATATCTTGTCTGATGATTTCAGAGCTTCACCAGAATACAGCCATAATTTACTTATGTCTGTCATGATTGTAAATATCTTGGGGAAATTGTTTATTTACACACACATTCATCACAGTTTAAAAAACAACTGATATTTAAAGTTGAGAACTATTAGGCAATTGAAAAGAAAGACTAGTGTTTTTGATTTTAAATCAAAGGTAGTCAATAAACTCACATTTCTGGATAATGCATTTTGGTGAAATGACCACCAATGTCTGTTTATTATATAAATAATCATATAGTAGTAACAGTTGCAATGATAAGAATGTATAAAAAGAGCATTAAGAATTTGTCCTCCTCACTTTTTTAAGGCTGCAAAGAAATATCAAAGGGACTACTTTCAGTTAATTGCAATTTCTTATTTGTATCTATATAATCATTAAGCTATGCTAATTTAATGTTAAAAATTATTAACTTCTAGTTGGTTATTAATATAAGATTATTAAAAATAAGATTCTGTCACCATTCTTGTGTAATTGTTGATAAGTTTAATAATTACTAACACAATATTTTCACCAGACTAACATATAAATTTCACTCTTAATTTCCACTAATGTTGGCAAGGATAAGTTTATACTTATTAAAAGCTTAAAGAATAGGTGGATCCATTCTGTTCTTGTCCAGGCTGTTATTTATTCATAGCTGGAGGGAGATTAGTTTTTTCATTTAATTACATATATATTAAGTTATACTAATTTCATGTTTATATTTATTAACTTCTGTTTGATTATTAAAACAAAATTAAAAAAGTCTGTATCTATACTAGTATAACTGATTATTAATTTAATACTTATTAATACCACATTTTTATCTTCTTAAGATAATAGTTTCAGTCTGAATTTAATGTTGGAAATAAAATTATAAACATCAAAAGCTCAAAGAATGGGTGAATCCATTCTATTCTTAATCCTTTGCTAAACATTCAGATATTACTTATTATAGCTAGAAACAGTGTGATTACATTTGTTAATTGTTTTGTTTTATGAAATTTGACCTAATATATATTTTTTTATTTGATTAATTTATACAGTGTACTTAGAAAAATATTTTTTATTGGATTAACTCTGTAAGTATCATATTCATTGCGAATCAAAGTGTTTGCACCAGAAAAAGTATGGAAGTTCTACTGATTTCAACCACTGTTTTACTGATATATTTTTTTTACAATATAGATTCTGCTATACTGCTTTTATTGATTTTTTTAATTGAAAAAAAAAAAAAACCCTGAAGGGGTCAATATCTTATGAACAGTCAGAAAATGACAATAGTCTTTATTGTTCTCAAAGAAAGGATCTCTTAAATGGTTTTTCCTTCCTTCTGGTCCTATTTTCCTTCAAAATTTATGAAATAAAAAAAAATATGATTTTTTTGCTTGTTTATTAAATATTTCAAATTATTTTTACACATTAATTAGTTGACTGTTATTTAAAACAAATAAAAATGCACATATCCAACATAATTTTATTCATTTACATTTTATTTTTATAAATAAAAGTTAATAAACATGATATAACATTAGCAATGAAATCTTAGCATAGTTTTATCTATGCTTTATGTGAAACTCATTGCATAATGTCATCACCTGTCAAAAGTGACAGTCTTAAAATTTTTTCAGGTATTTTAAGAATTACAAAGCAAACATCAGATTTTAAAGCTTTGTAGAGTTACCATAAATCCATAATTGTTCATTCACATTAGGGAAAAAAACTTTAAATAGAAAATAATTCATTCAGTTCTGAAAAAGTGTTTACATTAACATTTTTGATGCTTGTATCCTTTGTTCTTATTTATAACTCAATTTTAAATAATTATAAAATTAAAACAATGATTTTTTTTTAAAAAAATCATTTATAAGATTAAATTAAAAAAAGAAAGCACACATTATTGAGTTTTTAATATAAAATAAAGATTTTGTATAAAAATGAATAGTTAAGAATTTTGAATAATTTCTACCAGGTGGAAAAATAGAAATATCAAATTGTTAATGGATTATTATACAGTATATTTAGAAGAATATATATATATTCCTATAGCTTTAGCAAAATAATTTGTCTTGGTTAACATGATTATTACTACCATTTTGTCTTTATGACATTAAATCTATTATGTAATAATATTTTTTATTGGACAAAGAATATAGTTAGCATAAAATCATTATCAAAAATAGAAATGAAGTACATTATGCAGTTTTCATAATAAATTATAAAACATAACAAAATATCATATATAACAGCTACTATAAAAGTGTGTGTATATATATATATATTAATAATTGAACACAAAAAAACCTTTCTTGCACATGATATGCCTTTATTGAATGTTAAATATCTATTTTAATTATTAAGCCTATTATTCCATACAGAGGTCTATCTATTGTTTTACAATAAAAAAAACAACAATAATAAAATAAAACATAAACAAAACAAAATTAAATTATGATACAACAATTTAGTAGTAGATATTCAATAAACATTGAATTCTGATTGTACTATATAACATAACAATGCAGAGAATATAAAACAAATATATCTTTATGCAACTTTATATAAGGATATATTTTTATTAATTTTGGGTATTTTAATATTATATAGTCAATTGGTTTCAATCATTATTAAATATCTAACAATTTGGATTGCTGCAACATAATTTTATTTTGTTTTCTTTTTGTAATTTTTACTTCTATTATAAAACAGTAGATAGCACTCTAGGCTTAACAATTAAATTAAATGTTTAACATTTGATAAAGCCATAAAATCATATGCGAAAAAAGATTTTTTATATATAATTATTTATATTTTTTTATAGTAGCTGTAATATATATTTTATTAATTATTATAATTCATAAGGTCATTATATATATATATAATTTTAATATATTGAAGTTTGTATTAATGACGTTTAATCTATTACATACTAATACATATTTTTAAATTAAGTTGCATAGTTAGCATGATATGTTTCTATATATACATATTTGCAATTTTAATATATTATTGTTTTGAGTGTGTGTGGGAGGGGGGCATAAAATATTGACTATTCCTAGCTCTGCACTAAACCACATAGGTTTTTTTTTTAAATTAATGTTTGTAAAAATGAAATATTTCTATATATATTAAGTTTTAATATATTTTCTTATTTGTTTTACATATTTAAAACATCAATTACTCTCACAATTTTGTCTTAATGAAAATGAGGTGAGTTTATATATATATTATTTAATATATATATTTAGAATAACACATTGATTATTCCAAACATTTTGTATTAATGAGGCTTGACTTCATACATAATATATATATATAAGTTTTCTTATTTGATTAACACAAATAAAAACTCAGATTATTCTCACCATTTTATACTAATAAGATGTGATCTATTATATAATATATTTAAATAAAGAATATCTTATTCATTTTAGGGTCAGCCATATATGCATCCACATGGTTCTGAGATTTGTGAGAATGCTAATAAATATAGCATTCAAATGTTTGAAAAAATAAATTATTATATTGAAGCAATCGATGTCTAATCATCATCGATGCTTCACGTTTCACCATCAATACTAACCTCATAGGGGTCCGCAATTCAGACCTTGCTATAAATATATGCTATTCACTCACACACTGTATGCCTAATCATTAGAAAGATTAGTAAAATTAATTTTTATTCAGTAAAATAAAACAGCAGTGTGCGTGATGCGTATATATACGAATGAAGCAATAATGTTATTAATGTTTATTGCTGACAACTAAACATTTTCTTTATATAATTGTAATTTTTTTTTTTTTGTTATATCTATACTTATTTTGATTTAAAGTATTTAATTAAACTATTGGAATGTAACAACAAAGAAAAATGGGGAAGGCTTGAAATACTGAAATTACCTTTATCACTAGTCAGATCGTTGTCTATAATTAAAATTTATAAATCTTAATTAAAATCGAAAAAACAAATCGTTTATCAGTTGTTGTCAAATGATTTAAAATAGTTAAAAATGGTATTTCAAGCCTTATCTATTGAAAATATTTTTGCTAATTAAATGTTGTCTTTAAAGGGATTACAGAGATAAGGTTGGTATATGAAATTGCATTCTGGGCAGTATTGAAATGTTATAAAAGGAACCACAGAACAAAGGAAGTTAGTTTTTAGTTACTTTCAGGTTTTAGTTGAGTTCAGAGGAGTTTTTAGTGAGTTGAGTTTAATTACTTAAGAAGCCAACACAAGTTCTGCTGATGAAGTGTGAGTAATGGAGCCATCCGCCTCTCTTTTTCTCTCTGAGAACTGTCTACCAGCCGTCAAAATTCCATCTGACTGGCCATATAAGATGACGAAGAATTGTCAACCTGCCTGCCTGCCGCTATGCTGATAGAGCTGCCTTAATATGAACATTCACGGGTTGATTTATAATTTGTAGCTGAATTAATTCACAAATCTGTTTATGATGTTTTGCTAGTGTTGCTCATAAATTCTCTCTCTATAATCCTTTATTAATACTTATGTAATTCTAAATATACGCTTGCTTTCACGCTTAATTTATGTTTAGATAACTTTATGCATATCAATTAAATGTATACAATTTATTTTGTTTAATATATATATATTATTTTCTCTAATATGTCAGTATCAATCAATCTCGCGACTGTAATTAAATTCATTAGTAAAATTATATTCATTTGTTTATTTAAAATAGAAATCATTCGCCAGGTTGGTGGTATACTTAAAAGTATTTTATCGTGGATGCTTATTTCACTTTGTTGTTTAGTTGCCATTATAAAAGATTGCGACACCTAATATAAAATTCTGCCTTTTCTTACCCTCGCCTGGAGGGCTAATTCTTTAATTAATACGTATATGGGAATCGAAACCTAAATGCAAATTTTATTAGTTTAATGTTGTAGAAAGAGTTATTATTTTATTACACTTTGTTAAATGACTCAGGATTGAAAACAGATTATTGCGCAAGAGGTTAGATAATTTCCAAGTTTTAAAATAATGTTATAAAATTATATTCATGTCCAATAACGTTGCTGGCATACCATCTACTTTATTCTGATGTTTTATCTTCTCCATTTCTCGATTGTTCAGCCATTGGGAACGTCTAAAGCTCCCATCCTATTTTTCAAAAATCGTCCGTAATCAGAGACACTAATCTCTGTTGAACATAAGGTTTATGAGGATTATGTGCTGCGGATGGCAGTACATAATGATCTGAGGTCTCAAACTCAGCCTCTCCTTCGATATCGCTCTGCCAGAATGCGCGGACATATCAAATCTAAGTTCGTCTCAAATATTCTTTTAAATGATAAAATATCCAATCACCATGAGGCTTTATTTCGTTATTGTATGCTAGTACCATTACCGTCCGCCTAATCTTTAGTAAGTCGCAATGATATGTTAAAGATAATGATTCATTTCGTAAAAATACATTTAGTTCATTGAGTTAAGATGCTTTCTTTTAAAACTGTCATCGATTCCTATAGACGTAAATCTAATTTATATTAATGATTGCATAACTTACTCTTGTAAATAAAGCGCATTGTTTGTTTTTTATTTCTAAAAGACGTCTTTTCAAAACAATGCGAATAAAAGTATAAATAATGGTTCTCCTAAGAAATACATGATTGAAATCATATATTTTGCCCGTTATCAAATAAATCATTTACTGTTAAAACTGTCATGATCTTTTATATTTAATTTCGGCATCCACAATGCTCCGTAGCAAAAGTTTTCTTTAATTAGCTTATTAACTCCGCATAAGTTATAAAACGCTATAAAATTGTATCTATAAAATTATATTTATTAAATGAGTGATAGAGGGGATTTTATACAACAAATTCCCAAGTCTTGTAAATAAATAATATTGTCCCAAGCGTTAAACTATTTGGTAAAATATACATACATTTCCTAAATCTTTTGTAATATATATATATGCGTTTGTTTAATATTTAATAAATATATCTATTTCATGTAAATCCTAGTTTGTTTTTGAATTATTTTTGAGTTAATATTTAGAACTACTTTCTTTAGCTAAGAGCTTAGCATTAATAAATAAGTATAATAAATGTAATTCCTGGGCTACTCTAACCTCGATCATCATCATCAGTCCGATTTTATGCTCTACCACTTTGCTTACGGGCACGAATTTAAAATAATTTTACTTTGTCATCAGAATTGTTGTTCATTGTGTCAGAGATTCAAAGAATAGGCAAATAGGTTAGAATTCAGGACTGCTTCAGACCTGTGTATCTCGAGGATGATCGGATTCGAGGTACTTTTGCTTAGGATTTAAATCTTGTTAAGTGAGCATACTATTTTGACCGGTACAATATAATATACCAATAATAGATAATATTCAAATGCATAAATTATTGTCATATTAAACAAATTTAATATGCTTGTAAAAATAAGAATGCATTGCAAAACAATTCAGTTTAAAAAAAAACAGATTTTAAATAATTAAATTTAAAAAAAGATTAATAGGATTTTGATAAGAGATTCAAAAACAAGATAAAAAAACAAATTTAGAAAATTTAGTAACAAAGTATTTTGCATGTTCATTCAAATAAAGAGTGAAATTGTTTTTCAAACCTTTGTAATTAAAATAAAATCCAGTTATAAAATATTAAAGGTGTGACAAATAAGACTAACAATGTCTGAGACAAACAAGATCAGATGTTCAAAAACAACAAGTAAAATTTATATAAAGTTATTTTTTCTTAAATAGTCACTCTGGATTTTCTCTTTACACAAAATACATTGAACCTTCATTATACTGACTGAGTAAATCAGCAGAAACTATCAACTTTGGAAATATATCTTGGACATCTGGAATTTGAAATCTTATTTTTGAATAAAACTCTAGTTAAAATGAAGAAACATTTCACATTTCAAAACTGGAGATTGTTAAAAAGAATACTGTGGCCATTTATGAATTGATATCATAAAGAAAATAAACTGTGGCTATATGACTTGCTTTGTAACTTTAAAAAAAAAAACAAATTATTTAGACTATCTTAACCATTTTAAAGTTTTATTTTAGTGTATATTTAATATTAATAAGCTATATTTTATATTATAAATTGCTTAAAACAGGAATGAACATTGTTAAAAAAAGTTAGTTGCATTTTACTGCAACTGAAGTTAAAAACTCTTTTTTTTTAAAGAAATTCTCTCCATATTGTATTTATAATATATATGTTAACTTTTGTTGACATTTTGAAAAACTGTTTTTCTTTAATATGCATATTAACTAAATGTTGCTTTTGTATTAAAACAAAGTTTTTTTATGTAGTAATTGTCAGAAAATAATCAAAGGAGTAATATTCTTAATAAATGTAAATTGTTGACATAGGTGGGGAAAAAGTAAAATAAAGCATCCAAGTGTTAAATAATGAGATTAGTAATTATAAGTAATTTTAAGTTAAAGATTTATTTAAATCAATCAAATTCCTTTGTATATAATTTAATTAACCCTTCTGTTGTTGCTGGGCTTATGTATTTAAGCAGTTTGCTCACTGTTGAATAGTTCAATATATCTGCATCTATATGGGAGGATTCATTCTAGATTTTGTTCTATTAAATTAGATAGTCCAAAAGTGACCATCCCTAAAGTTAAGTTGTAGTGTTATTAAATCAGGATTTGGATCTGAAATAGTTACTCCCAAGAGTTATCCCATATTAGAGTAATGCATGTATGCAAGGAAACTTATGAGTTAAATAAATGTCTTATTTGTATGAGTTTGTCTGTATTTAAAGTGATAGTTTTAAGTATATTAAAAACCAAGGGTTTCTGTAAAGTAAATGTACTTGATCATAAAACTGTATTAATGTTATAAAGTATAATGGAAGATCAATGTTTAAATTAGTCAAAGAAACCTTGGACATTATAAATAATTATGTTTTCCTATATATGTGTTAACTAAACAATAATGTATAAGAGATTGAAGAAATCGTTTTGTTGAAAAAAAAGTTATATTTCTTTTCAAAATATGATTTATTAACATAATATTAATCTTTGAATTTACATGTCATATGTAGTGATATATAAGATTCAAACTATGGTTTATAAAGCAGAACTTGATTTACCAAGTGAACAGAAAATCTTGAATTGTATATGAATATACCTTGCCAATCATAGCTTCTCTTATAGTTTACTAAGTAACCCCTGACCTTAATGGCAACTAGATAAATCACAGCTACCACGAATCACATCATCTCACCATCCAAAAGATGAGAAAGTGAAAACCCATACTAATCCTCACAGCACCCACATCCCAGCCCCACCCCCCTGCTAAGGACTAGGAACCAGGCCTTGGGGTATTTCCAAAGCTCAGACTCTCTCATCCAATGCCCGTGCTAATTCCCACAGCACTCAGATTCCCCCAAAGCCCAGGCTTGTGGGATCTTCCAAGCATTAGATCCTGCCATCCAGATGGCAGAGAGGAGTGACACAGCAACCATGATTTGAAGTTTAAGCCATAGCACTAATCAAAAATATAAATCTCACATGCTTACATCATATGCCATCTACAGATTATCACATAGTCCAATAACCAACCTACAAATCACATAGAGAACAAAGAGATTAAAACCACAATGTATCACATCATCTCCACTGCCCTGAAGATGAGAAAGATGAAACCCATACTAATCCCCACTAGCACTCACATCTCAGTCCCCCTGTAAGAACCAGAGTTCAGGCCCCAGGAAAATTCCCAAGTTCCAGACTCTCTCATCTGAAGCCCATACTAGAACCCAAAACATCCACATCCCAGCCCCCCTTCAAGACCAGGAAGCAAGCCCTGAGAGCTCTCCAAGCAACAGACTCAGTCCTCAAGACCACAAAGATTAGTGGTACAGTAACCCCAATCCAATGTTCAAATCACAGTTGAACTCTTTGGGAACTTGAGTTTTGTCCATCATGTTTCAGCTTCCAGACAACTTATAAAAAACTAGAGGCCTTAGTATCAATGGTATGTTAACATCCTTATTTTGTTATATTGTCTGATCTGCATATTTATTCCATGTCCATTCATCAGAATTAACATATGTCCAGGGATTAACTTATGTTCTTCATGTTCCAGCCAGGTGATCATCTAATATTAAATCAAATAATGTATATATATATATCACAGTTTATTTCCTGATGCTTAATGTTAGGTAACGCCTATATAAATGAAATTGAAAGAAAACAATTTCAACATAATTAAACTGGTTATTAGAATATATATACATTAGCTTAGTTAAATAGTAAAATAAGATGTTTCTATATGTATAAATTGTAATTTTTTTTAAACTAATGCGAATAAAACATTAATTAATAAAATCAGTTTATATTTTTTTTTTATAAAATCATTTTATATTAATGAGGTTCGCCCTATTATGCAATAATCTAAATGATAAGAAGTACATATATTAAATTTGAGTCTCATTACAGAAATAAAATCATTAAGTTTAAATTTATATTTTAATATCTATCTAATAAGTGAAATTGATATTAGTAGAAATTAAAGTTAGCATAAATTAAGATATTCATAATTTTTGTTTTTAAATATACTGTTTGAAAAGTATAGGCCTGATGATAATAATTTTATTCCCTAAGCAGATTAGAAAAGAAATTGTTGATTCTGCAAATAATTGATAAAAAAAAAAAAAATCTAGAAGAAAAATCAGTTGGTGATCATGAAAGAAGATTAATTTTTCAAGGGATTCTGCTATAATGAAATTTAAGAAATTGAATAGAGAAAGTAACTTGAGATATAAATTGCTAAAGATATTAATTATTTGATTTTAATTGAAATCTTTCGGTTGATTGCTCTAAGAGAAAATACATATACCAAAGAAAGTTACAATAAAAGTTCTAATCTTTATATTTAGATATTTTAACAGATTCTGAAAATTAAAATTATGTTCAAATAATATTATTGTTATCTGGGATTTTAATAAGATTTCCTAATTAATTGACTTGTTTCTGAGTGATTATACTTATTCTTTTATTATTTAGAAGCAATAATATTTAAACAGCATTAAACTGTTGCACATCCTTTTACAACTGCCATTATCATTATGTGTATTTAACAATCACCATAATTATTGCAGATTATTTTTGTTAGGAAATAATTAATGTGAAAATTAATTTGGTAACATGATAGTTTCTTGTCAATAATTTACTATTATTATTATTAATATTAAAGCAACAAAACACAGCATGATACTTTTAAGTAGAAATCTATTTACCCTATCCCATTTCTGCTACTTATTGATTATTAAAGCTTACACTATAGTAGATAGAAGAATTAGAGAAGAAATAAATTATTATTCTTTAATTAGCATTATTATTCTGGGATAATAAATTAGTACGTTATTCTTATATTTTTAACATGTCTGAGCAGTAGAACATTACTATGCTAGAAAATAGGTAGCAGTTGAGGATAGCCTCCAATGTCAGTCATTATTGATAACTGAACTTTCCTCTACAAAAAAAAAAATGTTTTCTTTTCTACGACTTAGAAAATATTATATGATAAGTTGATTTGAATAACAACAATTAAATGAGGGTATATTAAATCAGCTGTGATATTTAGGCTATTACTGATTTTAGTGATATTTAAATTTAGAAATCAGAAATATTTTTATTCATTTAAAACTTTACAAATAAGTTATCATATATCAAATTTATAAAATGAAATATTATAATGGTAGAAATGTATATGTATATAAATTATTGAGATAAATGTCTAGTACATTTAAAATATAAACAATCAAACTGTGCTCTAATTATTATAAATTAAGTCAACTTTTTACACGAAGATATGAATGTTTTTGCAGATGCAAGATATCCAGAGGATTGAATAGTAAATGAACCATAATATTAAAAGCAATTTATAATAGATTCCACTGGAATTGAAAACTTTATTTGGTAATGCTTTCAGATTTTTTCTCTTCTATGAATCTTAAATATATATATATCATTAAAAACCAGTCAACACTTAGACAATCCCAATATCAATAACAATCAACAATTTCAAACTGTTGTCAAGACAACCTCCTTTTAACAATAAAGATGGTGTTCCTCCCATCTTTATTAATGGTCTAATATACTTATATTGACACTAAATATTGCAACTTAACCACAGAGATCAAAATTATTGATACAACCAAGTTTAAATAAACCCCTTTGAACAGGTAAGAGATTTATTTAAACTTCTTTGTAGCAATAATTTCAATCTCTGTAGTCAAGTTGTATTTATTGTTAAAAGGAAGTTGCTTTGACAAGTTTGAAACTATTGATTGTTATTGAGATTGGGATTGTCTAAGTGTTGACTGGTTTTTAATGATTACTTATAACCCCAATTAGCCTTGAATATTATTATACTTAATATATATATATTCTTGCAATATTATTTTACCAATATGATTAAACTATGTTTAAAAACTATCAATGCTCATATTTTTGTGCCTCTGCTGTGTCCGGTGGTGACCTAATTTACTGCTGGATTGCAATTATAATTAAGTTAAATAATAACAACAGGCAGCCTAGCAATTTAATTAATTTAACATTTTAATATATATACATTAGTTATGATGGCAAACATTTATACAAAATGAGTATTTACATTAAATACATATGATGATATGCATACAAGTGACATGACAGTATGGTCCCCTGAGTATCTAGTGATGCACTCGGAGATAGGTTCTCCAGAGGTCAGGTGAAGCAAGAGGCTGGAAAAGGTTGTCAGAGGAAAAATACGTCTATTCTTCTAGGGCTCCACTCAGCAAGTATGGCATTTTTTTGTTATCTTGCCATTATCCTTTTTTCCTGCACTCCTCCTCGTTCCTATATCCTGATTGGTTGGTGGCTCTTCACCACGTAGTGGTCAAAGTAATCACTCAAACCACATTAAGTTTTTCGTATAACAATAGTTCTTATTTATGTTGATAGACACATATACTTTAAACTATCCTTAACTATTTCAGTCTTTATATTTCTTTAGCATAAAAATACATGCTGATTACTCTTCTATATTGCGTATTCAGCATCTCCCCCAATTCAGAGATCAGAGGGTTTACATTTTCTGGACTCTGAATTAAGAGCGTAGTTGCTGAAGTGGGCAAAAATTTTTCTTTCCTGCATAGGGTGAAGGGGGGATGTTGGTTTCCAAAGCTGCAGTATTGTTGCCATTAGGAGACTTAAGGCCTGTAATTTTAATGGTACCTGTAATTTTAATGTTGTTTCCATTGACATGACGAGCTTTAAGAGTTGACTGACATGGCTTTGGGGATTGTTTCATCTCAGACATGATGGATTTCCAATCTCGAAGAGACATAAGAGACACACGGCTACCGTTATCAATTTCCATCAGCCGTGTTTCCCAAAGATTAACTGGGATTGCCATTTTATGATTATGATCTGATGACACATTATATAGATTTATTAATAAAGAATAGGGAGGTTAGAGAGATGGAGAACTAGTACGGAGAGTAAAAAGAGTTTAAATATATACAGAAGTAAACATAATATTAGGTGCGAATTAATATATGATAATAATAAGGAAAGTAGTTCATTGTTTAAGGCTCGAACAGTATCTTTAGAGACAAGAGAATATACATGTAAATGGAAAAATATGGTGATTTAGTCTGCAAATTGTGTAAGGAAGGAATAGAAAATATTAGTTATCTGTTAATTGAATGTAAATGTTTGAAAACAGAAAGGGTACAAATAATATAGTTATGGAAAAATAAATATGAAAAAAGTGATTATACATAAAGTGGATTATTGGTTTTTATGCTAGGTTTGGGAAAAGATAAGGGGGATTTAGATATAAAGGCCATACAGTTGACAAAGATTATGTTGTGGAAATGGGATGAAACAGAATATGGAAAAACTTAGAGTGGGGAATGAAAAATAAAGTGGCTAACAGGTTTCTCTGGGTATAATTGCTGAGAGATTCTTGACTCTGTTTAAGAAGAAGCCACAGTACACATCAGATCACATCACATCCTTACAATAACACACATTGAACACAGAATATAAACATAAGGAATTAAACACTTGTGAATGAAATAAAGCATATGTGCAGATATACACATGTATGTATTAGTTAAAGTTAATAAAAATTAATACATCCATTGAACAGTTTAAGCTGGTAACTTATTAGATATAAAGGTTTGAATAAAGTTAGGTTCGTATTTTACAAACTGGAAATACCCAAAACAAAAATAATAATTAAAAGGAATTAATAAAAAAAATTCTTACTAATTTGAGTTTTATTAATATTTTTAAATAACCGTACTTGACTAAACGATGTTACTCAAACAATTCGGAAGGTTTTGTATGAATAAAAAAATCCAGTTTTATAATCTTGTGTGAAATGAAGGGAGAAAGAAAATCTTATAAAATGTGCTTAACAACAACCATGATAGCAACAACAATTTTTTTTTTTTGGCTTAGAAATTATAACAAGTAAAGAAAAAATATAAGCAGTTTTTCTTTTATTTATTCTTTTACCGATGACAGATCAAATAATCTGAAAACTATATACACTGTTTTGATAAAACATTCTTCATCATTTTAATAAACAAATAACGCACAAGAAAATCTAGAACTGTAAGTTGTTTAATTATAAATATATTAAAACAGACAAGATTATCTTATTCTTTCGTTGGAATCGAACGTTTACAGAACTTTGTACACTATAAAAAAAATCATAGTCGTTTGATTGAAACATAATAGGCACAAAGACTCTTTCTTTAATATAATTCTCTTGTGTGTTTCCACCATTACGTATATATCCAATGACTCCCAGATGTCATGTTGAAGGTTTCCTGATCAACTGTGAGAGTTGCCAAGCCAGATGCTACCCAAGCTACATGTTCATTTTGAAAGAAATGGATAAAATTGGAAAAAAACTGGAAAATGAAGCAAGAATAAATAATTATTCCAGAGATGCTGAAAGTTCCCAATACACAATGAATTTCACCACCTGAAAGAAGATACTCCAGTGACCCGAGATGTCTACAGAATCACCCATAAATTCATGTTGTCATGTTTGTTGTTGTCATCACATTAACTTTGTATATTTTGTGAGGTTTTCTCTCCTCTATTCTTTTACTTCCATATTCGAATTTTAAGGTGGAAGTGCAGAGAAATTTAACATTATGTATTTTATTATGTAAATGAGCTAGGTTAAAATTAATTTATTGTTAAAATAAAAGATATAAATAGTTCTTTCAAAAGAAAAGAGGGTCTGAACTATGATAAAGACTGAACTTACAGAGAGGTAAGACTTATTTTAATTTGTTTTCTGACAGATTATAGAAACAACACTCTTATAAAGTTCATTGATAATAAAATTTTATTAACCATTTGTTAATATGTTACATACTAACAATTACTTGTAAGTGCATGTGATTAATTTTAATAAATTGATATCAATGCTAATTATACATAATAGTAGAGTTGACAATTAAATAAATCAGTTTCCATTTATTTTATTACTGTTATTTTACTTGTGACACAAGTACAAATGGATTCATTATTTCAAATATATTTCAGGATAACATTCTACATGGTATAATAGTTATGTCATGTTTAATTCAAATTTAAAGACCAATGCCATTTACTCATTAGATGGTACTACTGACTGTAAATCATTATTTTAAGATGGCATGAAATGCAGATGCTGATGCATACCAATAGTGACATGTGGTGGATGATATTTTGATGTTTTGATGAAATTATGTGAATGTGGAAGTATTGTAATTCATAGTTACTATGTTATTAAGTTCATATTTTGTTCATTATAGTATTTCATAATGAATTATAATAAATGTGTTAATTAGTTAATTTTATCTTACATCAAGGATCATATATGATTTATTGCTAACACATCACTAACTTCACATACCTCTAATTTATATGTGAACATACATGTGGCATGAATCTAAGAACTATACAATATGAACCATAATGTTAAGTCACTGCTCACATCAACTAGTTATCTCCTTGACATAACTCATACCTGAAGAGAGTAGCTGCTCAGTTTATGATTGGGTTCGAATTCTGGGAGTTTAACGGATTATAGCAGAGAGTGGGTGGATCCAGTGAGCATTACTAGACAAAAGGGAGTGAGCAGTGTTTAAGATCCGCTTGGACCATAATGTTGCTGGATTCTTCCAATCCTCCATGGACAGTCAGTTTCTTGTCGTGGCATGTATAGCGGCATGGGGATGAGTCCAATGGAGATTGGCTAGTTGTCCAGCCATTAGAATATATATGATGATATACGCACAAGTGACCTGACACTATGGTCCCCAGAGTATCTAGTGGTGCACTCAGAGATAGGTTTTCCAGAGGCCAGGCAAAGTAAAATCTGGCAAAGATTGCCAGAGGAAAAACACATTCATTATTCTACGGATCCACTCAGCAATTATGGCATCTTTTTTGTTATTTTGCCATTTTCCTTTTTTCCCATGTTCCTCCTCGTTCCTATACACTAATTGGTTTGTGGATTTTCTACACATGGTGGTCATATTAATCACTCGAACAACATTCATATAATAATAGTTCTTATTTATGTTGATAGACAAACATACTTTAAACTATTCTTAACTATTTCAGTCTTTATATTTCTTTAACATTGATTAATTTTCTATATCACTTATTCAGCAGCCGTTCATTAATATAAACTAAGTAGTCATGTAGGCCCAGTAAAAATTTTCATGACTATGCTATATTTCTTTGGTAGATGATTCTAAAAAAAACAAAAGGCTATGTTGTGTTATATTGCATCAAAAACATTTTTAAAAAGCTTTAACCTTCCCTTATCTAAAAAAAGCAGTATACTTTCCTTGTTCCATTAAAAACATTGCAAATTTTTAATAAAATTAATTTTACATTAATTCTCTTACTAAAGTTGAATAAATAAAGATTTATGCAGTTTAATTTGGTAATTGTAGCTAAGTGTGATTTTGGCCAATGAAGCCAATTCATAGCACTCATGGGTTTATCCAACATTTGAAAGGTTGAAACTTTATTAATTTCAGTATAATAAAAAAAAAGGAAAATAATTCTAAATATTAATACTATTATTATTTTTTGTAAGGGATTACTTATATTAAATGATAATTTATTTAAATACTTCACAGAAAATTTATTGAGCTTTAACGATTGTAATCATCATGATGAAATACACCTGGGTCTCTTTTTACGTGGATTTATTTAACGTGATTTTGAAGTTACGCAATTCACGTTTCTCCGGAAGTCAAACTTCAATAATGCGCTATTACTTTAAATAATAAATTTCACGCACTTATGTCATATTGAAAATAATAGCACATTATTGGAATTCGACTTTCATCATAGTAATTTCAATATTTTCAGTGCTTTATAATAGTAAGATTTTATGCAATAATGAAATTAAAATCATGAGTTCCACATTTTATGTATACACACATTAAATTTTACAAGATTATAATGTAAATTTGTTCAAACATTGTGCGTGTTAATTTTGCATTTTAAATCACATTCTGTTTTTGCTTTTTAAAAAAGAACGTAATCAATTATTAATCATTTAGTGTCCGCAAGTTTATTTTTAAAAGGTGAGTAATAACAGTGGGCACAATTAAAATTGAAAATTAAAAAATTAAAGACAAAAATAAGAATTTAATTTTTAGTTGTTAGATTAATTACTAATTACATTGTCACCAGAAAACCATTAACACAACATGAGAGTGACATTGGCGCTAGTTGTATTTCCTCTTGTGCAGAATCTGATTTTTTACCAGTTTGCAAACGAACCTGTTATCAGCAAATAATGATAAATAATTAAAACGTGTATAAAAAATGTAAATTATGCATAAAAATATATTGTTTTGAATAAAATTAAATATTATAGTTAAAAAAAGTTTGTTTTGTATCAATTTTTTTCAAATTTAAAATTTTTTATTAGTCATATTTTATTTCCTTATTTTTTTTTTGCGCGAATTTTAAAGTAATTTTACATTGGTGAATTGCTTTTACTCGATTTTTGAAAAATCACAGTCCGCATTCCCCCTTTTTTAAGGTAAGTTACGTCTATTTTTCCGTGATTTCGTTTGCGCGTGTTTTCTGAGGATCCTATCTATCACATAAAACAAGACCCAGGTGTAATATATTTTTCACCACAAATTTAAAATAAATAATGGAAAACTGTACAATTGCTTATAAGTTCTGGCAATTTAATGAAGGGCTATAGCATATAAATCTGGAGTGCAAGATCCTTAGACTGATTCCAGTTCTGCATATTTGGTGCTTGAACTTCTCATGAATTCTCAAGCAATAAAGCCACTTTATTTATTTTTACAGATTATAGTAAATATTAAACAATTGCCATAATTTTCATCATTAAAAATTGACTATATTTTTCATTATTTAGAATATTTTTTCTATAATTATTTTCTACAAAATAAAATTAAACCATATATATATATATTGTAATGGGATGGGTATCAGTGTGAAGGAAATTATGGTGGAATATCAGGGCAAATACCTGGGGTGATGGAATCTCATCATCAACCCCAAATCAACAACATAAAATTAAAATTTACAAGTAGTATATTAAAAATATTAAAGTAAGGATATTAAATAAAAATATATAATTATTATTGGTAAAGATAATAAAATAAAAAGGTATTAAGTAATATTAATATCCAAAAATATAAAAGTAATGTTATATATTAAAGTAAATTAATATTATTGCATGAGCATGAGAGATCAACCAGTTACTACTTAAAGCAATTAAAAATATCATTAACTATACATTAATCAGCATTATCAATAAGTATAAGTAATACTCATCCATCATCATCACTGATGATCAATAATAAAATAAATCAACAATCCATCTTATGACTGGATTTGAAATGGGTCTACTGTAGACCAGCCCAACTATTTAGCCCTTGTCAGCTTGTGGCAGATTATTGAAACCATTAATTTGGATGAACCACGTAAGTGCTAATCCATCAGAATACACAATCATAAAAACAAAATGCTGGTATATTAAAATATGCTGATCATTATCAATGCTCTGACCACTTAGTACCATTAATGTACTGGCCAATTATAAAATTAAATTATAATAAAGACTAAATTAAATAAAATATAGTGCATGCACCATTCTAGGATATATTAATTATGTTGGATGTTCTTAAGCACTAAATACATTCCTGTTTATATAATGACCACTCTGCACAAATCTAGCTCAGAAGAACACAAGCTCAAGTATTGTTATGCAAACATGCTAGGATGGTTACTGGCTATTGATAATTTTTCAATCTTATTTAAATGACTCAATGCAAATAATTATTCTAGGCCACTTAAATATCTGACAGGATTTTCATCATATTCCCCTTTAAAAACTTTTAGCTGAATAAACTTTATTATATTGCTGTTTATCCTTTCCTCCCTGATTCCGTCCTGACTATGAATTTGTTCATTGTCACCCCTACCAATTAATGGCATCATCTCATTTTCATATTTATTTCCACATTTATTTTCTGAAGACACTTTATCATCATTTTTAACTACATAATCAATAACATTAACAGAAATATTTGTTATTCCTGTTATTCTATTAACATTAATGATATTTTACCACTTATAAACTTTTCTTGTTTCTCAAATCATTTATGTATTTCTTATTCTAATGCTTTATTATCATTTTCCAATTTATTAGATATTTCCTCTTCTTTTTTGTTACTACTATCCATAAACACTTGATGGTCATCCAATTTATTTCTTATATCATCTAAATCCTCTGGTTTTATTTGTTCAATATTACTCAATTCTTCTTGCATACCTTTCAAATTATCTTGCAATTATCTATATACCTTTGACAACCTTTTCATTTCATTCTCAGTTTTATTTTGTTTCTTACATATCTCTTTATATTCTAATTTTGTATGTTTCTTAACAACTATTACTTCTATTTTAATATTATTTACTTTTAATTTTAATTCTTCATGATCACCTTTACATGCTTTCTCAATCTTTATAAACCTTTTTTCCAATGAATGGTGTCCTATTTAAATGTCTTCATTGCATTATCCAACCAATCAAGTTTAACCTCTAAATCTTTCTGAGATTTGTTCAATTGATCTCTAAGCTCATTAAACTTATAATCACACTTTTCACTAGATTCCTTTAATTTAACATCTAAATTATAGATAAGTTCCTCTAATCCTGCACTCTTATCATTAACTTCAATCTTACATAATTCAAATTTATGATTCATATCTTTTAATTCTTAATTTAGATTATTCATCTCTCTTCTTAATTCATTATTTCTAATGTCAATTTTATTATTAATAACTTCTAATTTATCATCTGTAGCTCTATTTTCTTTACTCTGATTGTCAAATGTATTGTCCATACTTTCTCTAAATTCTTTATTTTCTTTACTCTGACTCATAAATTAATTATCAATAATCTCAACTAGCTTCCTAAACATTTCCTGAACACTACCTTCAGGTTTTACCGTTTTCTTACCCTTACTTTCCATAATTGATTATTTGTCTCTAAAAATAAATATTTATATTTTAAAGTAAATAACTTGCAAAATTATATCAGATTATTTCATTTTTGAATATTAATATATTTATCCATTAACTTTTGAGTCACTGAAGTTCATAAGACAACAATAATGATATCATTTATTTTACAACACTCAAAACATTATTTTACTATTTCTTATTTGGATAGACTCAAAAAAATTGCTGGATTCAATCAATTTTACAAAATATTACTGCCATACAAATGTAACCTATATTATCTTGCAATCATGAATATGTATATATAAGACTTCTAATCTCAATCGATTTAGTCTTTAATCAAGACCTGAAATTAGGCACCAATTGAAATTGATCACCAGGGTGGACTTCTACACAAATTGGTCAATTTAATGATGCATACAAAATTTAAGCTCTGTTATGTCAATCATAACAAAATTTAAGCTCTGTTATGTTAATCATCATCAATAATAAATAAATATGCTTTCCTAGAGCTTGAAAAGAAGGATTAAAATATGCCCAGACCTCTCTTTTCTAATTTTTAAATACTACCTTTTTTTTAGATCATAAATGTATAACCCTTTTTACTACTCTTTACCTATGACATTTAATTTGAATTAGGAGTAGAGACATCTCCCAATCAAATCAAAATATCCAATCCACCCTCAATAATTATATTACCCTGATAATAAAATGAAATACTAATCTAACTCAGCTTTCCTTTAAATTGTTCATTTGCAAAATAAATAATCTTAATAAAAGAAATCTTATTTATAAGAAATTTATATGACTCTTCAACAACTAAGCAAACAATGCAAAACTCCCAAGAAATATAATAATTTTATTAATCAACCAATATAAATGTTCTAATAAATATCAAAGATTAACACAATCAAATTGTTATAATTTAAGCTATTAGATTATCATTTAATATAAATTCTGACTTAGATAATTATAGAACTTTGGTCTTCTTCCATTAAATACTTAATAAATCATCAAGACAACATTTAACAAGCAATAATGCACCACCAGTAGTAAATATATTGGACAACATATAATATTTAACAATAGTAATAGAATTATATCTTTTATAACAAATGGATTTAAAATATTTTATATAGTTAATCTAAAAATTTTAATTTCCATTTCTAATATGCCTATTATATAATAATCAAATGTATTTAACTAATATAAATGCATAGTATACAATATAATAATGCTATATGAAATTGATATAATAAAAATTAATATGTAATAATACCTCACCTCATCTTTAAAAAGAGAGGAAAAACATCTATAACAGTAAGAATACCACTATGCTAAGAATAATATGAAATGATATAGATATGGAACATTCTTTTCTGGATAGTATTTCTAAATTGCATATATAAATTAAATATCTGTGTATACATATTGTATACATATTATATACTGTTAATTTGATTATAGTAACAAACAAGTGTTAAGAATAAATCCATTGTTAATTAGTCCAAATATTCAATATTGTAAATTAGAAAATCTGTGTGTATTAATTATACAATAATACATAGAAACAGTGTTATTAAAAAAGATATGATAGTTCATAGCACCCAAACCTTAAATAATATTTTTTGATAATTTCTTTTCCATATTAAAAGACTAATCATTTCATCCACAATTAACAATTCAGTAAAAAAAATATGTGTTTAGATAAATTAAAATAGATATATAGCTTTAGATAATAGGTGCTGGAAAACATAATTTTTGATTAAAGTTAGATAATATATCAAACAGTAGTTGAAAACAATAACTTCCTAAAAACAATATCCATTGGGAATAAGAAGCAGGGAAAATTTGACCACAATGAGATTTTTCATTTTTCAATCACTAACGATTTCAAAACAATTTTTTAAAAAAATAAATATATATTAATCCTTAATTTAAGTTCTCTAATAAAAAATCTATTACCATGCATCAGAATAAGCGATGTCTGCAATTAGTCTAATATTATTACAAATCCTCTACACATTCAATAACATAAGACAACAGTTTCCACCTCCAAAAAAGCTGTTACAGATAATACAATGATCTGACGAAAATGTTCATTAGTATTTGAGGAAAATATCTTTTTCCTTTAAAGAGGAGATAATAACTTTATTAATTAATATAAAAGCTATGTTTGTATTAGAGGGGAAGGGAGGAGAATAAGGAAAGAGAGAGAAGAGGAAAGGTAGGAGAAAAAGAGAGGGGGAGAGTAAGAGAGAGAAAAGAGAAATGAGAGAAGGTAGGGAAGAGAAAAGGATAAGAGAGAGGGCAGGGGAGAGAGAGGAGAAAGAAAATGTGTATGTATATTAAATACTCATAAAAATACTTGTATTTAGATATCATTAAATATTTATTCTGAGATAATAAAAAATCAAACTTTGTCTCTAAGTATGAATGATGTATTTTATTTTTATTAATATCCAGTGCCACCATGTCGATAAGAAGAGCCATTATATGAAATAAAATTTATTAATTAAAAGATATTTTTTCACCGCACTTTCACACACACAAAAAAAACATGAAATGTTTTTTTTTTAATCTTCACTGTCTAATAACTTTCTTCAAATGAACTATTCTTAAATGAATACTTTTCTGATAAAATCTCTGTTAATGATGAGGCAGATGTTCACAGTCTATTATTTAATTTAATAGCTGTAAATCAATCAATCTTTATAATTTGTGTATTCCTATCAGTGTTTCTATATCTTATTTTGTTAATAGTTAGACTGTAAAAACTAGTCACAATATGTATATTAAAAAGTGTTTTTATTGTTACAAAAAAAGCACAGTTATTTGATAACGTTCTCCTTATATCATAAAATAATCAAGTCCTGAATTAAGGATTGTTATTGGTTTATATAAAAATAAACTCTAAGTGTAGTTGATTCACCTATGTTTTTAAACCAATTATTGATGGGTGAGTGAAAGCAAATTAATACCAATAATGCATGTCTGAAAGTTTAGTTTTCTTCTAACATGATTTACATATATAGATCACTAATATATTAATTATAGATATTTAAAATTAATATAATTCGAAATCATGGGTAGTTAAAAATGAGATAGTCTCTCTTCCCTATGATATATAGAATTAAATTTGTACAAATAATTTGTCATTTAAATCATCATACACATCTTAAAATCAAGCTCTGAATTAAGCACAGTCAATAGATATTGTTTTATATAGAAATAAGTTATTGGGTTAGATAATTCACATAAAGTAATACAGTTAAATAATAAAGTACATCTTTACCTTCTTTAGTGAGGACAATTGGTTTCAAAAAACTCATCATAAAATCATCATGAAGCAAGAGCATCATATAAAAAGTAAAGAATTATAATGGTTTTCTATGGGGGGGGGGGGTATTGCATTTCTGTGGATAAAAATTATATCATGATATTATAAATATTTTATTGATAAATAACTTAATCTAGGATATATAATAGTTAAAAAAATTCATAATGTACAATATATGCATATGTAAACTGTAATATGTGTATTGTGCAGGTATGCAATTAGAATATATATGAATGATAATGCAAATTAAATCTATATTAAAAAACACACATAGTTTAAAATTCATTTCTTATAATCCATCCATCATTATCTTCTAGTTTTCTGAAATATCAGCTGCTCATTATAAGGGCTTACTTCTTTGATTTTCTTTTCTTACAACATATTATAAGGTCACATTAGTTGATTTAGGAAATTTTTAGATTTTTGATATCCAGATTGTTGATTTTCTTTCCTTCATTGTCTTCCTTTTCTTCATCCAATTACATTAATTCTTTATTAGTTAATTATTCCATATGTGCATTCAAAAACTCTTCAATGTTGCTATGATCAATTTATTATCAGCATCTTTGTCCCAAGTGTCAACAAAACACTGCATTAGTTCTACATCTTTAAGGTTGTGATGCTCTTTGATCTATATGTTGAAGAAATGGTATGGAGTTCAGTAGTATTAGTTGCTGCTATGGCTTCAATTGATAACATATGCAGCTGTGAAGTTTTAAAAAAAGAAATTCAATATTGCTAGAGGGGAAATGTGTAGTTTCACTATGCAAATGCAAAAAAAAAAATGGATTGGGAAAAAGAGAATAAACTTACAGTTGACAATTTTTTATGCTCTTTTGCAAAATAATTAATCATTGTATTAAAAAAAAAACTCAAACTGAAGTTTATTTTTTTAAAATATTCATAGTTTTATATTATTTATGTGAAATTATTTAGAATTAAAACAGCAATGTTTAATGATATCTCAACTGTATTATTGTGACCAGATTTGCTACTTATCAATAGTATAAAAATAACCAAATTATAAAACTATACATTACTAAAACCTAATTGTGCAGTTAGCCTCAAAAAAAAGTTCTAACATATTAAGAAAAAAAAATTCTGTGTTTGCATATTGTAATCAATATTTAAGATTTTTTTTAATAGAATATACCATGTAGAATAGCACTTTATATACAAATAAACTAATTGTGGGTTTTTTTTATGACATGAGATGTCACATTTTATTATGTGTGGTAGCAGTTCTGTTAGTGTCCAAAAATTTCAATATTTAACATATGTTAATAGTTTGTAATCATTTATTTTGTCATCAACCTAGTCTAGGATCAAGATTATCTCACTGCATAGTTATATACTTATGGCATACCTATAAGCAAAAAAACAGTGAAGAGGATAATTAAATATATTACGTGATCTGAAAGATGACAATCAAGTGAAGAAAGTGCCAAATTATTGTAATAAAAACAATATTAATAGTAATAACAATTGTAATAATAATGCTATTACATTTGAATAAAGTAAAATCATTAATTTTATAATATAGTTCTAAAATTATAAATCCTAGAGTAAACTGTGTTATATGGTGCAATTAATGGCAAGTTGATAACATTAATAATTATCTGCTATCATTTGACAATTATTTTCTAAAAGAAAAGCTACTAGTAATTGTAAAAATAGCAGTAGTAAATAGTAATCAATTTATCCTGAGTTAATTGTAATCATTGTTAATGATTTCTAGTGAATATGTTGAAACAGACACATTGTTTCATAGATCCTGAAGTTACCCTCCTTTCCTATTTTAAAATTGTTTGATTTAAAAAAAAAAGTGTAAATTTAAATTCTCTGAAAGAAAAAAGAAGAAAAGAAAAATCAATATTTAGAATGTACAATTAGAAATTAAATGACAAATTAACAAATTTTTATCATTAAAAATCTGTGATTTCAAATGTTACCAATATATTTTTTTTTTGTTAGAGCTGAATGTTTACAAATTACTATATAGAAATGCTGTAATTAGTTCATTAAAAAAAGATAATATCACTTTCTTATCTTAGGCAAAAGAAGTCAACATGTTTTTGAAAAAGATGTTGGTCAGCGTGGGTGAGATAAAAAGATGATAAAAAATTGCAGGAAGTTGGAATATATAAAGTGAGCAATCGATCAATTCCAGGAATTGCAGTTGATTGACTGTAACAGTTGCTTTGCAGTAAATAGCAGTTCAATATTTAGTCAGTCTACAGCAAAGAGTTTAAATAATCGAACCAACTAAGTTTGAAGCCACTGTGGCCAGTAATTAGAGAAGTGCTGCAGTTAAAGGGAAACTCGAGGTTACCATAAACTAATATGAAAAAACAGTTTATTTACACGGTAAACTGTAAAATGTCTGGCTAATATGAATAGCTCACTCTCCCTTCCCTAATCATGAAGTCATGAAGATGAAAAAACATGCTTAAGTGACCACCAAAGAAAATATATACCATTCAGCTCTAAGAGAAAGCCCTTTTTAAAGTGAATATTTGACAGTGGTGAATTGCCAATAGATAAATTTAAAGGCAAGAAAACTCTAGATAACATTTGAAATATTTAAAGATATTGATGAAAATGCTGTAAGAAAAGCACTTCAGAAGAGATAAAATGAAACATGGTTATTTAAAATAATTAGCTCAACAAAATGATAAAATGTTATGTACCAAAATAATTTCTTATAGAATATAAATAACACTATTATTATTAAATTAAAAAAAAAAACTAAAGTGAAATACTTAACAGAAATGCATTTAATGCTGTAAATGATAGCGTTAAAACAAAATAATGAATTCACTGATTTTTTTTTTTAAAGTGATAAAACATATAACATTGATTTGAATTTAAGCTTTATAATAAAGAGTATAAGAAATATATATCAAATTGTTAAAGTTCAACTTACTATATGAAACACAGAAATTATAATGTAAGAATTAAATTTAAAATAGACATATCCTGATTTGTATAAATGCATTATGTTTAACCAAAAAGAGTTACTATTTTATATACATGAATTGAATATCTGTCTATATATAGAAATTAAACATGCATCTACATAAATGTATAGGAATTCAAGATGTGTTACAAGAATTAAAGATGCGTCTATATACATGAATTAAATATGTGAATATATTGGAATATAATTACTGGCTAGGATTAACCCAAATATAAATCAAACTTACCTAAGAGTGTTTTCCTGAAGGTTTCTGATGATGGTGTTCTATTTGTATTTTTATATTGGACTATTTCCATTATCTAATATGTATATTGAATGTCTTTAAAAAAAATTTAACTTTATTTAAATATTCCTAATACATTCAACTGTTAGTAATAGCATGTTAAACAGGTTATTACATGTACAATATTTTGAGATATTATTCTCCCCCTTTCTTCAGGTGTTGCTGGCCAGACCAGTAACAGTACTAGCATGGGATTCGAAGCTGGATCCTTAGATTCTTGATTATTGAATTTTATGGTAAAACTCTAACCAACTAAGCCATCCTGCCAAAGGCAAGAGTCAATAAAAATTTCATATATTTATCTATTAGGTTCTTTCTGATTTCTCCATTTTTCCTAAGAGCAAAGTTGATTAGTGGTTTCCATACACTATGTACAGTCATACTAGGTTGGCTTATGGGATTTTTTTGCCATTGCCATGTGAGGAGTTTCTTTAAATTTTCTTTTTTGCAGTGGTCTTCAATCTTTTCACACCTGCAGACCGGCAAAAATAAAGATAAGATTTTGCAGACTGGCAGAAGTTTACAGATAAATTTTCTTAAAGATATAACCTGCTTAGCCTTAGATGAGCATAATTGTTATAACTGACAAAAACAACATACTAGTTATTGTGTATTGTAATGGTGTTTGCTTACCTTCACATGCGAACACTCTTTCTCGAGTTGCGCAATCATACTGCTACAGAAAACAGTAAAATAACAATCATTCTCATTAATGTGCTTGCATTTCTACATTTATTATTTCATTGTTAAAACATGCAAGAATAAAATGTTATTCACCTGAATGTTGGGAAATATCACAGCTAGTGTAATTACATAATGATTATGACAAATGTAATATCTGTATTTAATGTTAAATATACAAGATGGAGTTATATATATATTGAGGTTGTCTTTTGATAGTAGTAAGGGCAAAATACAAATTGTGTAATTAAAATCACTGTACAGCCAAAAAAAGTTGCCATATTTTAAATCTGAAAAAATAAAACAAAATGTGTAAAAGTCTGAAGTTTTGATGTTATTGTCATTTTTTCTGTGTACTGGTGTGTTGAAAGGATCAAAAAAATGTAATTAATAGGAAAAGTTTTTTTAAAAAATTGCAAAATAGACATCGCGTAATAAAAATAAAGCCAAAAAAAAAAAAAAATTGCCGTCTTTTGAAAAAAAAAAGACAACGAAAGTTGAAAAAGTCAAAAGTTTTGATCTTATTTTAATTTTTTTTTTTTTGGTAGGGGGAGTGGGTTGAGAAATACTTTGTCTTCACTGAGACAAAAGATAGAGACCAAAGTTATTTTTTTTGTTTTTATTTTTAAAAAAAGGTAACAGAAATTAGTTTTAAAAATAAAGGTTTTAGCATATTAGCGGTATAGAAATAAAGCCAAAAAAATATCGCTTTATATGCCAAAAAAAAGTGGGCATATTTTTAAACGAAAAAAAAAATGAAACTTGAAAAAGTCGGAAGATTTGATCTTATTTTAATTTGGGGGTGGGAAGGGGGAAATTGAGAAATACTTTGTAAAAGTTGGAAACAAAAATTTTTTGGTCATTTTTCTTTTTAAAAAAAAGGTGATAAAAATTGATTTCAAAAATAAAAGTTAAACTAAAAAAGATATTTTAATTTTTTTGGGGGGAGTAGGTTGAGAAATACTTTGTCTTCACTGAGACAAAAGTTATTTTTGGTTTGTTTTCATTTTTTAAAAAAGGCAATAAAATTGGTTTTTAAAATAAAAGTTTTAGTATATCAGCGGTATACAAATAAAGGCAAAAAATATATCACCTTATAGGCTCAAAAAAGTGGCCATATTTTTAAACAAAAAAAAACTGAAACTTGAAAAAGTCAAAAGTTTTGATCTTATTTTATTTTGGGGTAGGGGAGGTATTGAGAAATACTTTGTAAAAGTTAAAGACAGAAGTTATTTTTTGGTTTTTATTTTTTTAAAAAAGGTAATAAAAATTGATTTCAAAAATAAAAGTTAAAGCCCAAAAAAAAATCGCCATATAGGCAAAAAAAAAACCCACTAAAAATAAAATATTAAAAGACAGAGTAGAAAAAATTTAAGAGATCAAAAAAAAATGTCACTGTATTTTTAGAATCGCAGCCCGGTAATGTTATATTTTATTGTTTTAACACATAAGCAATGTATAATAAAAAACTTTTTTTTAATTTTGAATTTTTTTAGAAAAATAATAAAAAATTTAATTCTACCCCCCTAAACATCTGTGATAAATAGAAAAACAAATTAATTTATATATGATTGATTAGATTTTGTTTTCGTTCTGTTTCTTTTTTTTAATCAGGTAAAAATGCGATGAAAAAATAAATTAAAATTGTTTATATTAATTAAAAGTTTAAAATCTTATTATTTTGTTATTACAAACTTTCTTGGCAGTCTAATGTGGACCGGCAGAAAACTTCTGCGGTCCGATGAAGACTACTGCTGTAATGTACCCATACATTCCAAAAATACCAGACAAATTAAGGAAAATCTGCAATCAATATAACACCAGAACAGTTTTTCAGAGCCATACCACACTATGAGGAATTCTAACATTACAAAGCCTAAACATGAAATGGTGATAAGAAAAAACTGCATCTATGAAATACCATGTGAATGTTGGAAGAACATATATTGGTGATACCATTCATCCCATTGAAAAGTGCTTGCAAGAACATAAACTTATGATTAGAAGAGAGAAAACATGTCTAGGATAGCAGACCATGTATGTACCAATGAATATATGTTCAATTGGGAAAATACAAAAATACTGAATAGAAAAAAAGGTACAAAGAAGAAAATTTAAAGAAGCAACTCACATGACAATGGGAAAAAATTCCATAAGCCAACCCAGTGTGATTGCACATAATATATGGCAGCCATTAATCAACTTTGCTCTTACGAAAAAGTAGAGAAATCAGGATGAACCTCATAAGTATATGAAATTTCTATTGACTGTTGCCTTGGGCAGAATGGCTCAGTTGGTTAGAGTGTTACCTTAAAATTCAATAATCAAGAATTTAAGGATCCAAGTTCGAATCCCATGCTAGTACTTGTCACTGGTCAGGCCAGCAACACTTGAAGAAGAGGGGGAATAATACCCCTCAAAACGTTGTGCGATGTGTCATTACTAACAGATGAATGTATTTCGAATATTTAAATAAAGGTAAATTTTTCTAAAGACATTCAATATACATATTAGATGATGGAAATAGTCCAATATAAAGATTACCTAAGAGTATACTGCAATAGGGAATTAATAGACATGTCTATGAATATGCACATATGAGAATATAAACTCACAGAAGAATTTATATTTGAGAAATGATAAGGGAGGTATCCAGATGTACATACAGATATCTAAATAAATCCCTACTATGTGAATGCTGGCAGAACAGCATTATGGAATATAAATGATGGACACTGTATGGTCATCAATGATGGGACCAAGCATCAGAGAAGTTACTAATGATAAGGACTAACTGATGTATGGAACCTGAACTACAATGAACTATTAGAAGGAATGTTATCCAAATACTGTTATTTAAATAAACTGTGGTTATAAAAAATAATATTTATTATCAGTTTCATTTCACATCATTCATTTTCTAGTGTACTTGTTCACAAGAATCTCATATTTCCTGAGCTATGTTTGACATAATCTGATCTGGGTGAGTAAGGTTGTAGTAAGCTGGAACTCTAGTGGTGTGCTTTGGGAAACCAAACATTAATTTCTAGATGTTTTCAGTCTCTTTAATGCTATACCCTCTGATGAGCAGGAAATATTGTTGTGGGTGGGGGAGGTAACATTGGGTAATAATAATCATTCTTTCCTTCCTACAATATGCTCATCAGGAAATAAATCAACCATCAGAGAGGATGCAAACCTGAGTCTGGTTACAATATATATATATATATTCATTTAATAGTGCATTACAATAGCCTCTATCTTCTAGAAAAAATGTTTGACAGTGATCACCATCTCAAATAATTTATATTAGAATAATACCCATATGCAATTAAAACTGTAACAAGTTTCCAAAGTTTAATTAAATTCTAGATCTTTAAAAAATACATTTGGCATATCAATTCTTTCATAATTACTCACTTTTAAATTAAAAATCTATCAATCCTTTTTCCAATTATCTTTTCTCTTTTATGGATAGTAAGAAAACCCAACACTACAGAAAACTTTGTGGCTGAAGGAAAAAGGGAATGTCATTTCTAATGCAATGGACAAATTAGATTAACCAGGCTTTTGCCATGATATGTTTACACATAGTTCAAAATTGTGAAACATAAAGAAGCCCAATGAAATCCTTTATACGGTGTACTAACATCTTTTTGAGAGTTTTAGATTGAAATGATTATTTTCATACTTTTCTCTAATAACCAATCAAATTTCAAATATCTAACTAAACTGAACTATAAGAATGATATTGAAAGATAATATTTTTGAAACAGTATCATATTTAACTTAAAAAGTATTATTATGTCATAAATAAATAAAGCATTTATTTTATTTTAAATACATGCCAGATATTTCAAATTTATTTAAAATAATGTAGTGAAAAATAGTAATTGTAAATGAAATTCAAGTTGCCTAATTAAAAATGTGGATTTGAATTATTAATAATATGTAATAAATTAGTACTATTAATTTGCAGTTTATTATAATTAGACCATGTTTTTATTATATAAACCTTTAATGCAAGATGTTTTGATTATGTTCAAGCAACAATAAATAATTTTCCCTTTCATTTTCTTAAAGTAATATATACATACATACATTTAATAGCGAGCACAAATTATCAGGCAGTGCAAATCAACTGATCTTAAAGCGTAATCTGTGACTAAAGTTAAGGTCTGACATTTATTTACATTAATACTATTTTTAGTTTTCAATTTTATAATAAGTAAATATTTATATATATCTTTGACAAATCGATTCATGAAACAGCTTTAAAGAAAAGTAAAAAATTCAAATAAGGGGGAAAACTTTTTTTTTTCTAATCACTTTGACTTGAAATAAATATCAATAGAAAAAAAAAGTTTTTATTTACTTAACGTATATTTTCTCTATTCATGAAAAATATTTAATATGTAAATATTAGGTTTATATATTTATGGCTTCTTTGACAACTCTTAGCTTCTCTATTTTGCTGAAGATCATGTTCTGTGTCTATCTATAACTCTTAATATGATTTTGATCATTCTTTTGATAGTTTTTTCCCCTCCCCATCGATGTAAATTTTGTATATATACATTTTCCAAAAGACAAATTAAATATTCATGGTACTACAATTACAGCTATATTTGATTTTCATCAGTATAAGTCATTATTTGTGTTTCCATCTTCTTAGCCCAATTTATTTTGATCATAATTATATTTAGATAAACTAGATAGTTAGTTGATTAAAAGGGCATTTACATTTGAAAATTCAAGGAATAGATTGATTATTAAAGCTCTACCCAATTAATTAAAATGAGATTTTTTTTAACTTGATTGAGCTGAACTTCAGAAACCATTAAGTTTTTTAAGTTCATGATTTTGTCATTATGCTAAATCACATAAGAAAATAATCTAAACTAAGCAAAACCTGAAGATCACATGTCATGAACATCTGAACATTATACAAACATAATGAATAGAAGAAATATAATTTATACAGCTGTTTTACAAAAATTAAATGACTTTTAAATGTATATTTATAACATTCCGAACTTCATAAAATCTTTTTAAATACATATTATACTCATTTTGCATTAGCAATTTGAAATAAAGTCCTTATTATTCTAATGTGGTTTCAGTAGAAATGTTCATTAGGTTTATTAAATGAAAAAGAAATAAAGACCAAAAATAAAAATATAGATTTAGAAATAGAATAATAATAATGAAAAAGTATTCTATCATTATCAATTCCTTTTTGATTACATTATATATAAGCAATTTAACTGAGTTGATTTTCATTTAAAATTATCTTTTAACTATACTATGTATAGCAGAGAATAGCAAAAGAAATTCTTCATACAATTTAATTTTCTGCTATCGGTCATCTTATTCTATCATTTTGCACAATTTTAGAATTCCTCCATTAAAATTTTCAAATTATTTTAGGATTGCTTTTAATTTGGCACACATAACAAATCCATGCTAGAACTTCTCTTGCAATGCTGTACTTGCTTTTTACTGTGACTGATTAATAATTATTGTTGATATCTAAATTCCATTTCAATAATTTTTTTGCAAAGTTTTTGATTGTAATTATTCACACTCAAAATACAATGAAGTTATCATGAATAATGATAAATATTTGAAACTTCACAATTATTCATACCTATATAAATACAGCTTTTAAATGATGGGATAAGAGGAAGTGTTATTACTATAGATGGAAAATATTAAACAGTTGATATTGTTTTCAATTTTTATGACAGTGGTCATTGAAATTCCTTATAGTTTGATAATTTGAATCAATTAAAAATACAAACCTTTTATGAATTTATAGTATGCTGATGAATGAGTTACTTTTTCCAGTTCAAATGATGATTTACAGAATGTACTTGATGTTTTTATTGCATCATACATGGACAACAAGTTTTTATTAAACAGCAATAGAAAAAAAAATCCTCAGCAACTTTTATCTTGCGTGGTTATCAACTTGAGTAGGTAAATCAGTTTAAGTTTCTTGGTAGATTTAATAGGAGAATGATGAATTTAGATTATGAGATCCAATATATACTCCAATATGCTGCTGCAGATTTACAAATTTAAAAAATAGAGTATTTCATCACACAAAAATAGGTTCTAATTTTAATCTGCATTTATAAAGTTGAATATATATATATATGTTAATTCTAATATTTTCATGGATAAAATGTCATATTATAATTACTATTTGCAGGATATTCCGTGTAGTGAAAAAGCTAAATGCTGATGTTTCAGTACAAAATCAAGTACCTTCTTCAGAGTGTCCTCTTTTCTCAAATCATAAGAATGCGTGTGAGATTTAAAATTGTTTTTATCATTTTCTTTCTCCTCATATTTAAATTCCATTGGTTGAGAAGTTTTAAAATTTATTTTCTCTTCCAATAGCTTCTTCCAAATGTTGTTAATCTTCTTTAATTCACACTTTCGTTTATGCCCTTGGGCCTTTTAAAAATCTCTATAGCTTCTCTTAGCAATCTCTGGTCATATTGTTCAATTTTTGCTAAAATATTTGTTTTTTCAAAATTGATATCATGATTTGTTAATTTTCTATGGGAATAAATAGCTGATGAATTGAATTTTTCTCTGACTGCCAGAATGTGTTCTTCCTTTCTAATATTTATTCTATGATTAGTCTGTCCAATATATGTATGTGAACAGACCATACATTGAATTTCATATACACCATGACACTCCAAAGCAATTTTATCTTTAGGAAGTGGAAATATTTCACTAATTTTTTTATAAGTAGTGTAAATTATGTGAATATTATTATTCTTTAAAATGTTACCAATTTTATCAGTTACTCCTTTTATATATGGCAAAATTGTCTTAATTTCAGATGTATCAAAATCTTTTTTCTTTTTATATGTATAAGTCCTATTAATAATGTTGTAATTAAAACCATTATGAAGAAGCATTTTATTAGTAGCAGAAAGGTCCTGTGAAAATGGCTATCATCAGAAAGTCTTTTTTTTTCTATCCAATAATGTCTTTGCCACTGAAAATAGTTGTGCAGGATGGTGATGAGAAGAAAAATGCAGATACCTCCCGGTGTGTGTTGGTTTTTTATATATACCATGGGATAAAGAACCATCTTCCTTTCTTTCAATCAAAACATCTAAAAAAGGTAATTGATTATTATTTTCTATTTCCATAGTAAATTTAATATTGTGAAACGAGTTTAAAAAATTTAAAAAGTCATCAAGAGCATGCTTACCATGTGTCCAAATAACAAAGGTATCATCAACATACCTCAGCCATATAGATGGTTTTTTAACTGCTAAAGTCAAAATTTTATTTTCCAAATCCTCCATAAAAATAGAAGCTAATGCTGGAGAAATTGGTGAACCCATAGCTAGACCTGATGTTTGTTTATACATCTGCCCATCAAAAACAAAAAATGTATTCGATAAGCAGTGTTCAATCAAAACCACAGCAAAATTAGACAACTGAATATTTTTTAAAACTTGAATCACTTCATTTACAGGTACACGAGTAAAAAGTGAAACAATGTCAAAACTTACCAAAATATCATTCTTAGTCAATTTAATATCTTGGATAAGCTCAATAAAATGATTTGCATCTTTAACATATGATGATATCGTTGTTAAATGCGGTTGTAAAAAAAAAGTCAAAAAATGAGTTAGTGTCTGTGTAGGTAAATCAACTGCACTTACAATCAGTCTCAATGGAATATCTGGCTTATGAACTTTTGGTAAACAATATAATTTTGGATGAAAAGTAGATTTTTCCCTGGGAATAAGCTGGATCTTTGTTTCTAAATCTAGATCAGTAGAATAAATTAATGCTTTCGTTTTCTTTTCAAGATAAGTCATAGAACCTCTATAAATTTTTTTATAAATATTATCATTTAATAAATCATGTATTTTTTTATAATAATCAGCCTTATTTAAAATTACTGTAGTATTACCCTTATCTGCTGGAAGAATAAAAAAATGACAGATCTATTACGATTCTTCCAGCAGATAAAGGTAATACTACAGTAATTTTAAATAAGGCTGATTATTATAAAAAAAATACATGATTTATTAAATGATAATATTTATAAAACAATTTATAGAGATTCTATGACTTATCTTGAAAAGAAAACAAAAGCATTAATTTATTCTACTGATCTAGATTTAGAAACAAAGATCCAGCTTACTCCCAGGGAAAAATCTTCCTTTTATCCAAAATTATATGGTTTACCAAAAGTTCATAAGCCAAATATTGCATTGAGACCGATTGTAATTGCAGTTGGTTCACCTACACAGACACTAGCTCGTTTTTTGACTTTTTTACAGCCGCATTTAACAACGATGTCATCATATGTTAAAGATGCAAATCATTTTATTGAGCTTATCCAAGATATTAAATTGACTAAGAATGATATTTTGGTAAGTTTTGACATTGTTTCACTTTTTACTCGTGTACCTGTAAATGAAGTGATTCAAGTTTTAAAAAATATTCAGTTGCCTAATTTTGCTGTGGTTTTGATTGAACACTGCTTATCGAATACATTTTTTGTTTTTGATGGGCAGATGTATAAACAAACATCAGGTTTAGCTATGGGTTCACCAATTTCTCCAGCATTAGCTTCTATTTTTATGGAGGATTTGGAAAATAAAATTTTGACTTTAGCAGTTAAAAAACCATCTATATGGCTGAGGTATGTTGATGATACCTTTGTTATTTGGCCGCATGGTAAGCATGCTCTTGATGACTTTTAAAAATTTTTAAACTCGTTTCACAATATTAAATTTACTATGGAAATAGAAAATAATAAACAATTACCTTTTTTAGATGTTTTGATTGAAAGAAAGGAAGATGGTTCTTTATCCCATGGTATATATAAAAAAACCAACAAACACCGGGAGGTATCTGCATTTTTCTTCTCATTACCATCCTGCACAACTATTTTCAGTGGCAAAGACATTATTGGATAGAACAAAAAGACTTTCTGATGATAGCCATTTTCACAGGACCTTTCGGCTACTAATAAAATGCTTCTTCACAATGGTTTTAATTATATTATTAATAGGGCTTATACATATAAAAAGAAAAAAGATTGTGATACATCTGAAATTAATACAATTTTGCCATATATAAAAGGAGTAACTGATAAAATTGGTAACATTTTAAAGAATAATAATATTCACACAATTTACACTACTTATAAAAAAATTAGTGAAATATTTCCACTTCCTAAAGTTAAAATTGCTTTGGAGTGTCATGGCGTATATGAAATTCCATGTAGGGTCTGTTCACATACATATATTGGACAGACTAATCATAGAATAAATATTAGAAAGGAAAAACACATTCTGGCAGTCAGAAAAAAATCCAATTCATCAGCTATTTATTCCCATATAAAATTAACAAATCATAATATCAATTTTGAAAAAACAAATATTTTAGCAAAAATTGAACAATATGACCAGAGATTGCTAAGAGAAGCTATAGAGATTTTTAAAAGGCCCAAGAGCATAAAAGAAAGTGTGAATTAAAGAAAATTAACATTTGGAAGAAGCTATTGGAAGAGAAAATAAATTTTAAAACTTCTCAACCAATAGAATTTAAATATGAGGAGAAAGAAAATGATAAAAATGATTTTAAATCTCACACGCATTCTTATGATTTGAGAAAGAGGACACTCTAAAGAAGGTACTTGATATTGTACTGAAACGTCAGCATTTAGCTTTTTCACTACACGGAGTATCCCACAAATAGTAATTATAATATGATATATATATATGTTAATAATAACTATTGGTGAATTTGTTACCTATAGAGTACATATTGTGTGAAAATAGAAGATTATTAATTTGTTTAAAATGAATAAACATGAAGTAAATGGGGGGGGGGGGCATCATCATTACAGATATCTCTAAAAACATAATACAAACAAAAAATAACAATTATAACATTTTATATGTATTTTTAAAAAAAACATCAAATTTCACAAATATATCAAATTTCTTTGTAATATTGTCAGTTCTTTTGTTTAGAAAAAAACATTAAAATTCTTAGTTTTCCCCCATATATACAAAAAAAAAAAAAAAAAGGGATAAAAGAATTAGCTTTATGGAAATCAAATTATAGAATTGTTAAATAATAATATTTATATATATATGTTTTAAAATTGAGTTCTAGTTACTATCAGACTAGATATAAACTTTGTATGGTAATCATAATTAAATCTTTGCTTGTTTACCTAAATTATTATCGATTGTATAAATGTTGTAATTGGTTTATGGTTAATCATTAAGATCTAATTCAATTATAAAACAGATAGTAGTATATGCTGAACTGTCATAAGTTAGAATGATTGTCTTTAATATACTTAAATTTATTTTAAGTGACTCATCAATCCAATTAACTATTGATAGTTTTAATAATTGAGTTACAGGAAATTTAAAATAAACTGATATGATTAATTAATTGTACTTAAGCAAATATCCAATAGAAGTTTACTGTTTCTTTTATAAACTGTTTATCTGAATATAACAGATTTAAGATTATCTAATAGATTCAGTGATATTACATTCTTATTTTGTTTTATTACAATTACTTTAATTAGCAAGAGTAAAATCAATATAAGAATATAGTATGACTGAGTTAGTATAATTTTTTATTTATCATTTTATTGTCTTTTATGATGACGTCTCCAAGTGATTTGTGGACAAACTTAATTGATAAAATTTCACGTAAAGACATTATCTTAAAGACCGGAAGACTGGAGCAGTACGTCTTTGAGGGTAATACATCATACCAGGAAAAATAATATGTCCCCGGATGTAATACATCAGAGCACATATAGTAGAGACATCGGAAAACATCATGTCTGTCATTCCTGGGAGAAAAAAAACCCAGCATTTTTCTGTGAAAATTCCTTTAAAATAATTACACAAATATTTCTGTCTAAAAAGTAGAAAATTTACAATTAAACATAAATACAAATTTAGGTCTTTTTTTTTTTTTAAAAAAAAAAAAAACACTCTTCTCTATATACTGTGAGAATGTCATAAGGAGTGACATGTTAATGAAATAAAATGACCACGTAAAAAAATGTGATAAAAGGTATTTTAAAATTAGAAATAAGGGAAATATTTTTTGTAAAAATAAGTATAATTTCTATAAAAATTAGAACAGTAAACAATAAACAAAACAAAGAATCAGATATACAATATCTAAAGTGCACATTATCAAAATGTCAGACAAAATGATAATTACTTACAAATAGCGATCACTGCGGTGGAATGAACTGGATAAGGCAATAGCACAAAATACAGAGAAATCACAAAAATTCCTATAGGTCTTATGCCTTTTAAATCTCACAGATCACCACATAAATATCATAATTGTTCCCATGGATTAGTCATGTCATTGTCTTAGTTGCCATGACAGCATTAATCTAATCTTCAATGAAATTTTATAGCAGAAAAGATGTTAAGTGTATTACATCATAGCAAGAAAAATACTAAAGTACCAAAAAATATAATTTGGATCAGTTAGAATTATTTATCATTTTATTAAACTAAGATGCAAAATTAATTATTGGATTATATACCTTTTTAGATATTATGAACATTATAAACTTATAAGACATACTAAAGTGGTATCATAAGTGAAATATATTTTAAGCATATATCATTGTTTTGGGACAATGACATTTGATTTAACTGTTTTAGTTTAATAATTAAATAAAGATTCTATTTAAGGTGTCTGAAGGTGTGATCTTGTTTACTTCTATTTATTCTAAATGCTATTAAAGTTCATGATGCTATAATAAAATTATCACTGCTTTATTTTGTTATGTGATTAGACAAAGGGTTATATTAAGTACTGAATAATTAGCTGTTGATTGGTATTCATTTAATTGGGTATATTATATTCATTTTATATTATAAAATTAGTATTATTTTTATTTGAATTATATTTTATTCAGTTACAAATGACATTTAATTTCACAGATTATTTTGATTCTGTTACATAGAGTAACCAATGACTGACCTATATTTTATTCAGGTTACATAAGAGTTATTATTTTATTGCATATTTTCAATATGTTACAGTTGCTACATAAATGATTGGGACTATAACAGAGGTTAGTATATATACATATTTATTCTATTATAAATGATGCCATAATTTGCAAGGCATAATTAAACAGGATCAATCTAATATGGTTTTATCTGATTTGTTACAAAGATCATAATTTTTTTTTAGATAGTAGTAAGAGTTATTTCATCATTATTTTCTTTTATGTCAGTAATAACATTTTGTTTCAAAATTGTAAGACAACTTTTTACTCCATTACAAATGGTGCTACAATTCTCAGGGTCATATTAAACCAGGACCATTCTTTTATGGATCACATTTTTATTCTATTACAAATAGCCAGACTGATCAAAGACTGAAATTTAAGTCTCATATATATGCAGAGGAATATGATATTATATCTTGTATACATTAATAAGGGTTTATAAGTAATCGTAGTCCTTCTTTTATAGATTTTATTGATGGCTGGGACGTTGAATGGGCAGATGTTATATGAAATAGTAAATAATTTAAGGTATTTTATAATCTGTTTTGTTTAAAGAGAGGATATTATTTTTGCTATTAAAAATAAGCAAATATCAAATAGATTGAAATATCGGAACATGAAGATGTTACTCAGGGGGTGTTTAGCTAGATAAGAAATGTATGAAATTAAGAAAGCATGCAAAAATGACAAGGAAGTCTCCAAATTAGAAATAAATAATATTAAATTAGAACTGAAAGATATTCAAAATCATATAAAAGTGAAAATAGAATATAAAGAGGTATGTAAAAAAACATAATAAGGCTGATAATGAAATAAAGAAGTTACAAAAAGTATGTAAGGAAACACAGGATGATTTAAAGGGTATGCGAGAAGAATTAAATAGTATTAAGTAAGTGAAATCAGGGGAGTTAGATGATTTAAGGGACAGATTGGATAATCATCAATTGTATTTTCAGCAGTTGGAAAGCTATAATAAGAAGCAAGAAAAATCTTGTAGTAAAATAGGAGACTATATCAAATTGTTAGAACAAGAAATACATAAATGTTTGGAAGAATACAAGATAAATCTGAATAATAAGTTATCTGTAATGTTGGAAGGGGTGACATTAAGGATGATGAATACCCCTGTTAAATGTACTAATGGTCATATGGATAGACCATATAGGACAAACTTATAATTAAATTTGGTCACAATCTCTCGTCGCTATATGATGAAAAGAGTGATAAAGTAATACACAATCTAGAAGAGATTAAAGACAAAAGGGTAAATAGCAACATAACTAGATTTATCCAACTTGGGGTTTTTAAAGGGAGTATGATGAGAACACTGGAGAATATTTGAGTACCTTAGAAGAGTTGTTCTAATTAAGTAGATTGAGTGAAGTTGAAAAGTTATCAATAATGAGTAATCACCTAAAGACATCTGCCAAACATTGGTGGAAATCACTCTTCAACAAACCAGAAACATATGGGGATTTAAAGTATGTCCTATTAAAAACTAGGGGAAGACAAGCAGAACAACATGAAGCACCAAAGTAGCCAGGACAAGTATGTCCTATTAAAGACAAATACACCCAATTCCTCCAAAATGCTAACTGTATTCCCATTATTGGAAAACCAAATATTTTGAATAATTTGAAGAAAATTGCCAAGGAACATCTAGCAAACTTTAATTGTTGCTGCAGACATACTGTTGAAGGAATATCCAAAATACTCCGAGCACTTGAGGCAAGTGATGCACCTATAGAAAATAGTCATAAAATAATAAAAATAGTCTTATATATAATGTTTGTCATATTAAATTTAATAGAAACAAAAGAAATGTAAATATTAGAGCAAATAGATCCTGTAAGGGTAATAAAAATAGAAGAATTTTATCATATGTAAATAATAATAGGGTTAATCCTAAAAATTGTGGTAAAATACAAAAGAGTGTATGTGCATCAGAACGTTATTCTCTTGGCATATCACAGAATACACTTGTGAAAATGCTTGAGGCTAGGTCTAAAACTAGTCTTTTAAATAAAACAGGCTTCATTGAAATGTTCCTCACTGTTACAGGAGTCTTAGTATCATAAATTTGTGGAGCAATAATATTAACTATCTAAGATCACTAAATTTTGAAATAGAAGATGATGATTGTGATAAGGCAATAGAAAGCCATATAAATAATAATTATCCAGAAAATAGTATCATTGTTCAAAGAACATTAATAAGGGCTTTACTGGATTTGGGAGCCAAATTTTTATTATATCAGAAAATTTGTACATTAAACTTACTGGAACAGATTTTAAAATTTCTCTTACCATTAAGACAACTGCAAGTTATAATGGCCAATTGTCACAAGGCAAAGTTGTTTGCTCATCAAGTGTGGTTCAATATCAGAATTAATTCAATAACCATAGACCAAATATTTTTTATAATATCAGGAATTATTCATGAGGTTATAATAGAATCTGACTTCATGACTCGGTTTGGATGTGTTATTGACTATATTAATCAAGAATTGATTTTAAAAGGGGAAAGATGTACATTTAATAGGTGGGTACCTGTTCAAATTTCAGTTTACTAGCAATCCAAAATAATTCTATAGTCAAATTTACATATAAGAATAGATCTTCTGAGTTAGATGACAACTTTAAAAAGTTTTTCCAGTTACTCTGCAGAAATAAGGATGCATTCTCCAAAAAGTATGATGTAATAAAAGGGTATGTACATACAATACACTTGAAGAACTATAGTCCCTTCCAATATAAAAGCTACCCTATCCCTCACCAGTATAAAGATGAAGTATAAAAACAAATTTTTTAGATGGTTGAATGGAAAATTATTAAAAAATATCCATCAACATATAATAGTCCATTGGTAATCATTTGTAAAAGGATGGATTCATATGCATTTGCTTAGATATGAGGTTCATAAATCAATTAACAATTCCAAAATAAGATGTTCCTCCTATTGCATAGGGATTATTAATTAGATTTAAAAACAAATCTTTTCTACTGTTGAATTAACAGTCAGTTATTGGCTAGTATAACTGCATGATGAAGATCAGAAATATACTACATTTAAATATGAGAGCTATACTACTCATATATTTTTGAAAGAATGTCTTTTGGACTTCTGAGCTGTTCTCAGATGTTTGTATATTGTATTATCTGAAAAAGTCAAGGGCATCATTACTATATATGTGGATAATGTGGTAATTGCTTCAGAAAATATCTTGGAGCTTTTTTGTCATCTAAATATGTTTTTGAAAGTATGTAGAAGAATAGCTATTAAAGAAATAAGAGTTTTGGGGGCACATTGTATGATCTGATGGAATAAAACTGCATACTGATAAAATTAAATTTATCCAAAATTTTACTGTTCCAGAAAATATAAAGCAATTACATTTTCTCCTTGGTGTCTGCAATTTTTACTAAAGGTTCTATGAGAATTTTGCTTATAACACCATTTATTTGTTAAAATTGTTAAAGAAAGATGAGAAATGGAAGTGGACTGAAAACTCCTCTATAGAATTTGAAAGGATAAAATCAAATTTTTTGAAAACTATAATCTTATATTATCCTAATTTCCAAGAAATATTTTATGTGCAAACTGATAGTAATGGACATGATTTAGGAGTAATTTTATTCCAGTTGGACCACAAAAAAAAGCCATGTGTCTTATAATTCTTGAGTAGATTGTTGAAGAATGCAGAGCTTGGCTGTCATATGGGTTTTTCAAAAGTTTCAACAATATCTGCTTGAGTCTAAAATAGTTATTATAGATAACAAGAACTTGGAATCTATTGATCAAAGCTTTTTGAATAGTGAAAGACTTGTTAGGTAACTGTGTTCCTTCAGCAATTTAATTATAGGAGACAATAATGTAAAGGCAAGGATAATACTGTAGCAGATTTTCTAAGTAGGCATCCTGACATAATAAATACATGTCATATAAGTCTAGATCATATTTTCATGGTTATCTCTCTGACAGTTGATAATTCAGTGGAAAATCATTTGAAGTATTGATCAATTTTATAATTGTGTGATCCACAGTTGAATGCTATTATTCAATATTTTGATACAAAGGTTGAATCTATAGCAATTAAAAAGATGGTAAAAAGTAAAGTGATATTAAGATATAAAATGATTCAGCATTTGTTGTATTATAAAATAAAAAAGATCCATGAACAATCATGAAAAATTGTGATACCATCATGTATTAGAAATTGGTTAATTTATTATGTGCATTGTCTTTATGAGAATTATGGACCAAGAAAGATAGAATATGTTATGCACAGATTGTTCTATTGGCCTGGACTGTATCTGTCCATAATGAACAGGTTCAAATATTGTGAAATCTGTTTAAGATCAAAATATAACCAATGTTACCTGGTCATCCCAATGATCTTTTAGCCATTGATTTCTATGAACCTTTAGCACTGTTTAAAAGATTCAAATTTATTTTGATCACTTACAATGTCTTTTCCAAATTCATAGGGGATTATCTGGTGACTAAAGATAGTGGTAGAAATGTGATTAGGTACTTGCAAGAGTCAGTTTGTAATGATAATGAAATCTAGGACTATTTTGACAGATCATACTATATCATTTCTAAGGTGTGGAAAGGTTAGATTGAATGACATGATATAAAATATATGTTGTGTTCAGTTAGGAACCCACAGTCTAAGCAATATGAGAGAGTCATGCCTGAGTTTGGTAAACTATTTAAGATATACCAAGAAACAACCACCATAATTGGATGAATAAGTTTGAAGGAGGTAGTTTGTTATATTAATATAATGCAAAACAAATCAACTACGTTCATTCCAATGTATCTGCACTTTGGAGATAGGAACCTACATTAATTAAAACTCCATTGCCTACTATATCTGAAGAAGAGATAAATTATAATTGATCTATCAAAGGCTAATAAGAATTTGAGAGATGAAACAGAAAAGAATTACCCAAGTCTCTCATAAGCCTTGTACGTGTTAAGATAGGAAATTTCATGTTTGTAAATCCTCCTCAAGTCAGTGACCCACAGAAATATAAGTTAAAATTTTTTTGAATGTATATGAAAGTTGTTTCAAATAAAAACAAAAATGGAAGAATGCATTTCTCTTAGAAATCCCTCAAAGTGAAAAAGGTATGTTCATTGCCTAAAGTTTGAAGTCAGTAGCACCACCCAAATAAATGTGAGATTTCTTTGTTATTTTATTTAAAATATTGAAAGTAGCTGAAAATTACATGGAGAGAGGGAAAGCTTAATTCCAGTTTAATACTGTGATAAATTTGGATGGATTTATTTCCTCAAAAACCTATGATTTGATTAATGAATTAATGGACTTGTGTATAAATGGAAAATAAAATATAGTTTTATATAAATATTTAAAAAAAATGTATGTTCAACTTTTATTATAATTGTTAAATATATATATAATGAGACAAATAATAATTTTGGGACACAAGGAAAAAGTACCAATAAAAGAAAATGTTCAGATACTTTTAAAACTTTATATATTATGCAGGTAATATTTGCTATTATACTTTATGAATTTCATTCATGATGATGAGTTAGAGCAGGGGTCCCCAACCCTGTGCCCGCAGGCACCATGGTGCCCGCAGACCATTTTACGTGTGCCCACCACTATCCGAACACGATAAAAAATTATTTATCTGATACAAATAAATTTAATTTTATTCATTTATTATTTACACTCAGAAAAAGCGCCTGCGTAATAGTTTGAATGGTTGTGTTTAATTGTATTAAAAATTATTAAGCAGAGCGCTATATAAATAAATGTTTATTTACATATGTTTAAGCTTCATTTGAGAGTGACGTTCAGTAAATTCTAGGTAATTTCGTCGACATCATTTACTCGGATATCATAGACAGTTGTTTAAAGTGAGTGATCTATTCTCACACTTTCACTTCCAATACTTAAGATTTGCCCATATATATACATTTGGGTCGGATTGAATAAGTGGATTCATTTTATTCTTTCCTAAATACTATATCTTGTGTTGGGAGTGGAATTTATTCATTTATTATTTACACTCAGAAAAAGCACCTGCGTAATAGCTTGAATGGTTGTATTTAATTGTATTAAAAATTATTAAGCAGAGCACTATATAAATAAATGTTTATTTATTTATAAATTATTGTATTATATTGTAATCAAATTGTAGGCATACTATACTCTTACAGCATAAAAATATAAACGTTAATTATTTGTTAAAATTTTATTTTTGAAATAAATATTTGTTTGTATATTATGTGTATTATTAATAATATCCAACTATAAATTTACATTGAAAAAATAAATGGTGCCCGCCATCTGGTTGAAAAAAATAAATAGTGCCCGCCATCTGGCCGGTATTACAGAATGTGCTCTTAAGTACAAAAAGGTTGGGGACCCCTGAGTTAGAGGTATATGATGTAAGGTTTTAATATGTGTTTTAATCATAGATTGAAATTATTTACATGATTAAGCCTTTTTTGAAGGAGTCATCTGAATTGCAGATGTGTTTGTGTTCAAAATCCCATGTAGGTTGATGGTGAAGCACCAGTTGACAGATGTTCTGGGTTCACTGCAGAGTAACTGGTAGAAAGGAATTCCCAATTAAATGTTAAATAATTATGAATTGTGAGATAGAATAGGATGCTCAATAGAGTATTCCTGACTTTTGCAAAAAAGCTGTTCAAATCCAAGAGTCCCTGATTAGCAACCATTTAGTGCACAACTTATCTCACACAGTAGTTGCAATATCCTCAAAAAAATTAAAATTAGATTTGATTAACATTTAGTCAGTTTACTTTAGTATATTTATTGAAAGTGACATTAAACTTAGTGCCTCCACTATTTTGAATTCCAGATCATTATTGACATTAATTAGCATTTAGTTAGTTTATCTCATATGGAAAAATGATTTTAAAGGTGGTATATTCTATGCTTGGAATTTAAAGTTAGTAACACCACCTGAATAAATGTAATGAAAATAGAGTATTATTTCCCATATTATTTTAGTATTTGAATTTAGACTCCATATTAGTTGGTAATGATATAACTATAGGTTTAAAATTAGAAGATGTAAAATCTCTATTTACTATTTTGATGCAAATAAGGTATAATTTTTATTAAATAAGAGATATTTATGAAATAATGATGTGTTAATATGAAATGTCTTTTAATGATAAAAAGATAAATAATTTCTTAAGTATTTACATTTATAGCTTCTTATATTCCTTATGAAATATTATATAATCCTCAAGATAGGAATATTATAAAGCTACTTGAAAATACAAAAATAATTATATTTGTTTAATAATGCAAATAAAGTATGTGGTAAATATATATATATATAGCTATTAAAGATTAGCTAGCAATATTTGGTTTTAAATGATTTCAAGAATGTTAAATCATTTTATTTTATGAAAATAGTTTATGAATTACTTAATTTCTATACAAGAAATCTTATGTTATTTAACTATACTAAATTTGTAGTCATATTCTTAAAGAAGTTACTAAAAACGATCTAAAGGATCAATTTCAAATTTATGACAGGACTTTAGTGACAGTAATTAACAAGTTTTGTAAGGAATGAAAAGAACCTAGAGATATAATTGTACTTAATACACCTTGAAAGAACAAAATTTTATAAGTCATGATATTTTGACATAATAAAATAATGGAAATATATTGATATGTGAATAAAAGGAGTAAATTTTTGTTCTATTTTGATAAGCATACTAATAATCCATTTAGAATTCTTCACATGATCACCATTCATTATGCTTACTCAAGCTGTTTCACAGAGGCAAAACTCTCCATATAGTAACACCACTCAGTGCAAGCCAGAGTAATAAATGAATGCAGGAAGGTTTGTGCATAAAATCCCTATTGAGTGCCTACTCATTCAATATCTCCAGAATTGTTACTAGCTTGTGATTTCATCAGTGAGGAGCCTTGGATTTGAGAGCACTGCACCTATATCTTAGAATCTAATGCAACTCTCCAGCAGCCACCTTTTACCTTATTAGCTAATTATAAAGCTTTGCGACCAAAATGAAAACACAATAATATATAAAGTTTTGTTTTGTGAAACACCTTGTGTAAGCATAAAGAATAATCATTATGTAAGGTTTAGTGGTTTTTAATATCAATCCAGCCCAATAGGATTATGGTGATGGTGGTTATTACAGAAGCAGACACAAAAAGTATAGATGCTGAAGTGAGTTCAGATCCATATGATTATACAAGCTACTAAGCTTGAATTGAAAACATTATTATTTTCATTTTAGATCAAAGTTTTAACTTAGTTAATAAGTTAATAAAAATCGAAGGATCCTCATTGATGAAAGCTACAAGCTAGAGACTAGTCTGGGAATACTGGATGAATAAGCAATAAAGATTTTATAAACAAACCTTCCTGAATCCATTGATTACTCTGGCTTGGGTGAGTGGCACAACTGTATGGAAAGTTTTACCTCTCTAAAACAGCTAGTGTAAGTATAAAAAATAGTGATCATGTGATGTTTAGTTGTTAATCCGGCCCAATAGGATTATGGTGACTATGCTGAACTGAATTCAGATCTATATGACTATAGAAGCTAATGAACTTGAATTTAGAATAATGTGTTTTCATTTTGGACTCAAAATTTTTTAGATAGCTAATAAGGTAAAAGGTGGCTACTGGAGAGTTACATTAGATCCTAAGATGTAGGTGCAGTGCTCTCAAATCCAAAATTCCTCACTGATGAAAGCCACAAGCTAGAAACTAATCTGGAAGTATTGGATGACAAGGCAATGATAGGGATTTTATGTACAAATCTTCCTGCACTCAATTTATTACTCAGGATTGCATTGAGTGATGCTACTATATGGTGAGTTTTTCCTCTGTAATAGGTAGAATTTATTATAATTGAATTATTAAGTAATATATGAAGATGATGAATGAGAAAAGAATAGATGTTTATGTATATTTAGGTGAAGATAGTTTATTGTAAGCATTTAAAAAAATAATAGTAAATCACTGTTGTTAGTTTATTTAAAAAAGCATTAGAGAGGAGATATTGTGCCTATTCATATTGAAGATGTATTTCAGTATGTGGCAAGATGACAGTCATAATTTTTTTTCCTTGTTTGATTTTTGGATAATGGATATGTTAAATTATGAAATATTAACTGTGGTGCTATGACAACAATAATATTAATATAAAATTATTTAATACTAATTATTTAGTAAAATTTTAAATTGACTTCATACATTTTTAAAAGAAAAAATAAATATGTGAATAATAAAGTATATGGTTTGAATGAAATTACTTTTTGTTATATGTTTCATTTTTGGTAATGCATTCATGATAGTCAATTATAAATAATATGAATGAATATTTTTTATTTCAAATATATTTGTAATTTTAATTTGTATAATGTTATTCTAGGAGATATGTATGAAAATATATTTCCAGTGTAATATATAGAAATATGATGTAATTGTTTAAGTTTTGTTGAAATGAAAGATAATATTAATATTGTAAAAACAAATTTTTATTGTATGTAATATTTCTCAAATATTTATTTTTGTCATTAGAATAATACAATTTTTATTAGACAAACGCTACTGGAAATATCTTAATAAGTGAATATAGATAATTACTATGGTTACTCTGATGTCAATAACGGAATCTTATAAATAGGACTGAAAAATTTGAACAAAAACTTTTCATTTGTTTTTGCTTTGAACTGAAGCACGTATAAGTTTCTCTATATGATTTTTTTTTATTTACCTCTATAAAAGTAGATAATTCACAAAATAAAATGGAGGGGTAAAAAATTGGCATTGTCTGCTCATTGAATGGAGCAGATTATTGATAAAATTTCATGGGAAATGAAAAATTTGCTTCTTTACATAAACCATCAGAATATTCTATCTTTTGAAATGGATATTACTTATAGTTTTAAATACAGAATACAAACAGCAGAAGATATACAAGAGTCATATTTACTTGATTGTAAGATTTTATTAGATCAATGGATCAAATATTTGACATACGAATTAATTTAATAAAGCTAGCACCTCTTTATATATCCTGTTTTTAAATAATTCTTCATAATATAATAAATATAAAATAATACTTATATGTATAATGCCATATGAACCAAATAATTATTATTTAAAAGAAAATTATTATTTAAAAGAAAATTGAAATATATACTACATAAAATATCTGAATCGAATCAACAAAATGTGCTTTGAATTTAAAGTTCTCATATCTTCTATGGGACAAAATATTATTATTGCTATTGCAGTTGGAAATATAAACATTGAAACTGTGATGCAATACAAAGAATACAATATGTAAAGATTATTCAGGTCGTTTATTTATATTTCTCATTATATTTGATATATATTGTAACCTTACATGAAATAATAAAGTGCACATAAAAACATAACCTTACACATAAATCGTAATAACAGATGCAAATATAATGGGGTCAAGATACAGTAGAAGGTTATATGAAAACTGGCTGGCTAGCATAAGCATGAACAAATACCAACCTCACATTTCATCAATCTTACATCTCTTATATCTAATATTAAATAAAATACATTGATTAAACTAACTTCCAAGATCTAAAATAAAATATTAAAAGATAAATTTAATTTGCAATTCTACTAGATAGTTAATAATCAGGAGGGCATTTATCTATGAAATAAGTATGGAATTAGAATTATGAGTTGGATGATAAATGAATAAAGATGTAGAAGAATAGATGGGTGATGAAGAACAAATAATAATTAATTAATGAAAATGAATGGACTTTAGAGTAAGGAGAAGAGAAAGGAAAATGTGTTAGGATGATAAATAGTTAAGGTTGTATCAGAATAGAGGCCAATGAAGGATGAATCAATTATGATAGTGACTTAAGATGAAATGAGGATGAAAATAAAAGAAAGTAAAATATGGATGAGCTATGATAACAATGTTAGTGATGAACAATGGGATTGTGAAGTATTAAACTGATATTATTCCAGACAAAAGCAAGATAATAATGAAATCAGTGATATGAATATAAGCTTGTTCAAAATAAAATAAAAAAGATAAAGGTAATTTAGTATAAATTTTGTTCATATTAAAATTTCTCACAATAAATTATTACACTAAAAGAAAAAAAAATACGGATAAGCTATGATAACAATGTTAGTGATGAAGAATGGCATCCTGAACTATTAAACTGATATTATTCCAAACAAAAGCAAGATAATAATGAAATAAAGGCAAAGGATTTTAAGCTTGACTAATAAAAAAAAAGATATTTAACTATTAAATTAAATTATGTTTTAAACTATTTAAACTTTCCCTTACTGGAAAAGGGAAAATTTTTATATCTATCTTTAAATAGCATACAGTAATTATATGGACAAGAAGAAAAAAATTCCCTTTAAACAAATTAAGAAAAAAAAAAAACATTCTGGACTTTCTAGCACTCTCTATTATGACATATATTAATTTTACTTATGTATCAAATTATTGATGAGTATAATATCAAACAGCAGAATTGTACATTCTTTTTGGTCCATCAGGGGTTGATAGTATAAAAGCATTGTCACCAATCTCAGCAATTATTTGGTAAGAACCTTCTTATAAAATGAAAAATTTATTGCATTGATTTCTCTATACATTGCTAACATCTTAAATGGATGTGGCTTAGTTTTAGATTATTTCATCCATTTTTGACCCATCTTCATGAGTCTGTTATGTACCCTAATCATATAACCACCACTATTTATCTTCTCCATAATAAAATCTGATGGGTATGAATCCTGTGGATTGCTTATGGTTGTTCTGAACATATCAACTGAGCTCATGCACAACACACTCGCAAGGTTAGATTTGAGGTTCCTTATTGAACTCATAATATGTTTAATATCTTGAGCTCAGACAAAACTAAATCAAGTTTGCCTACTAATAAAAACTGATAATTAGTTTAGCACCTGATGATTTTTAGCATATGTTTTTGGTACAGGATATGGCAAAACCAATTTAAAAAATACATCATATGCAACTAGTATAAACTTTTGCCAGATATATGGTGGGAGCGGTCCATAAAAATCAAGTGCCAGTAGTTCATTAGGCCTACTAGAAATTATTGGCTGTAAAGTGCCATTAAATGATTTGGCACAATATTTCAACCTAATACAAATATTACATGCTTTAATTTTCTTTATAATGTCTCTATCCATGTGAGACCAATAAAAATAAGGTTTTAATATATGGTACATGTTTGGAGCACAAAAGTGTCAATATTTACCATGGCCAAAATCAATTAGTTTGATTATAACACATGATGGTATGATAACTCACTGTGATTTATCATCATTTAGGTTAGTCTTATTCATTAAAATGCCATGATTAATTTTATATTTTAGAGTTATTCTTGGAATACTCGTGTCATCATTATTATTGGGAATAGGAAGTTTTAAAATAGAAATATTTAATTTTGCATGAATTGCAGCAAAATGATCATAGTCTTGGACTATCGATTCATCCACACTATATTCAGGTGACTGACAATGGTATAGTCAGAATCTGGGTGTTGGGATACAATACAGACAGGGTGGCAGCTAAGAATATCACCTGGAATATTCTTTCTACCCTCAACATACACAAATGCTGTAGTAGAATTGTTAATAGATATAAGCATCACCTAATAAGTTTCTCATTATTGAGATAACTTTAGTTTCAAAAACTCCAAACTTCTATGGTCTGATATAACAATCGCTTCGGAACATAGCAAGAATTGGCATAGTTTTTGAAATGCCCAAACAACATCTACCACTTCCTTTTCCAAGGAGAAGTTCAGTTCAAATTCTTTCAAACACCTACTCAAAAATAGAGAACATGGGGTCATGATTATCATTAAGTTGATATGGTACCATTCCTAGACCATAGTGACTACTGTCTGTTTGTATGTAAAATTTCCTTTTAAAATCAGGATAATGTTAAATGACCTTAAGAAAAATGGCTTTGACTATGTTAAATTCTTTATTATGGTCAACACACCACCTCCATCTTTCAGATTTTTTTAAAAGCATATATAATTGAATAGTAAGATTTATGGTAATAGTTGCATAGACCGAGAAAGAACAGAAGTTGCTTTTTAGTCTTAGGAATGGAGAAATCCTGTATAGCAGCTCTTCTGCCACAATACTGCACTTTTACAGATTGATTTTCACATTTTTGGAAAAACATTCTTGGACATCTGTAGGTGTTTGAGATGATCTGTTAAACAACCTGAGGCAATGATAATGTCATCCAGATATGTGATGATTTTCTCATTTTAATTGTTTCAAAAAAATCATGTCTAGGCATCTGATCAAGCCAGCACAACTGTTAACCAAACCAAAAGGCATCACTGTAAAAATATATAATTGGCTCTGGAAACAGAAAGCTGTATATTTTTGGGTCTCATTATGTAGTAGTATTTGCCAATAACTGGCCATATGATCAAACATGGAGAAAATTAACCTCCCTTTAAATTTAATCAAGAGCTCATATACAGGTGGCTCGAATGGTGCTATACTTTTTTCTAAAAATCACAAGAGGATTAACATAAGCAGAAAAACACTTTTTGATAATTCACCACTCTAACATTTCACTAACACTTTGTATCTCCTCCTGATATTCGTAAGGAGTGGGTACATTTTCTGTTGAAAAGGCTGATCCTTTTCAACTTAAGTAAATCCCTCTATTAGATCGGGGACTTTTGAGAATATATTTCTATATAAGTGCACATCAATTGGTATAAATTTTCTGGTACTTTTAAATTTAGAGCTAAGATGACTGATTTTAGCTCTGATACTTCTTACCAATTAATGTGTCATGGATGCATAGCAATTAATTGGAGAAATTATGCAATACATACTCAAACTTAAATATTATGATATTTCAAATAAATAAATTTTGTTGAAAATCAGTAATACAATAATTAGTATTCATGAAGTCTGAGCCTATGATGGCTTCACGAATCAGTCCAGGCATAACAAGAAAGACATTCTCAAACTGTTTGATTAATTTTGACAAGTATCCAGACCTGCTTATTAACAAGCTTGGTCCTCTTTCCATTAGCTAGTATGACTTGATTTGTTTTATGGGTAATAAGTGAACATCCAAGGTTAAATTTAAAATTTCATCATACGTAATTTCTGATGAAATAGCTGCCTAGCTGCTTGAATCTATCAAAGCATTAATATTTATTTCCTCAATAACTAATTTTATAACCAGGCAATTATACATTATACATCGTTCGCTCGGGAAGAATGATTCTAGATAGTAGATATTTAGATCAAGGGTGTTTAATATCCATATCACATTGCCCTTTTTTTTGTTTGCAGAAGATCCTTATAAGAAGGAATTATTGTACAAGAACCCATTCAGTTTCATGTCCCAGATTTATCTTGAGCTTTACCCCCAACTTTCTTAACTATAATGGTAATACCACTAGTTGAGGGTTTACTACTTGAGATGACTGGTCTTATTTTAACGCTACCTAAATGCATAATATCAACAGGGTATGGAGAAGACCTCAGATTAGTAGGAAGACATATCCCCTCTCATGGAGTTTCCTAACAACTGTGGATTTTCTCAAATTTATATTTGCTAAATGATAATTATGCCTTTCTTTATTCTGGGATGACTTTCTAAAGTATACACTGTGATTTCAAGAGCATTGAAGATTTCCAATACTTCCTTAATTGTATAGCAATCCATAGTGATGAGGATCTGCCTACTGACTTGGGAATGCTGTCAGAGTATTTAATTTCACAGCTTGATCTCAGAAAAATTGAAAATAGCTTCCCTTACAGTGGATATTGTCCTGCTTATCATCTTCCCCAAAAAACATAAGTAACAGATGTTTAAAATCTCCATATGTAGTTGGCTTGTCAAAAAGATTTCAACCAATCTTTATCCAAGAAGTACAGATGGTTGCATGATATGGCCAACTTCTCATTTTCTACCAATCCACATAAAAAGAATAACTCCTCTAGACTGTGTAAATATTCAAGACAATTTTCCCTGGAGTCTCCCTTAAAAGGTTTAATGTGAATAAACCTCAGAATTGTAGAGCTAACATCGCGAGGGTTTTCATTTATAATCCCTTTTGTTTGGTTCATTTCAGGGAAGTGGGTAGCACTGAGGACTACTTCTTTTATTGGAATATTATTATTGCCAATAGTTGAGATATCTTGTTATTTACATCAGGCTAACCAAATAAGTCAGTTCTATTATCTAACTCTCTTGATCTATTATTCTGTTCCCCTTGAATACTTTCTATCCTACTACACATAATTTGGATCTGGGATTCAATACTGATTTGTTCAAACATGCCTATTAGGTGCTCCTTCTGTTCCTTTTTAAACTTATCAAAATCTTTACCATTCTTGATCTTTTGTTCCATATATTCCAAAGGAACAGCTGCTACCTTTACTAAATTATCACTAAATTCATTTTCACAATTCTTCTATAGTGTTTTCTATTTTGTTTCTATATTTGAGATTTTCTTCTTTATCTCCCCTATTTTATTTCTACATTTAAGATTTTCTTCTTTATCTCCCTGATATGCCATCAAACTATTCTTAATCTCCTTTCTCGTCTCAATTGAAATTGAATTTGTTGATGAGATATATATATATATAGGATTAAATGAAAGATTTAAGGAGGTTAATCTTAAACTTCAAAAGAATTTGCTAGGGTTGATGAAACCCTAAAAAAGACAAAAAGAACATTATAAAATCAATTAATTGAAATTAGGATAAATGCCCAGAAATCAGAAAAGACAATGCAGAATATGACACCGGATTGTCAGAGTTGATATGATGTGTTAATTGATAAATTTGAGAATCTCACAATTGAATCTTGTGGTAGAATTGATGAATGTCAAAATTTCAGATTAAAGCTTTGACTAATAGGTTTGAGAATCAGGAGCTAGTCCAATATGAAGTTATTGGTGGAGTTGAGGATAAACTAATCCGGGTAGTTGGAGAAATCAAATACTTAAAAGAAAAATTAGATGTGAAAGTTCAGTTGTTTTCAGATGGAGTGGTAGATGAGATAGATGTATTTAATCAAGTGGAGGATGACTTGTATAATTAGTTGAATGAGAAGTTAAAGCAGAAGAGGTTAGCGACAATAGAAAATATTGAACAACACTTGAGGCAGCTACATCAAAAATCTTACAATAAAGCAAGTAAGAGACAAAATTGTATGAAGTTGGCCATCAGCAAGAGGGTCATATTGGTCAGATTAGTCAAGAAGTACAGAGTATAAGGATGCAACCCAGCATAATTATGAGTGAATTAAAGGAGGAAGTAGTGGCGATAGAAAGGATGTGCCAGAAGTTAAATATAGAAGTGGAAGATATGAAAGGTACTGTCAATAAGCCTGCAAAAGTAGATAGCATTAATCAGGAAATCATAGCACAGATGGATGGAGAATTACAAAATTATAAGTTAAACCTAGAAAGGCTAATTCAGAATAAAGGTTATAAAAACATGATATAATAGATAATAATGTTAACATAAGAACAAGAACTTTATCTGAAACTAAAATAAAGGACATACCTTAAAATGACAGTCATGATCAAATTCCAGAATTGAATATTTCCATGAGGAAAGGAAATCCAGACTAAAGTTAATTAAAAGGACATAGTGGCAGAAATTTTCCTGATGTAGAAAGCCAGAATTCGATAGTATTAAAGTTTTTAAAAATAAACATATTCAAGGGAAAATACTTAGACAACCTTATGAATATTTACAAAGTCTAGATGATTTTTTTGCATTGTGCAGGCTTTCAGAAATTGAAAAGATTGCTATTGCTAGTAATCAATTGTGTGTGCATCCAAGGATTGGTGAAAGTCTTCATTCAATGAGCCCCAAACCTATGGAGACTTAAGTACCTCACCCTGTTGAGTTTCTGGGAAGACCACCAGGATATCTGATATCAAGTGTCACAAAAAATATAGCCTGCACAAAGGTAGCTACAAGCAATTTTTAGGAGTTGAGCAGTAAAGTTGAAAACATTGATTGCTTACCCTTTATCTGAGCCTCAAATAGACAGAATACTCTGGCATAATCTGCCAAAACATATTGAACAGATACTTGTAAGTTGCAGATAGATACATTATGGAAGATGTAATGAAGATCCTGAATTTGCTAGAGGCAAGTGGCAAAAACACTGATATATGGATGAGGGTTACTAGGGCAGCCCACCCCTCTATTAATAGTGTTAATCTTCTGGCAAAGCCAAACTATAATAGAATGGAATAAAAAATATGAGTAATTACAGAATGAATCCCTAGAGAGAGAGAAAATCATGTCAGTAGGTATAAAGGTAAAAAGATTTCAGATGGCAATCAGCCATCTACTAGTGGGCTACAGACAGTTCAAAGATATACTATAAAGAAAGAAAAAAATAGAAATGCAGAAGATTAAGAGGAACCTACAATGCCCAAAGTTTATTACCCTACTCTAAAAGAATCTGTGCTCTTATAGAAAGTTTATGAAGTATGTTAGGTGCATGGTTTTGTGAATAATGTCTTTGATTATCACTTGTAAATAGTTATTTTTAAAAATATAAATTTCATGATGTAAGTATTACTATTTTTCCCCTATAACTTTGGGGGAATTGTAACCCTGTGCTTTTTGCACAATGTTCTTATTGAAGGCCATAATGTAATAATTTATGATGTTTATTAATATTTAAAAAATAGTAAATAAATAAAAGAAAAAAGGGACTATCACTGCATTTGTACAAGTTATGCTAACTTGAATGCAAAAATGCTTACTTTATTCTACTTTTAAAAAGTATAAAATAAATAATAAATTACAAATGTAAAAATTGTAATTAAAGTAATTCTTATAATGACAAGAAATATGCTTTAGCACAAAATTTATATTTTGGTTAAACATCTTTAAAATAGAGAGTAAACAGGAGTAAGTTGTAAATAAAGTGATAAATATCAGAGAGTATAAGGGTTAAAGTATAATTACTTAGTACTATAATTAATTAGTTATAGTTTAAGTCAAAGTATTCAGATTAAATTCTCATTTAGTTAATTTATTTTGAATATAAAATATATTTTCAAATTAATATATAATTGCTTAAAGAAAGAAATAGGTTAATAAGTTAAATTTTAAATTGGAAACATCACTTCCTCTGTGTACATGTGTAGGTGCATGGGTGAATGTAAATTTCTTAGTTTTAATTACCACGGTAATTGTTTTAAAATTATTAAAACATTTAAAAATAAACATTAATTAATTCTAGCCAAGAAAGGATTAAACACTTAAACATAATACTTCTGATAAATCTAAGTTTATGAAAAGATAATTTGTTATTTTAAACAAAAGAAATAAATATAATTTATTATCTTGTTATTTTATTTTTATTTTTTCTTAAGAAGAAAATCAGTTACACTGACTTCTTCAACGTGCTTTTTAAAATCACGTTTATTTTAAAATAATGTAGGTTAAGTTAGATAATTTTCTTAATTAGTTCCTGGTAGTATTTAATCTTTTAACCACAGAGGTCACTTTTCAGAGGGAGGTAATTATGTCTTAACATATGTCATAACAGATATAACAACCAGAATCATCATTTTTAAGGGTCTGATCTGATTGTTGCTTCATTCTGATCTGTCCAATTGTCTGACCTGTTGGATGACTGTGTACTGCAATCTTAAAAAGTGTTAATATTTTATAATTATTTTATCTAAAGTGTAGTTATTAATTTTATTTCTATTTGAACCTACAATGCAGCGCTGAGCAAACTCTTAAGGTATCCTCATTTTTATTACCATAATTCAATTTGAATTCTATTGTAACTATTGACATAATGCTATGGAAAACTAATTTGTTTGCTAGAAGTAAATTTCATCGAGTATGTTTAAAAATAAATTTAAAAAGAAACCAGGTGATGAGTTTATTTGCATTAATTCATAGAATTATGCTGGACATTGTAGTAATTTATACTTCACTGCTCTTCATAATTCTTAAGAAAAAAAAATTAAATAATAAAGTTAATGTTTTTAGACTGTTTTAAACTTTAAGTTAAGAATAAGCCACTATGGTGACCATGCTACTTTTAACTCTCACCATGCAGACTAACTCTCACATTTCACCATTTTCTGATGTTTGTCTTTGTCTCATAAATCAAAATAAAATATATGATTAAATGATTATTCCTTATCAGAAAATAATAAATTTGACTTTATTTGACAGATATTTTGTTTACTACTGAAATAAATTTTAAATGTTCACATTTTGTTTTTGAAAATATAAAAAAAAAAGAGATCGTAATCAAGACAAAGAGTTTAGACATCATCGTTTCTAGAAGGACTATTTTCAGTTTAGAAAATCAGTAAAATATTTGTTACTTCTTACTATTTTGAAAAATCCAAATGAATATTTATTTATTTCTCTTATATCTAACAAATTATGCTTTGAAAGTTTAAAATATTTGAATATTCATTGCAAAATTGTGATATTTTAATACTCATAAATATAAGTAGATTGCTTATGTAGAAGCTAATCTTGTAAATTGCTTCTGGCCATATTTACATTCGCTGCTAATATAACGTTATATTTTTGAAAATAAATTATTAATAATTTATATTTCTTAGTATCTAATAAATATAGTGCAAATTATTGTAACAAAAATATCTAAAACCATAATAAATTCACAAATAAACATGTTTTTGGTCATTGGAACTATTTTCTTTAAACAATGTCATAAAATGCTGAACGTTTTACAGCTTTGGCAACAAACAATGCCTGAACATATCAGGGCAGGGCTTATGTCTATTGTAAGAGTGGGAACTTTGAATTTCCCACCTTCTAGTGTAATTCTTTTAGCCAAATTTTTATATAATAAAATATACAGCAATATACACATTTTAATGCATAATACTTATGAAAAAATTCACCAGGGGACAAATTGGTCAAAAAACAAATTAATTCATGAGAAGTGACCCGGGGTTCAAAGAAATGCTATAAAGAATAAGTTGCCATAATTCAAATGAAGATAATAAATGATTATTTAAAATGAACTGTTAATTATAAAAATAACCTGTTGTCTTCAGCACAGGATGAATTATTATTTAAATTCATTTACTTTCTCCAAATTTGTGTTATTAAGAGGAATATTTGTGAGAAAGTTGAATTTGACAAAATTTTAATATATATTGTAACGGGATGGGGTGGGTGATGTAGGTTGGTAGAAAGTAAATGAATCTGGGTGATGGCAAAACATCATCACCCCAAGTCAACAAAATGAAATAATCAATAATTTATAAAGTATATATAAGTATATTTAAAGATATGAGTAAGTATTTAAAAATATAAGAATATGAGATTAGAGAATCTCTGTGAACATTGAGAGATCAGAAGCTAACTCAGAAGAGCAACTAAATTATTATCAACCAGCATTATAAAGTAAATATCAGTATAAGTAAATACTTGAGAGAAAAAACCATCCATCATCATCATTGATGGGAATAAACAAATCAGTACAACATATCAACAGTCCATCTTGTGGCTGGATTAGGAATGGGTCTTCTGTAGACCAGGCTAACTATTGAGCCTTTGCCAGCTTGGGAAATTATATAAACATAACTTGGATGCACCAGTTTAGTGCCCATCCATTAAAATCAATAATGCTGGGACATTTAAAACATGCTGATCATCATCAATGCTCTGACCACTTGTACTGGCCAACTATAAACTTAAATTTTTAACAAGATTAAATTAAAATAAAATATAGTGCATGGGCTTTAAAGAGTATACTCTTATGCGCCAACCAGGATGATGATGATCATCTCTGGATGCCCAAAGCACTAAACACATCCCCATTTATCCGTGTCCGAAATCTAGCTCAGAGAACACAAAGCTCTATTACTGTATATGACCAAGAGATGATGGAATACAATTTTTAACAATTAAATAAAAGTTTATTAATAACATTAAAAAAATAAATAAGGTCTTATAAGGGTTCTGATTTTGAATGGTATACATTGAGTTACATGATTTATAAATTAGGTTTATTTAAAACCCATTCATCACACAGGCATGTGGCTTGATACAAAATAAACATGTTTGAATTAACATTTAATTTAGAAAAATGATCAAAAAATTTATACATAAGTGTCTATCTGACACGCATTGTTATTTACAATACAATTGACATAAAATAATTATAAAAAAAAAAAAATGGTTAAATTTTACGTGTGTTACAATTGATAAGCATTGGTATCTGCAATACAATTGACAGATATACGCATACATACATGCGTGTGATTTGTGAACATATTTAATTTTTACATAAAATAATACATGATTAAGCTTTTAAATTATGTTTTAAGTAATACAAATACTTATGCTAGGTTTACTACAACACGTATATAGAATTGCACAGATTATTAACAAATTTAATTTTGTCACACAATACTTTTATAATTAATAATTTCATAAAATTTACACACTTGTTATGACAATAAAAGTTATTTTCACAATTACTTGTTGTTGAAAATGTATAAATTGCTTTTCTTATTTTATAGTAAGTTCCACTATTTATCAATTAGTTTCTATCAACTTTTTTCTTTCTTTTAATACATGAAGTTATTTGCTTGTTTGCTTTACTTTAAAAATGTCTCTTTTTCTCTTTTTAATAAATGAAAGATAATATCCTTTTATAGCATCCAAAAAATATATATAAATTTTGAAATGTCTTTTTGCTTGATTAGTTAATGTTGATTAAGTAGGCAAGGTGAGATAGTAAAAATGAATACGTGAACTGCAGCCTTCCACGCCATGATAAGCAGAGAGCCAAGCCGGACTATCAGTACACAAAGCTCCATGACGTCGCGAGAAAATACCTCATTTTTAAGCACTACCCTTCTAAGTACCTAAACAAATCATCCTCAAAGAGTAGTATCCAGAAAAAAAAAAAAGGCATTGCGCCAACCCTGCTCATCTCTGTGAGACTTAGGGGTATAAATGTGGTCTATTCATGAGACCAAAGCCTATTCATGAGGCCTATATATATTCACCACTGGACTACCCTGGGAGCTCAATATCTAGGTCTAGACAGTGCCGAGCATATACTTCGGAGCATCATGAATACTCTGCATCCAAACAGTTCCGTCTAACTATATACTCACCATAAGCATAAAAAGTACAAATTCACGCATCACTTTTAAAATGTAATTTTACATATGTGTGTGCGCACGCTGACCTTTACATCATATTTTAACTTAACAGCAATAATATTATATTTTCATAATTCATTTGGAAAACACATATACGTGTGTATAAACAAAACATAGATATAATTTACAATTTAGTTTCAGTTTATAAGTTCTTTTTTTTTTTTTATCAAACTAAATAGTCAACTTTTGTTTGATAGATACTTGTTGATTAATTATCAAGGTCTCTAAATATAAAATGTCTCTTTTTTATTTTCTTAATAAACCAAAAATAAAATCGTTTATATATCTGTCACTTCAGACCAAAGAAATTATTTAAAATTTTATTATCATATATCACTGTTGTTAGATTCCAACTCAAGCAAAAGTTATTTGTTTGTATTAACTTTAAGTTATTAATTTATAATTTTATAAGTCGTTTTAAGGAATATTTTAAAAAAAAAAAACTCACTGTATATACATGCAACGCGTTTATCTGTGGTTCCCTGCGTTTAGATACGTCAGCATATATGTAATTATTTATTCAGCAAGCTGGTTCTTTTGGTCCATAGTTGGCCTCCCGTCTGTGTAGAACTGTTCCAGGCAAGCAGCTGTCCTTTCCATGTTTAAGGCTATGAATTACAGCACAAAGAAGTGGGTCATTTTCTTGATGTGAAATTCAAACTCCTACCAGGAAAACAGTAGTGGTTCCTGAATTTACTGTTCTGCCTTCAGCCACATAACTTCATAGTAGCTATTTTGCCAACTCTTCGGTCAGCTAAAACCAACTGCTGCAAACTTCATCAAGTTGCAACAAAATATTGTAACCAACTCACTAACCAGACTAACTGATATTTTTTTAATCAGTCTTTTTAAAAACTCATCTGAGGTGTTAACAACACTTTGATTAAAAACAGTTTTTATTTTTAGCTCTCTAATCCCTTTAAAACATATACATGTTTTTACTTTAATCTTTGGAATTTGACCAAAGGTGTGATAAGCATTTTGAAAAGATATACATGTTTTCATTTAGACAATAAAAATTTACAAATTAATTAAAGATTTCAAAAATAGACATTTTTTTCAAAATTATCAAAAAAACAAGCTTATATTTAAATTTCAAAATCAGAATTACAAATAATGTTTTTTATCAGACCTTTTAAAAGTTTAATTTATAAAACAATTTTTATTTTAAATCAGTTATTATTTAACCCTTTACATATTAAGATTTTGTTTTAGAAAATATAGAAAAATATTTACAAAAATTTATTCTGTGTTTATTTCTACCTTTCCTTTCAATTTTACATATATATTTATGCACACACACTATATTAGTGTGTCTATGTAATCCAACTGGTTACAATATATATATGATAACTTTAAATGCTTCAGTCTCGTCGTATTTCATTCTAAAATATTTCAAATGGAAGCGAATGAATAGAACTAAAAATATGTTTGTCTATGAAATAATTAAAATAGTTTGCAGAAATAATTTACAATGGATGTTTGATGTGTATTGTAATATGTCCAGACTATTAAATTTAATATTTGCAAAAAGAAAATTGCTAAATTCAATATCTAGAATTCACTGTTATTACTTAACTAATGTGCTTCTGTTTATTAAAAAAAGGTAAAAATATATTTCCTATTCTAATGAAACTGCAGACTCCAGAAATTGTGTTATTCCTAAATGTCATCAAATTCTCCAGCTAGCTATTTTACATTGGCCAATTCATTTAAATGAATTACCTAGTATTTATCTTAGAATTAAGAACTGCATTAATATTTTGTTTTAAATGCATATTAGGAAGTTGTAGTATTTGCTAAATAAATGTGTTTTTATTCATGCAGTATGGATGCTTCATTACATGGACAACCCATCCTGAAAGGACTTTGTGCCCTCAATAGACTGCTCATTACAGAAAGGATCCGCTAATAAACTAAGATGTTTTTTAAATGCATTGTTGTTGTTGTTGTTGTTATTATTATTATTACTATTATTATTATTATGTTTCAAAGAATTTTATTAAACAAATGTTACATAGATTCTTTACAACAAACGATTGTATTCTGTTACATAGGCAATCATAGGACTTTGGAACAAGTTCTAAATTTTAAAATCAATTGTATTTTAGATTTTAAATAATCTGTTTGATGATGATGATGATGATGATTATTATTAGTATTATTATTATTATTAGAATATTATATGTCAAAGTAAATTTTATTATCATTGTCTCTAATGGATTTATGACAGAATGTGTAGGTATTTCTACACATAAGGTAAATTTCATATATAATTTAATATGTACTAGTTAAGATAAATTTTCTAACGCTTTTATTCAATGGAGATATTCATCTTTTACATTTATTCATTTTATCATTCCCTTGGTAAAACAACCAAATGGGTTTATCAGAAGTCTAAAATTCTCATAATTATTGTGATACAATGATTTACTGTTAAATTTTAATATTATTAAATATTTAAGTTTCATATTATTTACATTTAATTTAAAATTATGTCTACTTTATTACTATAAATTTTATATTATACATCGTATATATGTGTGTATTTCTTATCTGATGCCAAATGTTAGTGTGCTATTATCTTTAAATATTTTTATAGTTGTTTGACTAATTATTATATTGTTGGTTTTAGATATTGCTTATTGTTTGCTAATTTTTAAATCCTTAATATTTATTTAGTCAGCTTTCTCAGTGATAATTTATCTTGTTATCATTCAGCTTGGGATATATGCCTTACAATATCATGCTTTATTTGATATTGTTTGCTTATTGTGCTTTTCAGGATGGAGATGCTCTCTCCATTGTTCACAGGCTTTATTCCATGAGTTGATAATGCTTTATATTTTGTGATAGTTATCACATTCTATTAAGGTACCTAGATCTCTGGAGAGGATCATATTTTTGATACATTTTCCATTTTTCTTATGTGCTGAGACTAAGGCACACATACTCTTTTGCCTTAGATATAAGCCTTGTAAACCACCATTCTTTTATTCATATTGTTTTGCTCTACAGAGCCCATGCTTTTCCTATTCCTCGTGATATGATTAAATTCTTTTCCATCATAGTAGGTGATGTTATTTGTGTATTAGATATGATATGGCAATGATAAGCTAGTTATTGAAGAGTTTAATTCCTCTGATTGTACTTTGCTTACGGTGCTTGGTTAAGTATAACAATGTTTGTATTGTGTTGCTGTGCTGTTTTAGTCAGTCACAAGCAAACCAACAAAATGTTCATACTTTCAATGCTTATTATTTAGAACATGGCATTATAGACAATACACATCTTCAATGTATTTGTCTTCACCATCTGGAGCACTTTGCAAATAGATTTGTACATGACTTCTGATGAATGATCCCTATCTTGCCTTATATTTTATCTTAAAATATAAAAAAAATAGTTCCAAGCAATCTTAGTTTATTGTCTTAATCTAATAGTTATTATTATCATATCAGCTCTCTTATTCAAATCTAATCAGAGTATAATTTAGATTATCAATGATTCAATCTGTCAGAAAGGGATTTGACTAGCTGTTACCTGTATTGCTCAGTTATGACTTGAGCTATTATTATTTTTATTTCTTTAAACCCAATTTTGTTAAATGGATAATTTAACTGAGATAGAAATTTAGATAAATGAACTAATGTTAAACCAATACTTCCATTGAGTTTATTTTAATTAAATAATTTATTGAAATATTTTTGTTTAAACCTTAGATAGTTTGCTCTACCTATGTACCATCTGACTCAATAATGTAACAGTGACTATGTTTGGCAAATAACTTCAACTTTGTTGTAAACAAATTGTTATTCATGTTTCTTTAAAAATATTAATAAATGTCTTTGTTATTATTTAAAATTGAATCTGTTTTTCTGTATGCAATTTGTCTTGAGTTCACAATATTCACAATGTTAACAATCTTAACAATTCTGATTTCTAAAAGAAATCTGGGTAACAGATATCCAATTCATGCAAATCCAAATCTCACTGTTTTCAAATGGGGATTTTTTTTTATTTTTATGAAAGCTTTAATTCTAAAAATTGGGATTGTAATAAAGAGAAATGAAGATTTATTTGACATTACTAAAGATTATTTAGACTATTTTTCAAGACTGCACACTATTAATTTGTTTATAAAAAATAAAATGTACAATAATCATCTTTGATCATTTGAATGATGGTGTTGATGGGATATTAGAAAGACATAAAATGTACCCCCTTTTTCTATTATTTTGATTGATATCCTGGGTAAAAAGACTACAATTATTTTAAATATTATATATTTTAATTATGAAATTGTTTAGCAAATTAAATATCTCTTTGGGTAATTGTTATTGTTACAAGATTTTAGGAAACATTAGCTTACAAGAGTAGCATATGTCTCGTATGGACTACCAGGATGTCAGTCATTTTTATTGGCAACACAATATTATAGTACAACTTCTAAAACTTACAGAGAACTCTGAGATCATTATTATTATTACCATTTTTACATTACTTATTGATTCATTTACTTAGATTATAATTTATGTGGTGATAAAAGAAATTTGTAATTATTTTTCATGTGTCATTAGAAAGGCACCTGGTGTTTTCACTCTGCAGAACAGAGTAGCCAAGATCATGCTATTATATCAATTTGGTGACTAATAAATCATTATTTAAGATATTTGAAATGAAGATTCATAGAAGATGTCCCTTTAGATACAAATAATTGTTCTCAGAGACCATATTTGGATGGAGGAAGGTTTTGATTTTAAAAGTGCCCTATAAGTAAGAGTGAAGTTTTTCCTCTTTCTAATTTATTCTAATAATGTACTGTATGATATGCATTTTTATTATTGCTTTAAAAACTTTCCCTTTATCTTAATAGAAGTCTCTAGAGTATCCATTTAATATTAGATGTAACCACCATTTACTGAGTTTAGCCCCAAGAGATATTTTTCAACTACAACATATTATTTATCAACAAGGAGTTTATCCATCAACACAGAGATATTATTATTATTAGTATTAAAGATTATCTCACTCGCCCAATTTCCTTAGATTACAATATATATCAACTATAAATGTTCAGTCAATTTAAAGTATGATATAATTCAATATTTTAATTTACTGTGCCAATAATAAAAACTTAAAATAGATGATAAAAAATTTTTTTTTAATATTAAATGCTTTATTGTTGTGCACTAAAGAGAAGTAACATAATTGTTTCTTCAACTACAATTGGAGTTTTTAAATTTAATTTGAAATAAAGGCATAGGGAGTCCAGAACTGGATTGACTTAATTAATTTCAGAATCCCCATGTTTTTTATTTTAAATTAAATCTAAAAACTCCAATTATAGTTGAAGAAACAATTATTTCTTTTTAATGCACAGTCAATAAAAGCATTTAATATAAAAAACAATTTTTACCTCTATTATTGGTTCATATTTGGATAAATGAAATTATGGCTGATTATAATATTGGGTATTTAAGATGGCTTCACATGATTAAGGGGGTAATGAAACTCATTATTAATATATGAATGTCTATATGCATAGCATAGATAAAAGCTTTAACAAAAAGTAATTTTAAATAACTAGACTTAGCTAACTTTTGACTAATAGGAGTCCTAAACATATTAGTCAAAAGATATTTTAAAAATAATTTTTGTTAAAGCCTTTCTCTATATGTATGCATACAGACTTTACATTTATCGAGATAAAGCTCTCTATACTATATTATTATTTATATATGCTTGATTTGATGTCAAGTATGTTGCTGGGAAAAAAAGATTGGAACACTTTATTGGCCTCTTTTTTTTAAGAATGCAGTACTTCTGAATACTATTAATAATGATATTTTGCTGTCATTCTTATGTGAATATAATATCAGTCTATCCTATACATATACAAACACGTAGTTTTTATATATATGAAAATATTTCTCAGTGAATAAAATACTTTTTAAAATGATTCATACATAGAGATTTTATAATATTTTAATGCTAAAAAAAATATACCAGGTAGCATATACTTTTAATTATATAGATCTTTAGCTGGTTATACATGTTAATAATTTTGAAACAAATAAAAATGTTATGAGAGTATATATATTTAAATTGAATAACTCATTGTGTTGAAATTACAGGATGAGTCAAATATAAATTTATGGAGAAAGTGAACATTTGTACATATGACATTCAATGCACATGTATGTTAGAATTAAATTTTTCTTTTTTATTCTAAAAAATGCTTGTCAATTTATTAATAATAGAGAATTATATATAAGAGTTATCTTTGTTAAAGAAAATATATTTGTATGCAATAAACCAAGACACCTGAAATACTAAAAATAAGATCACTTCCAATATTATGAAAGGGTATCCAAAAGTAAATGGAATTCTGTGGTATGTGAGCCTGTTGTCGTATATGTTTGTGCTGTTACATACCACTTGCAGGGACTCTTACAACAATCTGTGAAATTACATTACTGTGTGATACTGGGGGTGACACACACTTTTTTGTAAAGTGCATTTGTGTATTTGGAAAATTTTAGTAATGGTGGAAAGGTTGGAATAATGTGAAATTCTCTTTATTTGGGGGAAATCAGCAGGTAAAACAGTTGTAATGTTTGAAACAGATTACTTGAAAGCTGTTCTGGGGAAAACACAAGTTTACAAATGATTTAATGAAATTGTCAAATTCATTATGTCAATGTCAAGATAATGCTAGTATTGTATTTTCTCTCCTGAACTACATCATGATCTACATGCAGAGTTGCAGTTTGTTTCTTTTCCCGATCATCTGGCACTCATAATCAGCCTTCAGATTAATCCATCTGATCCAGTGAAAATAAATCATTCAACTACCACTCGTATGCTCAATAAAGCAACTACTACTGAATGGCTTTTCTCAGAAGCATATATCTTATTTGACAAGATTCAGTTATTATCACTACCACCAATTCAGGCATTGTCCACCTTTATTGGAATCCTCAGCTCACTTATAGAACATCATCGTCAAAGTGTCCAAAATGGTTACTCAAAGATCTAGATCAAATCACAGATAAATTAACTAACACCAACAATGATCTCTCTATAGAGCAAATAATGCAACTTAAAATGCAATACAGAGACAACCAAAAGGCCTTGGCTCAATATATTGTCACAAAAAGATCCAAAATCTTTTTGTCAAACTATCACAACTGGACATGGAGCTACGTAAGATGGGCTGTGGGTTCAGCCACTCATCCTACCCCCCTCCATGATTAAAATTGATATGGAAAATTATGGAGGACCTGAAATGCTTCAGAAGATAGATACACATTTTCAGACAAAAACTTCAAAGTAAGGATTTTGAAATTGGTAATATCTGGAACAACACTGATGACTCTTTGGAGCATAATATCATTAAAGCTGAAGTAATACAGAAACTTAGTGAACGTCCTGAGCATTGCCATCCTGGCCTTCATGCCATTCCCCGGTTTGTTTTTTTACATATTAGTTATTTCACTGCACCGATAGTTTGTGGAATGATTAATGTGCTAGCAGATGATTTTCAATGCATTGCTGATTTATATCCAATAGCACAAGTCCCTTCCCTAAAAAAAAGATAAATCCTTCACCATTAGAGAACATCTGGCCAATATCCATGGCCCCTTTGCTAATTAAAACAAGAGAAGAAATAGTTAAAGATTGCATACAAGATCAGCTCTACAATCACATCACACCTTAGCAATTTGCTCGAAGGGGTTCTTCCACAAGTGATGCAGTCTGTCTGTTCTCACTTCTTTTGGAACATATCAGAGAACATAAAAAATCTTCACAGATTGTTATTCAGCTTGACTTTTCTTCTGCCTTTGATTCTGTACTTCCTTCGGTTTTATTACATACCCTTCAAGAATACGAAGTTCCGAGTGTCTATATCAGAATAATTGGAAACCTTATTCACAATAGATCAGTTTTCACATCACTTGAAGGAAAAATCTCTTCTGGCTTTAGGCCTCATCTTTCAATTCCTCAGGGTTCTCCACTAAGCACACTTTGTTTTATAGCATACATCGACCCTCTTCTGCGTGAGATTGAGAGGAGTGCCTGGAATCTTATCTACCTACCAACACTTAAAAAAGAGGTACATCACATTTCCTATGTGGATGATGTAACTATCTTTTTGCCAAATAAAAAGTTCCTTCCAATTATCCAACAAATTATTAATAAATACGAATCCAAATTAAATCTTCATGTAAATTACTCCAAGTCTTCTATTTGGAAAATGTTCACTGGTACCCCCATACAATCTCAATTTACTTCAGAATCCCCAAATTTTTTAGGCTTTCCATTGTACAAATCTTACATGCAAATGAGAAAAGATATTTAACAAAACATTCTTGACAAAACCATGAAAACAGTGAATTCACGGACTCAAATTTCGCTCTCCCTACCTGGCAAAACTTCACTACTAAACATGCTGATATTGCCGAGAATAAACTACTTCCTGCCTATAATCAAACCAACCAAAGTCTTTGTCAATAAGATTAATTCCATCTGCTCCAGACTTTTTTGGAAGGGCAAAGTGGTTGCTATTAGTATAGCCAAAATGCATATGCCTAAAGAATTAAATGGGATGGGACTACATTCAGTCTCTACATGTTACACCCACAAAGTATTTAGTGCCTTAAGAGCAATGTACAGGGAACAATGAAATTCAAATTTTCCTCTTCCAATGAACCCACAGATACCCCCCTCCCATTGAGTAAGTGAATTGTGGGAATTATAAACTTTGCAAAAGGACTCATAAATGTTAGACAGTCTTCCCTCCAATGCAAAAAGACATACTGGGACATTTATGGCCTGATTTATAAGAATTAAGCTTTACTTCACAGTGAAATTGGTCTAAATAGCAAGCTATTAATCAAAAAACTCAAAATTTGGTACATTGAATCAAAATTTATCAACTTTATCACAAAGCTACCCACTAACCACTTTCTAGTATGGAAAAGAGGTTTTAATAACATCGATCCTCAATGTCAACTTTGCAAAATGACTGCTGAAACTATTCAACATCTCCTTTATGTGTGTCCCTACTTTAATACCATTAGAGCATTGATATCAACTAAAGTCTCAGTTGATATTAGAATGTTATTATCTATTAAGACAGCCATCAACAGTGGTGATATTTCCATAATCAGATTGGCCATCTTCCTTTCCTATGCAGTCTGTTTTATCAGATGCCAATTTATCTTTGAACAAAACACCTTCAGTGCCCCGAATGCCTACATTGGAGTAATTAAAAAAATTAAAGACAGAGACAAAATGCTTACACTTTCAAATTTATTTCAGGACACATGGAATAAAGTTTTGTTTTTATAAACAATTTTTCAAAGCATACCTCGAAATTACAAGGAAACAACTTGTTTGAGATTAGAACCAAAGTAGCTTCTTTGAAGCAAAAGACAGCTTAGTTCAAAGTCATGTAAATTTAATTTAACAATTGTAACAACTTTTTTCTTATTTAATAAATTATTTGTTTTTTTAATAAAAAAAATGGCATTTTTCTCTCAAAATGAATTCTAAATTGTCAAACATTTTATCTACAACTTCTGAAACATTTACGTGACATGGTAAAATTTAAATGTCTCATTTTGTGGATAAGAAAGGAATGCAAGCTGCACCATGACAATTCTTCTCCAAGCAGTCATGAGTATAAAACAATTTTAGTTAAATTCAACAAGATCTAGCTTATCTAGCAGTCACATTCACTTAATCTCTAACCATGCGACTTCTTTTTATTCTCTCAAATGTAAATGCCACAATTTTTTTTCGCTGGCAACAAAAAAAGATACAGACATTTAAAAGCTTCACTTTATGTTTCCAGATTACTTTGAAAGGTAAAAACACATTTGGTGTGCTATATTGTATTAAATGATCATTACTTTGAAGGAGATTACATTTATTACTTTGAAAGGGATTACATATATAACACTTAAAAATAAATATTTTTTTATTATAAAATTCCAGTTATTTTTGGGTCGTCCCTCATATAAAGGATGAAAGATCAATTAATTATAATTTAAATTGTATCACACACATACATGAGGTTAAGATATGTGATGAAGGTGCAATGGTGTTATGTATGTCTAACAGGTAATATATATTTACTGACATTCTTTAATTGTTATCAACTATAAATAATAAAATAGCTATAATTAAATTGATCCATAGAGCTTAATTATTATAACAATGACATTTAAAAAAACAGATTAAAATATACATAAATAAAGAAACCTCTTTTGTTTATGATAAAAAAAGGGACTATTTTACCATAGCTTACTGTTTATTAATATTATTATCATTCATGAATATAATAAGCCTTATGTAAATACTGTAACAAATAAAAATAATCAGTATAACCGAATAGCAACCGACATAACATTATCTTAACTTTTACTAGTCGAATAATCATTATAATGAGACTCTTTACTGTACACAGAATATTTACAATATCTAAGAAACACTGCAAATGTGTATTAATAAATAATAATGATATTTCAGGGTTAGTATATCTGTATATTTATAAATAAAAATTTAATAATATTTGTGTTGGGCTAGAACATTCAATTTATCTCAGGCTTTAAAATATTTATGTATAATAAATAAGTCTATTAAAATATTAATCTTTAATTATAAAACTTTATTATTGATATGGCTACATAACAAAGGTTATTTTATTGTAATTAATCCATATCTCAAGTAACTAAGCATTAATATTTAAATTAGTTATGAGTATTAGCAATAAATATAATGTTAATAATAAAAACAATGTGCCTTTAAATAAATGCATAATAATAATAAGACAATGAGATCATATTTATTTATTAGAGATGATGAATATAAAAATAATGAAAGACAAAAACAAAGTAATTTACAAATAGAAAATCAATTTATTAACAAACAAAGAAGATATAAAATAAAAGATAAGAATAATAATTTAAATTCTCAGCATAAATATCATCTTGTGATTGTAAATTAGGGAAGTTTGATCCCTACTTTCCTATCAAATAAAGTGTGCAAAATGTAACTTTACATGATGTGAGGATAAAATACGCTACTGAAAAAGGTTGTTAAGCAAAGGATAAAAAAAATTAAGCATTATAATAATCATTAAGAAACAAAGTGAAACAATATTTTACTAGACCTTTACGTAAATTAGTTTAATTCATTTTGCTCTAGGTACCAAGTTGATATAAAGTTGGTTATTTCTTAAAATTTTGAGATTTACCCTACTACAATATATTCCTTTAAGATATGACATTCCATGCCTACAGGTGACAGAATGTATGATGTCAATCTATCTAATATTTATAAATAGAAATTGTACTGCATGTTGTCAAAAGTTTTATCTACTAAACAACAATATTTCTAAGTCTTATTTCCACAAATTTAATCAATTATATAAAATATTCTTCATATGATCCTTAATATACCTAATTTGATAATATACTCAAAAAATATTTCAACTACATGCATAGGATCATTTATAAATGGACTTGAGAATGTTAAAATATATGAAACATAAAATATTACTTTTATGACAATAATTAATTGTTATTAATTAATTAATTAACAACCTGTCTCCAAAACACACTCAATAGAAACATATACACTTAAGCTATAAATTCTAAATTTTAACAATATAATTTAAATATACAGTATACTCATTTGATTTTACTTTTCTTCTTAAGAGAACTTTTATTTAAGCCAAAACAATTATCTATAATGCTAACTAAACACATATCCTTATAAGTTAAAATTTTTGTAAAAGTTCCAATATTTTATCTTGGTGTAGTCTTTTCAAATGTTTAAAATCCTTAGGTGTTTTAATTGTAAAATCCAATGGATAAATAAAAACTTAATGCTTATGGAAGAGTAAATAATAGCAAAATGTCAATTTTTAAATCAAATCCATTAAAGGTGAGTTTTTTAAATTATTCAAGAAAATCAAATTAGTTGTTTTTTCATTTCCAATATGAAGTATTTCTAAAAAAAAATATTTACAAACAGAAAACCCATTAGTTTTAAAATCTCGCTTAATAATGAGTATCCAACATGCAAGTGTTTATCTGAAAACTTTTAAATTACAGTAGTAAATGTAATATCAGATGACATATAAAGTATTAGGATTCCGAAATAGCTTAAACAAAAAGTATCATTCCTAAGTAGTTAAAAAACATTCCATTTCAATAAAAATTGTTTCCTTTTGCTTTTCGTGCATTTCATGATAATAAGTATCTTCAGATGTTAAAATTATTCATTTTGGGCAGTTGAGAGTCACATTTACCATAAGGGACAAATGCTTATTTAATTCACTTCTCCTTCATCATCATAGCTCATAATGCCAAGATTGCTAATTTTAAATTCAAGTTTTATACAGGTTCCCTGTAAATGGCTAACAATGAAAGAGCAAAATTTCTCTTGGGTAAATGTATTTATAGCTTTTAGTCCCCTGATAAATTTTTTTCACTATCCTCACTCAACTCTTCTCATTCTTTTAGCATTTTACATAAAAATCTTATGGAGTTATGATCTCTAGATACATTTTTGGAAGAAGAATTTTGAAGTTTTGAAGAAGTTATAGCACCAATTACAAAAAATAATATATTCTTTAATAAAAATTATATATAAATATTATCATGTTAAAATAAATATTTACACTACAGATATTGAAATACATCATTTTATTTTATTTATTTGTAATTGTTCTCCCTGTAAATTGCATTTTATTATAAATAATAATTTTACTAAAATATTTTAGTAATAGTTAAACATTTTAGATAATACTTCTTTCAATTTAAATATGCTAAAGAAACACAAACATTCATACTTATACATACATAGTCAAATATTATACTAAAAAATAATGAGTATAGTTTTTAATATAATACATACAATAATATAAGTATTGCTTTATTGATCCTAGTTCAATTAATTTATTTGTATATTGACAGTGTTACATATTTTTATCAATGTTATGGTCTTTCAAAACTAACATTATGCAAGTATTGGGTTTATAATTAAAAATAAAACCACAATTTTTTTTTTTTAATTGCTGTAAGTATTTTTAAAAATGCTATAAATAAATATATGGGCAGATATCTTGGATTCTTTCAAAATTTTGCTTTATAAGATAATAATCTATAATGCTTATGTTACTTTAATAATAATGATAGTAGTAATATTAACAATAGTAATAATAGTATAGTAATAATAACAATTATAATAAGCCAATAAATTTTTTTGAAGTTACCTTTATTACCATTGTTATTCAGATGTACCAAATAACCATCTCAATACATATATGCCAGTATCAAGTCATATCACACTGCTTATACCATTACAATATAAAAAAATATTTTCCATTATTTATTGTACGGAAGGGAAATTTGGACATGTTATCAGTCAAATATAAAAGTAGTAAAGTTTCATTTAATGATGTTCTGCAAAATTTCAAAAACACAATAGCAGGATCACAAAACTAATCAATATGTTATTCAACTAACTGGATATGATACTATAGAATTGTAAAATGACATCTTTTTTGAATTGGACATGTAAAATAAATAAATAATGCAAGATTTTACTAAAAGGTTATTTTAGGGTGAACTTGAGCATGGTTTTCATAAAAAAGTTAGATTCTGTCTAAATCGTTCTAATAAAAGTGTAAAGTCAATAGTTTCTATTGGGAAAATATGGCAGAGAATAAAATATGTTGAAGAACTACAATTAGACATGGTGTTGAAATATTTCAAAGAGAAAAGATTTATGCTTTAAAAAATAAAAGACAATGTTGTGAAATATCAAGTGAAGAAAAAGGTGGACCTAAAAGGTTATTTTAGGGTGAACTTGAGCATGGTTTTCATAAAAAAGTTAGATTCTGTCTAAATCGTTCTAATAAAAGTGTAAAGTCAATAGTTTCTATTGGGAAAATATGGCAGAGAATAAAATATGTTGAAGAACTACAATTAGACATGGTGTTGAAATATTTCAAAGAGAAAAGATTTATGCTTTAAAAAATAAAAGACAATGTTGTGAAATATCAAGTGAAGAAAAAGGTGGACCAGCATGTTCTATATATGAAATATTTGTGGTTCAAAGAATCATTTGTATTGTAATCGCAAAAATCATTTCTATAGTAGGTTTTGTTACTGTCTCTCATTCCTTTTTTTCCTTTCTTTTTAGATTTAGAATGGTCATACTCATTTACAAGGGGGTGTTTATTATTATTATATTTATTTATATAAAAAATGAAAAAAAATAATTTAGACTCATATATAATAAAATTAATAGCTAATCATCTATATCAATGCATAGAAAAAATCAACTATTCCACTACATAACATTTTATTTTCAGATGATCCAGGAAATAAACATCAGTCCTATCTCATATATTGACATGGAGAACATATTACATTTAAATGAAAACCCTATAATTCTACTCACAAATAAAAAAAATAACTCTTGAAAAATGCATACACATACATTTTTTAACTTTTTATGGCAACAAATGAATTCTATGAAGATAATTTCATTTCAAATGATGAAATTTCAAACATTAAATTGTCTGTAATGCCTTTTCATATATGCAAAATATTACATAATATACCAACCTTTAATGACAACTTTCAAATAAAATTTATTCTCATAACTAGTTTTTCCTTCTCATGTGCACATTTCCAAGATGATTACTATCGAATGCTAATTTAACATAATTATTCTATAACTTCTCCATCTAGTGTCATCATTGAAATAAAAATAAATAAATACAATCTTATATTTTTCTTCATTATTATAATATGATTTTATAAAGTATAATTTTAATGTTTAAATTATCTAACAATGATTATTTTCTATTTAACTGCAATGGTTCTTTGACTATATTTTTTTATTATAATTTTAAATATATTCTACAACTTGTATATTGTGTTCACAATACATTTTAACTTGAATTTGTATCTTTTCATATATATTGCCCAACCATACTCTAATATACATATATACATATTGATTTAAAAAACCCTAATGTATAATAGATGCATGTGTAAACTGTATTACTGTGCATTATACTTTAAAGTATGTATGCATATAAGATAATGCAACTTAAAATCTATGTAAAAGAAACAACTTAAAATTGTTCTTTTTTAGAATCCATCCATTCAGCATTTGCCATCCAATTATCTGAATCATCAGTGGCTCATTCTAAGAGGCTATCATTGTATTTTAAATATTTTGATATTCTTGGATTTTTTTAGGTATGTTAGGTATTAATGGCTGAGGATCTTTAATGAAAAAGTTTAGAATGAATGGTTGACTTGCTTCTTTGATTTTTTTTTTTTTATACAACAGGTGTATTATAAGATCCCATTCACTGACTTAAGGTATTTTTAGATTTTCTGGGGCATTGTAAGTCAGGCCAGATTCTTTAAAATTGCTGTTCATGGTTCTCTGTATGCTTTTTGATTTTCTTTTCTTCAATAATTTCCTATTCTTCATCCAGTTGCATTAATTCCTTGTTAGTTATTTTTTTTATGTGTGATGCAAAAGCTCTTCAATGTTGTCATCATCAATTTCTTATTGGTGCCTTTATCCAAATTCAACAAATTCTGCATTAATTGTTAAAGTTAGTACACCTTGAAGGTTATAATGATTCTTTGATCCATAGATTAAATAAGTGATATGGTGTTGAGTAGCATTAGTTACTGCTATGATTCCAGTTGGAAATGTATGTAGATGTAAAATGTTTTTTAAAACAATTTGAATATTTCTAGAAAACAAATGTTTGGTTTCACCATGCAAATGTGCAAAATGATGAACCAAGAATGGGAGAATAAGCTCACAGTTGAAATTGTTTCTTCTTCTGCAAAATTGTTAGCAATTATGCTGGGAAAAAATCCATACAAGTTTAATTTTTTATAAAATTTGTAAGCTTATACTATTTATGTGAAGTTATTTGGAATTAAAAAAGCAATGTTAGTAATATTTCATTAGCTGTACTATTGTGCCCATAAAAACTTCTTATTTATCAATGATATAAAGGTTCCCAATTTATAAAACTGTTCATTACCACAACCCAATCATGCAGTTAACATTGAATAAAATAAAAAGTTTGGCATATTAAAAAAAAAAAAATATGTCTAATAATTCCATATTGTAATAAATATTCAAGATATTTTTTACTCTAAATAAACAGCATATTTTATTATTCATGGTAGATATTTTCTTGAAATGATCTTGCAATTTTTTGAATAATATGCATGCTGTAATGGCAGAAATATAGATCATTTAAATAAAAAATAAAAGCATGAAACTTCTTCAATTTATTTGTATTACATGCGTAATAATAAAATCATCTCTCTCCTTCCTTTCTTTTATCGAGAAATTGTTTGCAATAGTAAGCATTTTGATAAGTAAGTAAGTAGTCATGATTTGATTGAAATTGCTCAACTAAATATTTTAGATAATACATAACACTACACAAATTAAAATTAATTGTTAATAATATGTGAGCAAAATTCATTTTTAATTTTATGCTGAATGAAATTTATATGTTTTTTTTCCGATACTATAATTTCTTAAGTTTACTATAATGCCACCATTGTCTTCCCTTTGTCTGAAACAAATTACAAGATTATGATCTAAAATTTAGCAAGTAAATATTATTTTTTTAACTTACACTTAATAATTTTTGATCTTATAAAATAGTTTATTAATTACATAATTCATAAAATCGTTTCGTCTCTCTCTTTTTATTTTTACTGAAAATATTTTAGATTAATGATAATAGCAGTTTTAATTTGACTAGAAAATTTTAGTTCAAAATTAATTGAATGAATATCACAGCTAATACAGTAAAAAAAAATTAATTATTAATAGTACAGTATGTGACCAAAATTTATGTTGAATTATATTTGTATTTCCTTTTCGATATATATGTATCTTTTTACATTTTTGATAATGCCTCTAAATATTTGGTTTGAATTTTTATGAACAAATTATAACATTATGATTTAAAATTAAGCAAAAACCATACAGTAAATAATATTTGACACTTATGTTTAATGACTTTGATTGCATAATTTACAAATTCAGTTTTTTTTCTCAAAATAACTTACAACTATGGTAACTAAATTTTACAATTATTGTATGATAATAATTTTTGCCACAAGCAAAATACCATTAATAAGAAATTTAATCTATAAAAGTGAGTGAATCTACAATTTTTAATCTAATATAATATTTAAAAATATAATATTAATACATTTGATTGTTGTATGTCATAAAGTAGACTTTTGATTATTTATTGTAATGAATGGATTTTTTTTTACTTTTGTAGTCATTAAACTTTAAATATCTCATTAATTAATAAATTGATTGATTTGCAAGGATACTGGATAAAAATTAAAATACTATACATTAATTCTATTTTAATTTTATAATCAAAACACTATATAATATTATATACTATAATATGTATAATGAATAAACTTGGTATTGTACATTTTTGCATAAATGTCATCATTTTTGTTTTGGATGACTTAAATTCATTATCCTATGACATCATCTGTCTTATAAAATGGCCACTAAAAAAACCCTTTTTTTTTTGCAATTGTTAGAGGGAATAATCAGTTGTAAATAAATATAGGGAGTACAAATTGACAATGAATCTTTATATAAAGGTCCAATGCTAAATTACTATAGGTGTATTTATTTTTCTATATTTTCTATCATTTTGTTGTTACAGTCCAATTCATTCAAAATATCAAACTTGACTTTTTATCTTGATTTATTCTTATTAATTTGTTATTATTGATTCTTTTCTACAATTTGCTTTATTATAAATTTATCTTCATTAATTTTTCATTAAATTTCTGATTATTATTAATAACATTATCAATTTTTTGACTGTATACCCATTTTTGGATCTATATATAATAAATACAGTTGACAGAAAAAAGTTATGACAAGAAAATAGAAGAGAGTAGAAGTATAATAGGTGTATTTAATGATCTACGTTCATTATAGAAAATAAAATAAAAATATATTTTTAAAAAAAGATGTTGATAATATAAAATAATGAAGAAATGATGAAGAAAAATAGAACAATTAATTTTTAATTCATATCAATTATGCTCTTAAAAGATAGAAGCTCTAAAAGATGTTAAAATGAAAAATGACAAGTTAACATTAAATACAAAATAAGCAAATATATAAAAATTAAAAGTAATTATGCAGAGAAAAGTTATATAAATAGAAAACATAGTTAAAAACAACCAATCATAACTAAAAGTAAAAAATGGGTTTAAAGAAAAATATATAAAAAGTGAATAAAGAAAATTGTCAGAAGATGTACAAGGAGTTGAGAGAATTTTAAATATTTGAATAAATGGATAAGTATTTCTAGGAATAAAGATAACTTTAGAAATAAAATAGAAACAGTATATAAAAATAATTGTGACAATTGCAATATGTTTTATTTGGATCAATCAGGAAAACTTAAAGAATAATTGATCACTAAAACAAAAATAAAAAATCACAACCATACAATCATTTTTAAAATAAAAGTCATATAATTTAAAATAAAATACAAATTATAGCATACATTAAACATTGTAATGAAAGAAGTTATTATGAAATTTTACATATTCTAAAAAATATAGATAAATGTGTTAACATAGTTAAAAGAATATTATCATTAAGTGGAAAGTGAAAAATGTTGAATAATTGGAAACTTTAAGATTGTATTTTATATTATACACATTTAATATATGTATAATACAGTAATAATGTAATTAACTGCACTATATTTATTTTCTTCATCAGATTTCAATCTATGTGATTTTTGCTTTTATAATGTAGCTATATTTTCAATTGACAATCTTGAAAGATAGAAAACAGTATGGGATAGAAATAAATGCAAAATAATTGCATTCCATTATAGTGTGGTTTATAGAACATATTAAATAACATCGGTAGTCTATACCATAAAATAAATAAACGTCATTTAGTTTTTTGGTGTTTAATTTATTTAAACCAATACAGATTTTTTGAAGTTAACCATACCAACTTCCAATGATAATCTTCCCTAGTGATAAAAAAATGAAATATTTTACATTGACTTTGAAAGTAAATTTGAGAGATTATTTATATCTAGTCCAGTACTGTATACGCTTCTTTAAAATATAGATTTAAGCATATAAATTTTAAACACACACGCACAAAACAATATATCTTCACTGATAAAAACACTAATACAAACATTTTAATATTCCTCCTCATTATTTTTATTATTACAGAATGTATTTTTTTCTACTTTTTAAAATTTAAATTTACGTTTCAGTCATGCAATCTCATTTTGACAATCATTTAATCAAAACGCACTCTTGAAATTCGCATTTCATTAAAAGTTACCTTCAGGCTTGTGCTGCGATTTTGATATTCTAATGATAAATTTCAGATAATTTAATTTGCGGCTCAAGAAATATAAGACTAGGAATATTCATTGAACACAATTAAAATTTTTAGCTCATTCTGCAAGAGCAAAACAAAATTCTTTACTTCTTTGAATTTCTATTTTTAATTCAGGAAGATGAAAGATATATAATTAAAAAAAAGCTTAGCAATAAAAAAGCAACAACACACACACATTAAAAAAAGCCTGATATCATATACTAAGTAATCACCAATTTTATATTAAACAAATCGAACTACTGCAAAATAAAAAAGTTAATATTTCTATTACATTTACACAAATGAATCCTTTTCCTGAGGAAAAATGCAGATTGTATTTATAGTTATTTGAAAAATGAAAAAAAAAAAAAAACTTAAAACAAAATTTTATTTTAATCAAAGAATACAGTAAATATTTTATTTGAAATTTCTTTTATATTAAACTAAATAAATAACTGAACTGAATGACTTACTAATTGTAAGTAATTGAATGACTTTGTTGCTCGAGAGTTCCGAAAATAATAGAAGAGAGCACGATCAGTGGATACTTTATAGTCGGCCATTCTAGCACACTTTTAAACGATGCTGAGTTTATATTATACTCAAATATTAGTATTAAGTAGATTGTAAATAAATATTGCATTGATTTTGATGCATGATTATATAGGCACTTAAACAGATGCTTTCTCTTGAATGTCAAAAGACAGTAATCCCAATAGTATTATGCCAATCACTATCAAACTAATTGTACTATTTAAAATGTATGTACTAAATACAAATGCTGATGCATCTAATATATACTGTATATTAACTTTTGGATTTGAATCACATTTTCAGGTCTTGCCCAATTGAGCTAATATTTTTCATTAATGTTTATGACACTGATCAAATTGTGATAAGATACTATCATATATCAAAAATTTGATGATAAAAAACTAAATTAATTTTTTCTTGAAGAATTGAATAAATTTTCTAACATAAATAAAAAATCTATTGATTGTTATCTTTTAATTTAATAAATTATTTTATTTATAACTATGAAGTTAAAGAATTGTTGACAGCAGTTTTTCTCCATGTCTTTCTAACTTTTATAATCTTTTCTTACTTCTCTGCTCCATTTAAGTTTTTCCTGTCAAACATTTATCCATTTCTTAGCTATCCTCTTAGTCTTCACTCTCTCATTTGCTATTTAAACATTTTTTTTAGATCTAGTATTGTCATTTCATTCAATATGTTCAAACCACATTAGTCAGTTAGATATAATAATATGCTAGTCAACGCAATTTCATAAATTATAGTTTTTCCTTTTTATTATTCCAAACTATGCTACATATTTATACATGAAATGAATTGAAGTCGTTTTTCCTTCTAGTTGTGAAATAACTAAACAAAATCACAACTTTTATATTAGCAAATTAAAGAATAGAACAGATCATATATTCTTTGCACTTTCAATGTTAGTAAGTTAAATTTGCTAACCATGTTAGAATTTTGGAATAAAAATACAAGTAAATGTCAAGAATTGGTGGCCGAAAGGTCAGCACAGCTGCCTTACAAGCAGTTATCCTGGGTTAACGGGTTTGCTTCCCGGACGATGCTTTGACACATAAAAAAAAAAATAGAAGTAAATATTATTTCCACTCTAACTTTTAACATGGTAAGTAAATTTAGCTTATTAATATCAAAAGTGCAAAAAACAGACAACCCGTGTTACTCTTTAGTTTGCTGATGTAAAGATGGTATGTTTGTTTAGAAATCTCACAACTAGAGGCAGCTTTGTCAATTCCACTTCATTTCATATATATATATATCAGTATTCTGTGAAGTTAATATTTAATATATATTGTATAAGGCTTTGTAAAAAGCTCATGTTATTTCTCAAGTACTTTTAGTTCTTAACAGGCAAAACTCTCCATACAGTAGCCAGAGTAATCAATGGATGCAAGAAGGTTTTTGCATAAAATCCCTATTTAGTGCTTACTCATCCAATATCCCCAGACTAGTTTCTAGCTTGTGGCTTTCATCAGTGATGAGCCTTGGATCTGAAAGCACTGCAACTAGACCTTAGAATCTAATGCAACCCTCTGGCAGCCACCTTTTATCTCTACTTAACTATAAAACTATGAATCTAAAATTGAAAACATAATATTTTCAATCCAAACTCATTAGCTTATATAGTCATATAGATCTGAACTCAGTTCAGTACCCATAATACATTTTGATGTATTTGGTTCTTTAATAACCATAGCCACCACTATCCTATTACACAGGGTTAGTATTATACAATGAAACATCACAAGATAATCATTTATTATGCTTTCTCAAGCTGTTAAAACAGGCAAAAACTCTCCATATAGTAGTGCAAGTCAGACTAATCAGAACGTTTTGATTACGCTGATTTGCAGTGAGTAGCACTACTGTTGAGAGTTTTGCCTGTTTTAACAGCTTGAGTAAGCATCAGAAATGGTGATCAAGTGACTTTTAGTTCTTCACACTCAAAATGTTCTTAATACTTTTGCTGTGCATACTTTTTGACAGTCCCTAGTAGCCATTTATTTAACAACTTTTATTTTAACAAAAAATCCTTTATTCTACATAAAACCTTTATTCTGCGTTATACTCTCCCAATTTTCAAATTATTTCTTAGAAATATAGGTTTAAAAATAAAAACCATTATTAAAAACTTTGCAAATATATATATAGGAATAAAATGAAATTATAATCAAAAAATAGTGTTTTTGTTTCATGATTGTTAATAAAAATATATATTTGGAATAAAATAAAACTGATTTGAAATTGAATCCTAGCTTGTAGATGAAATTTTGTGAAGAATGCATAAAGTAATGAAATTACGTTTTAAAATTTAAAATTCCACTTATAATTATTTGAAAACTGTCAAAAAGTAACAATTATTGATGATTATAAAAGCATTCCCTTTTCAGCCAATCATAACATCATGCTATACATTATTACATTTCTCTTGACTTGCCTTCTTTTATAGAGATTTAAAATATTTTATACTAAATGCTTTTAATTGTCATGTAACAAAATCTCTTAAAGTAATTGTTTCTTCAACGCCAATTGGGATTTTTAGGTTGAATTTGAAATAAAAAGGTGGGATGTCCACATAGGAATGAAGTTAATTAATTTCTGGATTTCCACACTTTTATTTCAAGTTCAAAAACATCAATTGTGGTTAGAAAAACAATTTTTTTTTTTGGGGGGGGGGGGTCAGTGCATGACAAATAAAAGCATTTACTATAAATATTTTTGATCTCTATTTATTTTTAAGTTTTTAATATTGACGCAATAAATAAAAAATGTCCAACTATATTGTATTTGAATGAACTTGGCAGTAATAGTTTACACATACTCATATATATATATAACTCACTAGATATTTCTACTATAAGTTAATATACTCCTTATGTATAAATCCTATTTAGTATGTAGATATTTCTACTATAAGTTAATATACTCCTTATGTATAAATCCTATTTAGTATGTGCTTATAGTTATATAAAAACATTAGTCAAAATGTATCGAAATTCTAAGATCTACTTTTTATTTTAAAAAGCCTAATAAAACTATATTGTAAAATAACTTTATGTAATACGTATGATTTTACATTAAAGTAAATTACAAAGCAAATTTATTTTATTTTAACTTAAAGCAAACTTTCAACTGAAACAAAAAAAAAATCCTATGCATTACTTAAAATGTATTAAGCTCAATTTTAAAAGCTTTTGATTGAAACCAAAAAAATCTTTACAATGCCCTCTTGCATGCCTTACTTAAACTATGTCTATGAAGAAAACAAACACAAAACAAACATCGAAGAAATAATTTAAGTTGAATAAAAGCATTTGAAAACGATAATTTCAAATAAAATTGGAGTCTAAATATCACATTATTACCAAAACATATGTATGTTCATGAATATTTTGTGAAAACAATCATAAATATATAAACAAACTACTAAAAATATATAATTTTTATTTTCAAGATTTGAAAAAACGATGAGATCTCACAAGAGGTCTCAAAAGCACAGTGAATAGTTTGAGAACAAAGAAAATAATCAATATCAAACTTTTTATATTAAGCACTCTATACTATATTGTTGCCTAGAAATACTTTTTAAAAATAAATAAATCAGTATATATTTTAGTTCCAGTTTTTACTGTCAAATGGAAATAAAATCAACAAATGAGTATTCCAGATACATGTGTAAGGAAGTGAATTTAAGCTGAGTGAACAAAGTGCCACTTAATGTTCTATAATAAAATATATATCAAACTAAAGAAGTTAAGTGTAAATTATATTCAGAAATATGACTTTTACTTTATTTCAAAGTAATAGTCTGTAGCTTGTCAAATATATGAAATACTTACACTTTTAGTGCCATATAATATAGAGATGATATCAAGATACAACTTAAAGTAAGGAACAAGATATATTTTAGCATGAGTGGATTGATAAAAAAAATTGGGCACATAGATTCTTAGAAAAGAACTATATGTATAGATAAAACAGTGCTGACTGTAATTTGTACTTTCAGATTAGCAAGGGTTAAATAAAAGACTTTTCATGAATAAAATATACGTTCCCATTTTTGAATATTCAAAATCAAATCAAGTAATCCAAAATATACACAAAAATTAAAAGTAATAGGACAGCAGATGATTACAAAATAATCTCTCTCTCTCTCTATATATATATATGGATCTGAGACTTGGACACTTAATAGAGGAGCAATACAGAGACTTCAGACCACTCAAAGAAGTATGGAGAGATGCATGTTGGGAATAAGGAGAAGGGATCGAAAACGCAATGTATGGGTAAGAGAACAAACAGGTGTTACTGACCTCATTGAAAAAATTAAAAGACTGAAGTGGAATTGGGCTGGACATATTGTTAGAAGAGATGATAACAGATGGACAATTGAAATTTTAAACTGGATTCCAAGAGGTTGTAAAAGACCCAAAAAGAGACCACGTGTGAGATGGGTGGATGAAATAAGAAAGTGTGCAGAGGTGATGTGGAGAAGCTAAAAATAGGAAAAGATAGATTGAACTTGGAGAGACCTTCATCCTGCAGTGGATTGATAATGGTTGATGATGATGATATATATTTAACTGTAGTGGACATGTCTATTGTTCAATAAGGAAAGTAGGAAAAGTATGAGATTTGCTCCATTAAACATATACATAATTAGTGTAACCACTTTGTCTATATAAAAGAACCAGAGCTACATTTAAAGATGAATTCTCCTTTCAATGCAAAAACATTTACAGTACACAATTTTCACTAGTCACTCTCTATTCTCATCTGAATGATTTTTTAAAAATCAAAATAACAAAAATTGCCACATGTTTAAATATATTTAAACTAGATATATATATTTACAATCTGATTATTAAGATAATTATAATATTAAGACTCAATTTGTAATGTTTGATTGAATACAAATATAATTTATATACCTGGAGTTATGCAATTATATAAGAAATTTGAACACAGACTTTCAAGCTCTTTTCTGCTATCCAATTTATGTCATAAACCAAAAAACATGACCACACACATGTGTGAATGATAAACAATCTTTAATATATGGATTTCATGTTGAATCAATACTCATCAGTTGGCCCACATCATCATCTCCCAAACATATATATATATATGTTAAAATGAAGATTTGCACGGGTTAAATATATAAAATACATATTTTGTGGGTTCATCCGTGTTAAAAAGTTTTAATATTAATATACTGACGTTTCGACTTGGTCACACAAGTCATCCACAGAGTTTGAACCCGCAAAATATGTATTTTATATATATAATCAGTGTTTGGTGTATATTATGATAGCAAATCTTCCAACTTTAATGGATAGGCTTCAATTTAATCCATCTTTCAACTCTTTAGATATCAATTCCACTGAAATTCTGATGATGGAATGCCTAAAGTCCCCATTAATATCAATATTATTGTTATGCCCATGTTGACTTTAAGTTACTCTGAACTCTCATGTTCCTCTTCTATATATTTAAATGGATAAAGTCCTATATATGAGAGATCAGAGTGACTTAACGTTAACATAGACATGTATCGATGGGGAATTTGGGCATTCCATCATCAGATTTTCAATGGCAAGAAAAGTTGAAGAGTTGAAAGATGGAGTTGACTGAAGCCTATCCATTAAAATTTGAAGATCTGCCATCTTAATATACACTGAGTACTGATTATATATGTGCGTGGGAAATGATGATCTGGACCATCTGATGAGTGCTGGTTCAGCATGAAATATATACAACGGAGATCATTTATCATTTAAGTAAGTGTGTAGTCATTTGTATCAATTATAAGTGATAGATTGGATAGCTGAAGAGAGCTTGAAAATCTATGTTCAAATCTCTTATGTAATATAACTTAGTTTTACAATAATCCCATAATGATTGCATTAAAAGTTTTGGTTTATATAACTTGCTTGCAAAAGTTTTGTGTATCACAAAAATAAAATAACTCAAATTAACCCAGTTATTAAAAATTTATAGTTTAAAACATGTTTTTATGGATAATCCCTCTACAAATATTCAAAAGATTAGAAAAAATAAATGATAAACATAAAAAATAATAATAATAGAAATCCATTAAAAATATGCATAATAATTCTTTGAAATATATGTGTAAATTGCAAGTCAGATTTTATGATTCAAAACATTCCACAACTATTGTTTGCAAAAGTTGTATGTATATAAATATCTGTATAATAAAAATATAATTTTATTATCACAATAACTACACATGTTTTTAAAAATTTGAAGGTTAGTATATTTAATCTGTTTTTTCTCTATCTCCTGTTGATTCAAATATTAACAAGAGATAACAATAATACCATATGAGCATAAATATGCTTATTTATATGCTTCCAAAAGAAATTATAGTCACTCTATCACTAATGCCATCTACTATAAGCTTGAGTAATTAATGGATGATAAAATCCCTCATCTCCAGATTGATAGGTTTCTGACTTTTGCCTATGTCAGTGAAGACTAGAATTCAAAGCTGGAACTAATGCATTTACACAATTAGCAGTTTCTTTTCCCTCCTTTATACTATTCAAGAACTTGAAATTAAAATAAATTATCAGGTTTCAAATCCAGGCTAACTGACTTGGGTAACTATATAGATCTGCCATTTTGGAGGTTTCCACATAGTTTTGAGACTTCAATCTATAACAACTATAATAATGGATGATTCAGTCATAAAGAAATCACATGGTAATTTAAATTACCATAAAAAAATGAGTGGTTAGTGAAAAGCAGTTTTGTTTTGACTCTAAGAAAGTTTCAATAGAGTAATTTTTAATAATCCTCTCCTTTTGTGAATCTAATTAAGATTCTAGATATACAAAAAATTATGTTCAGAATTTATTATCAACCAAGACAAAAAGGTATTCTAAAAATTATAAGGTTATTCTGTATATATTTTATTATTTATAATACAATTTATGAAAATTTAATTGTTGGAATATTATTCAATAAAATAAGAAAGAATTAGCATAGCATGATACATTTTTTAACTGAACTTTTCTACAAATATTTAATAAAATCTAAAAATGAGTAACTCAAGTTACACATTAATAATATATGTTACCACATTATTATACATGAACATTACCATTTATAAAATATCTCAGGGTTTTACTACATTTAGGGTAATTTATATACTACCAGGTATGTAACTATTTATCTAAGATTTATGTGGCTAGCATAATATTAACAGTAGTAAACATTATATGTTAATTCTTACTTCTCAGGGATTTAATTTCATTTAACTATGATAGTAATAACAAGACTCTTGTACCTTTTATATAAATAAGGTTTTCTTAGGATAGGTTAAATATAAATGAGCATTTTGTGATTGCATCCAGCTCACATCTTGCAGAATATCTATAAAAGTGTGGATGAGTTCTTACAAAGAGTTTTAATAAATAAGATTCACTCAATATTTCTACAAAATTATAAAGAAAACTTTGGAATTGTAATTAAAGTTATGTGATCATGTTGTTAATCTGAAAGATGATGATGATGATATAACTAACAATAGAAACTCAAATCATTATTTGTAAAAAAAAACAAATAATTTTATTAACAAAAATATTAATATGGAAAACTATTAAAAAAATAAGAACGAATATAAATGAAATAAGAGTAATAACTTAAAATCATATTCTCTTAAATATATTTAAATATAAGCAGTTACTAAAATAATACCAGATAGACTAAAATGATGTTAGAATATATATATTGGTAAACAAACACATTTATCAAATAAACGTAGAGAGAGTTTTGCCTGCTTCAAATTTATCAAAGAAAATTGCCAACACACTAGATATGAATAAATCCTAAATATAATAAAGAAATTCAGAAATTGATCAGAGTTCTAAAAAATCTGAAGTATCTCCTTTATAGGAGCTCTCCATCTTCATTGGTATGTACTTTATATCTCATGATTTATTTCTACATACAGCAGCATTTAACCCTTTATAGAACAAATACAATGTCAACAGGCCCCATAATGTTTTATACAATATAAAAGACATTGACAATACGTTCCATATGCGACCTTTAGATATGGACATAATCCTTTATTTAAAATTACTTTATTATATTATTATTTAAGAGTAAACTTTAAATATTATTTATAATTATAAAATGCATTTCTATAAGAAGATATTATTATACTATAATATTATCAAGTCAGACAGATAGAGATAAGACTTGTAAAACGAGCATCTCTAAATAACTATGAATATCAAGTATTGCTACTACTACTACTACAGTATAGTAATAGTAATAGTAGTGGTAGTAGTAGTAGCAACAGTAACAATAATAATAAAAAGCAACCTACTTTAACAAAAAATATACATGCTGTGCCATATTTTGCAGTTGTATTTTCTTAATAAAAATTACAAAATAATGACGGCACCACCAAGCTTTTTCGCTGGGAAACCAGGTTGGAAAAAATTTCTACAATCATGGTTGTTTATCTGTTTACGAACAGCAATCACCAAATGCAATTTTAAAATAATCTATATTGGACTTAAATTCTATAAGATGAATACAATACTTAACTTAGTTATATAATAATGATATCAAACAGACAATTGATCAATGTTGAAAAATTTATTACACTATCTTTCTTTCTCCCTTCTTATTCCCTTCTCTCACATTTATTTAATCAAAGCATCCAGATCTATATCTTACTAATACTGATTTAACAAATCATTCTCAAAGAAATATGCACCATCACTTTATCCAAATATATAGAAAATTACCAATAATTATGGTATATATAGACTAGGAGTGAACTCAAGGGCAACTTACTATAATAGCATGCTTGGTAGCAACACTCAAACCCTCTCTTGTAAATGTTAAACCCTATTCCAGAACTCAGTGGAACTCCCTTTTTATTTTTATATCTATTCCCTTAGATCGAGTATACAATTTTTATGTAGATACACATTACTAATATAACAATGATATGAAAGAAAGGTATGGTTAATTAATAAAATAAACAAACAAAAAATATAATATAATATAATGTTGGTTAATTTAAGTTAGTGCAATATACATAATTAACAAACCCATAAAACCCCCTTCTATTGTTGAAACTTATATCTATTTGAAGTGAAGGTTTTTCAAAATTCTATTATGCCATTATACATAATATATTAACACACAAATGTTTCTTGTAATAAAAAGTCGTTACCCTGCTCGATCAGTGTGTTGATTCCTTCCATGGTAATAAGATTTCCTTCATCAAATTATTGTCTGTTATTTCCATTTTAATCATTTTCCTTGGTTGGCTAGCTCTACATGTTCCTATGCAAGATCGGCATTTCCAATGGCAGTTCCAGGTGATGTCGGAAAGAGAAGTTCCCCGAGGGAAAAATTCTGATACTTCTTAGCCATTCAACATATTCAGTGCACTTTTAAAATATTATTTAATTTAGCTTTGCAGGTTTTAAATTGTCAACGAGTCTGAGCCAAATCAAAATCCAATCGAACAATCACTATCTTCAGCAAAATTCCAATGAATTTAAACAAAAAGGCAATCCCATAATTTATAGTTTTTTTAGTCCTCAAAGTCTGGGTTCACACTTTTAATACCCTTTTTTTTGGTAATATTTTACTTATAATCCTGTGGAAACATTCCAAATTGATGAGTGTAATAGATAGCACAAAAATCCCTCCACTATCAAAGTTTCAACAATAGAACTAATTGCAAAAAAATCTATACTTTCTGTTTTTTCTTTACCCTTCTATTTCCCAGAATTAGAAATAAAGGAAAAACTCTTCTAAGAAAAGCTTCCAAAATTCCACCCTAATCTCTATTTTACTATAATTCAATTAAAAAAATTTTTTTTTGATTCATATATTAAAAAAATTATTTTAAACTAGTATTTAAAACAAAATAATTTCTTTTTATTTTAACAGTAACATATGTGCATTTTTTCTTTAAAATTAACTTAATAAAATATACATGTGTGTATCTATATGAGCTGGCCAAAAAATAACAGCTCATTGCACCCTTTCTTGGAAACAAAAAAAAAGCTTTTAATTACCCCATGGGATCTTTTCCCCATTTTCTTTCAAGGGCTTTAGGCTTTGTGCATTATAAGACCCCTTTTTATTTCTTTTTCCTTGTACTGTAAATGTGTTAGATCCGTATTTCTGGGTGATCCTGTATGGGCCATCAAATAAAGGATTTTTTTTTTATTAAACCCTGCCTCCCACTTATTGGGTGAGCATTCTCCTTTTATCTTTGTTCAGTTTTCTTCTTTAATCTGTCTCGAGCAAAGCTTTGATCCTCCGTTAAGTTTACAGTTTCATTCCCAGTAGGAACAGAGCACTTGAGAAGAGAAGGCTCAACTCAACCCTAGTACAAGCATTCTAGAGCTAACCCTATAGATTTGTGGTATATATAGTTAATTATTTGAACCATTTGTGGCAATACTTTAAACCACTGTTGATGGTTACCTTTCAAATGTATGAAAAATAGGCTCCCCAATTTTGTCATAATCCATTCACATGGGTTGGACTGAGGTTTCGGATAGAAGTGAGAAGGTGATGTATCTGTTCTTGCTGAAACCAATTTTTCCATTCTTTTGATATAAAAGAAATCCCATGATTGCACAAAATTGGCCGTGATTTTCTAACTTGAATAATTTTTTTTCTTTTAGCACAGCTATGGAGGATTTGGTGTCAGCCCTTCGAAAGAGTTAGTTTATACTAATTTGGTTACTAATATATATTTATATTTATGAAAGGACGGTAGCAGACCGTAAAAATCTATGGCTAATAGCTCGTTCAGGTTCTTAGCTATAATTGGCACCAGTGTCCCAGCATAATTTTTATTAGCTGGTTTATTTTGCCAACATTCATGACATCTCTGCAACATAGTGACCACCAACCTATACAAACTTGGCCAATAATATCATCTCTGTAAAAGTTTACTTGTTTTAAGTGATCCATAATTCCCATATATCCTATGCACATAATTTATTCGTTTTTCTCTTAGATCTCCTCTTTTAACCTGAAACTTCAGCAACCCTTTTATTATTTTATACCGATATAATTTGTTTGTTTTTTTCCCCCATGTGTGACTTTCTGGTTGTCTGGCATTTGCTTTATTACACCCTTGTATCAGCTTCTTACACATAGTATCCGAATTTTGTAAAAACTGGAGTCTCTTCATATCTTTCTTTATTTATACCTCAGGATCGGTTCTAAGGGATATTAATCAAGCCCCCTCTAGTGATAACTTTTCACTGTGATCCAAAATTGGATTTCTGCTTAATATTTTCTTTCCTGGAGCAATGAATTAACTTGTAATTAAATTTCTGCAAGTACAATGCCCATCTTATAAGTCTATCATTGGTTAAGTAACACCAATATATAAACTCTATAAACTTTTATGATCGGTGATAATAACCTCTGACTCTAAAACTAAATGCTTAAGTTTATTTAATGCCACACAATTGCCAATGCATCCTTTTTCATAATTGTATAATTTATTTCCACTGGTTTAATGTCCTATTTAAAAAATATAAAACTCGAAGTATCTTCTCTTCATTCTTCTGAAACAATACTGCCCCCAATCCTACACTACTACTGTCTGTTTGTAACATAAAAAGTTTGACAAAATCTGGATAGGTGAGCATAACAGTACCTACAAAATGTTCTTTGATCTGATTAAATGTTTGCTCGTTTTTCTGTCCACTCCCACTTGCTCTCTTTTCTCAGTAGATGTACAAGTGCTTCCGTATCTGTAGAAAAAATCTTGTAGAACCTTTGGTAAAAATACATATACCAAGGAACAACCTAATCTGTTTTCTATTCTTTGGTTGAGGGAATTTAACAATTGCTTCTATCTGGTCAGGATGGGGCCTCACCTCTTGAGCACATACAAGATGACCGAGAAATATAATTTCTTCCTGTAGTATATTACTTTTCTTAAGATTTATTGTAATATTCTTTTCATGATACTCCCAAAAAAACACAACTATGTTTTCTAAATGTTCCTGAGGCAATCGTGACGCTATCACAATATCAATATAAATTCTTTTACCCTCTGAGATAGTATCTGGTCTAATCATCGCAGCAGCTCCAATCCACTGTTAACAAGTCCAAATGAAAGGCCTTCATAATGGAATGCTGTGTATTTTTGATCCTCAGCATGAAATGACATATGCCAATAACTTGATCTCAAATCGAATTACGAAAAATATTTCTTTCCCTTAAATTCCAACAACAAATTTGTAATTCATGGTAGCACATCCCGATCAAGTATAGTAATAGTATTTAACTGACGAGCATCTAAGCATATTCTCATAGAGCTGTCTTTTTTTTTACAATTACTAAAAAGTTTATAGACAGTGACTGTTATTTTTATGATATCCCATTGTTCCATTTGTTGTATTTGTTTATCAACTTCATCTTTATATTTGACAGGTGGTATGTCCTACCTGAAAATGAGTTTCTTCTTTCACCTTTATCCCATGAACATATCCCTTTATAATTCCAGATTTTATGGTGAATACTTATTCATTTTGCAAAAGTGCCTCTTTAAGTTCACATTTCCAGCCCCTATTATTACTCCCTAACTCAGTTAGTTGTGTTCTATTGCTTGGTATATGTTATCCATTACTATATAAGCTATCTTGTTGTCACTCTGTCTGCTATACCCACTAAATTGCACTTTTTCATCTCCTATTACTATATTTTTTTTTTGCTAGAATTAAATTTTGTTCCGGTTTGATGCATAAAATCCAACCCCAATATAAGATCTTCTACCAACCTTGACAGTGACAATAATGTATGCTGTATTTTTTTCTTCTCACTTGTATTTTTTCATATATTTGTATAAGGTCCAAATTAGCTCTTTTACTATTTGCCGTAGTTATTACACTAACCTCTGATTTGATCTAATATTTTATTCAAGATTATAGAGACTTGACTCCCCATGCCTAGTAGGGGCTAGATCTCTATTCCCTGTATTTTTATCGATATCATAGGGAAAATTTGTTCCACCATTGTTTGTATTTTTTCTTCTTCATCGATGATTACATTTAACAGCTTAGGTAGTTCTTGTTTCTTTTCTTTCTGTATGTTTTCTTCCACTCTAAGAACTTCTAATATGTCTTTCACTCCACACCTACAGACTGCTAATCTCTCTCGTACATTTTTCAGCATTTTTTTTTATAATACTTATAATGTGCCATTCTGAAATATGATATTCTATCATACTTCTCAATATTTGCTTTAAAAAAAACTGTCTATATCCTATCCCTTCTTCTTTTTTATATCTTTCTAATTCTATCTCTCTTTGCATCTTTTCTTGTTTCTCTATGTTCCAAAACATATGCATTAATTTATTTTTGTACTGTTTAAAATCATCCGGTCTTTTCTGTATCGTTCACCAATTGCTTGCCGTGCCCACCAAATGATTACTTACTATGATTATTTGTTCTTCTTCCCTTATCTTGTACATACAAAAAACACTCCCTAAACTTTCTAAGTGTTCAAATAGGGTCTCCTCTTTTTCTCCTCTGAACATTTTTATCTTAGTTCTATCTTGCATTTTATCTAAAATATTTTAAAATTTCTTCTAAAACTCAAAACCCTACATTACTGGGATGCTAGCTCCCCGCTTTAATGACCCAACCCTGCCTTACCGCCCTTTTATTCTGATCTCAGGCCATTTATTTAGTTAACAAGCCCTACATGTTGAGATTCCATTTTCTTTATTTTTTTTTTACTCTGTGCCATGACATTTAAAGTCCATATTTTTTTTTAATAAAAATTACAAAATAAAGTAGCCAAATGAGGGCTACCAAGCTTTTTTCTTGGAAACAGGTTGCAAAGATTTCTACAATCATGGTTGTTTATTTGTTTACAGATGGAAATCACCAAATGCAATTTTAAAATAATCTATATCGGACTTAAATTCTATAAGATTAATACAATACTTAACTAGTTAATAATAATGAAATCAAACAGACACTTGATCAATGTTGAAATATTTATTATACTATCTTTCTTTCTCTTTTCTTATTCCCTTCCCTCACATTTATTTAATCAAAGCATCCTGATCTATTTCTGACTAATACTGATTTAACAAATCATTCTCGAAGGAACATGTACCATCACTTTATCCAAATGTATAGATAATTTCCAATAACTATGGTATATGCAGACTAGGAGTGAACTGAAGGGCAACTTACTATAAGAGCATGCTTGATAGCAACACTGAAACCCTCTCTTTAAACCCTATTTCAGAACTCACTGGAACTCCCTTTTTATGTTTATATCTATTCTCTTAGATTGTGTATACAATTTTTATGTAGATACACACTATTAGTATAACAATGATAGAAAAGAAAGGTATGGTTAATTAATAAAATAAACAAAAAAAATATAATATAATGTTGGTTAATTTAAGTTAGTGCAATATACATAATTAACAAACCCATAAAACCTTCTTCTATTGTTGAAACTTATATCTATTTGATGAGAAGATTTTTCAAAATTTTATTACGCCATTATACATAATATATTAACACACAAATGTTTCTTGTAATAAAAAGTCTAGTTCCCCTGATCGATCAGTGTATTGATTTCTTCCGTGGAAATAAGGTTTCCCTCCTCCAAACATTGTCTGTTATTTCCATTTTAATGATTTTCCTAGGCTAGTGCTACACGTTCCTATGCAAGATCAGCATTTCCAGTGACAGTTCCCAGTGGTGTCAGAAAAAGAAGTTCCCCAAAAGGAAAGTTCTGATACTTCTTAGCCACTCAACATATTCACTGCACTTTTAAAATATTATTTAATTTAACTTTGCAGGTTTTAAATTGTCCTATCGATCAATCATTATTTTCAGCAAAATTCCAATGAATTTAAACAAAAAGGCAATCCTGTAATTTATAGTTTTTTTAGTCGTCAAAGTCTGAGTTCACACTTTTAATATCCTTTTTTTTTGGTAATATTTTGCTTATAATCCTGTGGAAACATTCCAAATTGATTAGCTTAATAGATAGCACAAAAATACCTCCACTATCAAAATTTCAACACAATAGAGTTAATTGCAAAAAAAAATCTATACTTTTCTTTCTTACTTCCCCCTTCTATTTCCCAGAATTAGAAACAAAAGGAAAACTTTTCTAAGAAAATCTTTTAAAATTCCACCCTAATTCTCAATTTTAATATAATTCAACTAAAAATTTAAAAAAATGTTGATTCATATATAAAAAAAAATTTCTTTTAAAATAGTATTTAAAACAGAATAATTTCTTTTTATTTTAAAAGCAACATATATGCATTTTTTCTTTTTTTTTCTTTAAAAATAACTTAATAAAATATACATGTGGTGTATCTATATGAGCTGGCAGAAAATTACCAGCTCAACGCAAACATACTACCTGATCTTCAGGATGGAGATCATTAAGAAAATATTATATACCTGGGTTTCTTTTTACGCGGATTTATTTAACGCGATTTTGAAGTTACGCGATTCACGTTTCTCAGGAAGTCAAACTCCAATAATGCGCTGTTACTTTAAATAATAAATTTCACGCACTTACATCATATTGAAAGTAATAGCACATTATTGGAATTCAACTTTCATCTTAGTAATTTCAATATTTTCAATGCTTTATAATAGTAAGATTTTATGCAATAATGAAATTAAAATCATAACTTCCACATTTTATGTATACACACATTAAATTTTACAAGATAATGTAAATTTGTTCAAACATTGTGCATGTTAATTTTGCATTTTAAATCACATTCTGTTTTTGCTTTTTAAAAAAGAACATAATCAATTACACTGTATTAGTCATTTAGTGTCCGCAAGTTTGTTTTTAAAAGGTGAGTAATAGCAGTGGGCACAATTAAAATTGAAAATTAAAGACAAAAATAAGAATTTAATTTTTAGTTGTTAGATTAATTACTAATTGCATTGTCACCAGAAAACCATTAACACAACATGAGAGTGACGTTGGCGCTAGTCGTATTTCCTCTTGTGAAAAATCTGATTTTTACCCTTTGCAAACGAACCTGTTTAATGGCAAATAGCGCTAATAATTAAAACATGTATTAAAATATATAAATTACTGTAAATTATGCATAAAAATATATTGTTTTGAATAAAATTAAATATTATAGTTAAAAAAAGTTTGTCTTGTATCAATTTTTTTCAAATTTAAAATTTTTTATTAGTCATATTTTATTTCCTTTTTTTTTTGCGCGAATGTTAAAGTAATTTTACATTGGTGCTTTGCTTTTATGCGATTTTTGAAAAATCACAGTCCGTATCCCCCCTTTTTCAAGGTAAGTTACGTCTATTTTTGCGCAATTTCGTTTGCGTATGTTTTCTGAGGAACCTATCTATCGCGTAAAACGAGACCCAGGTGTATATGCAATAAACTTTAATGCATTTATAATGAACATGACAATAAAAACTTTAATAAAATAGTTTATTATTCACTAAAAATTCATGAATAATATAAACTCCAAGTTCTACGTAGACAATTAACTGCAGAATCTGGTAAGTAGATTTATCTATTTTATATTATCCCACAAATTATTTTTTTATTTCAATTTTTTTTTTACAATACTTAATGTATAATCCATTTCAATATGTAATTCTAGTTCCAAAGTTAATAGATTAAATAATATTCATTTGACTGATGTAAAACCATTAATGGTATGGTATTTCCTTTAAAACAGCAATAACTAAATTGTTTTCACTAATTTGCACAAATCTCAATGATAATTATGAAATGTTCTACCAAAACAATTAGATATCTTACTATTTTATCCCATTAGAAAGTGAGGGATGATATTCTATTTATTAATTTCAAATGACTATTTTTGAAAAATTTAAACAAAATCGTTGAACTGAATCCTAACGTTGACCTAACGTTGCAGGTGCACTCAAAGTAAATATCCAGAAAATTCATAAATAAAATAAAAGCATTTCCATAATTTAAAAGTATTTGACTACATATTTATAATTTCCAGATTATATAATAAATTTATCGACTTTAATTTTTATTGGCATAGTGAGGTAAGCATTTAATATTAGGTTATTTAATAATATTGATGATGATCAGAAAGAGTCCACCACTGTCCCAAAGGTGAATGCTTATTAGTTCCTATACTCAATCATTATGAACAATAAGATGGCCATAATGGCAAACTTTAAAATTTACAGCTCAGAAGTTTTCAAGCCAAGTTTTACAGAAGAGAACTTCGAATTTCTTTGAGCATTTCCTTTTACATAGTTTTAGCACATGATTAATCAAAGACATTAATTTGAACTTCTTTCCATTCAAATGCAAATTGTAGATGAAATCTGGATGCAATTGTCATAGTGATCACTTTTTCAGATGATAAAATTTTCTTTTTTGCCTTTAACAGGTGGCAAAATCAGCCATTTCAATTCATGTTTTATAAATAGGAAATATTTTAAATAAAATTATTATAAAGCTTAAAGGATTCGAACTCAGACTTTCACATGACCCTCAACTCTCCATGTCATCTCATATTGCTGACCCACCTGATCACACACATGTCGAAAAGATAAACAATCACCAATATATGCATTCCATGCTAAACAGCAATCATCAGTTGGTCTAGAATGCCATCTCCACACGTATATACAATCAGTGCTCAGCTTTATATTAAAATAGCCAATCCTCATACTTTAATGAACAGGCTTCAAACTACTCCAACTCACAACTCTTCAGCCATCCATTTTATTGAAAATCTGATGATGGAACATTCAAAGCCCACATTAATGCCAAGGTTGTCATCCTACCAAGGATTGTTTATCTTTTCAATATGTGTGTGTGATCAGGTGGGTCAGCAATATGAGATGGCATGGAGGGTTGAGGGTCGTGTGAAAGTCTGAGTTCGAATCCCTTATATATTACATTATATATATATATATATGCAGGTGTGTGTAAGGCTGTACAGTGTATTAAATTATATAAAGCTTAAAATAGAATTGTTTTTATTTTGAAACTAAATAAAATATTAAAACTACTTGTATCAAAATAAATGGTCGCCCCCCCCCCCTACATTTAATGTTTTCACGTTAATATAAATTTGCCATCATATTCCTTGATTTTGTGCTATTCCTTTTTATATATTTCAAATACTATTTATTTATTTATATTCATCAGCACCCTCACACACATTTAAATATTAAATATAAGCTGTGTTTTATTGACAACTAATTTTAAAATCAAATATAAATTCCTAAAATTATTGCTCCGTTACGATCGATTTATTTAATCATTATTAATGAATTTACGAACACTTAATGGTAAAATGTTTTCCAATTAATTGTACAACTAGAAAACTAAATTTATTGATGAATTTGACTATGATTTCTAAATTTCGAAAGTTGTGAAGTTGTTTAAAAATACATTCACCATATTGGATTTTCTTAGTAATGCAATGCAAATACATATATACGGAATGATTTAAATTATTGTTATTATTAAAAATAATTTTTTAAGTTTATTACATTTAGTATTAAGCTCTTAGAATTATTGTTACAATATATATATATACACACAAAAAATAATAAATGTATGTTGGTTAAAATGAAAAAAGAAAAAAAATATTCAATGAATGGTGAAGCTGGGAGAAAAATTTCATATATTTCTAAGACTAAATAAAGCAGATGAAACATGTGGAAAAATTATATATGCAACATCAATAGCAGCCATTTACAAATAAAAATAATTATTTCAATTTCAAAATTAAAAGACAAAAAAAAAAGGTGTAAACCAATCTGAAAACTACAAATATATCTACATATGGTATATCCTAGCCCATTATTTTATTTTGATATATTATTTTAACATTTTGAAATATCTTTTAACTACTTCTGCAAAAAATGTTCTTTCTGATATATTTCAACACCATGATTAATTGTAGCTCTCTAATGCTTTCTATTTTCCATCACAACAATATTCCATTTGTTTACAAAGTCTTTCAAACAGTCTTTCCAATCAAAATGATATCTATTTTTCTCACAAACTCTATGCTCATGTTCATCACAAAACACATTTTGAGGAAGCGTATTATTAATTTGCTTCACATTTTCAATCCAAGAAAGATATGATTTTATAATTATGGACTCTATAGTATCACATCCAGCAAGTTGAAAAACATTGACTAGACTTATGATGTGGTCATTGCATTTTTAAAATTTTACAAGCATCTTTAAATAAAACTGTTCTCATGTCTTTATTGTGCCAATAGACTATTGATGTCTTATTTCCACATAATAACTCAGATAAAAATCAGCTCCCCAATGAAATATGAAATATATTAATTTTAATTTGTTAAAAGCAACTGCAACACAATGAAAATCAATAGTGTCTCAATGTCTAAACTCATTTTTCTACTTTAAAAGACAGTGAGATATTTAAATTGATTTATATTTTACAATCATGCCAAATAAAATTGCTAAAGATTTTTCTTGCATTACTTGCAATTAAACTTAAGTTATTTGAACACTAATTATTAAACAATTTAATATAATATATCAATCACACAGTTCTTCTTTCAAAAATAGTTCATAAATATCCAATATAGAAATAAAATAAACAAATTCCTTCTTTTTAAAACTTGCTTTTTATATGATTATAATGATGAAAAAGAAATCCAATGTTTTGACTATTTCATATAGTCTTTTTCAAGGTACCTTAAAATAAAATAAAATATATATAATAATAAACATCACATATTCCAAAAAAATTTAAAAAAAATATTAAAATTAAAAATTACAAAATATATTCATAACCAAAAATTTACCTTATCTCCCACTCCCCTGTTCTATTACAAACAATCACAACTAAACACAAACATTTTATTTCTTTTTTTTTTTTTAAAAAAAACTATATATATCCTTTAAAACATTTAATTAAAAACCTATTATTTTCTTTTCTCTTTTTACATTAACATCTTATTTAATTCTGGTTTTATTTCATTAATGTACATACCTTCCTTTATCATTCTTTCATTGTATGACTTACATTCCAAAGGTTTTATTTCAAAACATTTTTTGGATTATCAAATAATTGGTTTTCAGATATTGATAATCATAGTAAAATTAGTATTGTTAATAATAAAATTATTAGGGCAATAAGTTATGTTCAAATAGTAATTTGTTTGAGAATGAGGTTGATATTATTAGGAATGAATGTTTTATGAATGAATATCCTAGGGGTGTAGTTGAACATTTATTTTCTGATAAAAATATAAATAAAATAAAAAATAGAATGGGATTAGATAGGAATAGGAATAAAGAAAAGATTATTTATGTTGGTTTTAATATATCTAATGATTTATTTATTAGAGTTAAGAAATTAATTAAAATGATTAATATGAAATATAATGTTTCAATTTGTCCAGTTTATAAAAAAAAGTAAGTTTAAATTTTTTAATTAATAATAATGGGGACTATAATAGGTTAGACATTATGAATTTAGTTTATTTGATAAAATGTTTGAATTGTTTTAGAAAAAATGTAGAAATGATATATGTTGGGACTAGTAAGAATAAATTAATAACTAGATTAAAACAGCATTTAGGTGATAAAAATTCTGCTGTTTACATTCACATGAATAGATATAAGCATGAGGATTTTGAAATAAAGCCTTTGGAATGTATTGAGTCATACAATGAAAAGATGATAAAGGAAGGTATGTACATTAATGAAATAAAATCAAAATTAAAGAGGATGTTAATGGAAAAAGAGAAAAAAAATAATAGTTTTTTAATTCAATGTTTTAAAGGATATATATATAGTTTTTTTTTAAAAAAAATGGAATAAAATGTTTGTGTTTAGGTAATGATTGTGTGTAATAGAAAAGGGGAATGGAAGATAAGGTAAATTTTTGGTTATAAATATATTTTATAATTTTTAATTTAATTTTTTTTTTTTTTTTTGGAATGTGATGTTTATTATTATATATATTTTACTTTATTTTTTATGTACCTTGAAAAAGACTATATGAAATATTCAAAACGTTGGATTTCTTTTTCATCATTATAGTCATATAAAAAGTACGTTTTAAAAAGGAGTTTGTTTATTTTATTTCTATATTAATTATTAAACCAAAGTCTTTATAACATCGTGTTCATAACTTATCTATATCATTTTTTAAATTGACAAAAATATCACAATCACAAATTTACTATAAATATTATAAATCCATAATCCAAAATAATACAGTTCTTGATTTTGCTTTTAATTGATTCATATTAAAGATTTTACTATCAACCCTGTAACATATCTTTATCTCTGATTCATAAGTCTTCCATAAACATTTATAAATATCAGTCACAAATATCAAAAACAACATTGGTGACAAGCACACATACTTGTTTAACACCAATTGTTATCTCAAATGATCAAATTTTTCACTTATAATACCCACTCCATTATGTAAAAGCTATATAGTTGAAGGATAATCATTTGTAATAAAATTTTAATATATAAATTGACAACAATAATCATAATTTTAAATTTTATTAGATTATTAATATTACAATTATTTAGTATTAATATCATTCTCCCTACATTCATTCACTCCATCCAATATAACTGATACAAAAGACAACATAATGTGAAAAAGATAAATGACCTCCAATATACATATTTCATGCTGAACCAGCACTCATCAGTTGGTCCAGATCATCATCTCCCACACATATATAATCAAAGCTCAGTTTATATTAAGATATAATATATGGATATGAATGGCTGAAGAGTTGCAAAGTGGAGAGCCTTGGATCCTAACCATTAAAGGGTGTAGAGCACTGATTATGTATATATACATGACCAACTGAATGTAGTGATGTGTACAGGTTGTATTGGAAGGAGTCAATGACTGTAGAGAGATTGAAAGTCTGGGTTCAAAACCGTTTTAATTACAACTAGGTTAAGTATATACATTTACACTTGTATTTCAATATTAATATTATTATCATTGCATAAATATAACAATATTAAAATTATACTAATATTGATATTATCTTATTAGACAAATTATTAAACTGATCATATATATCTTATATTGTTTTTGAGTATGTGTATAATTTTTTTTTATCACAGTTTATATTTAGTTATAAAAAAACACACAAAAGTAAGGTTTTAACATTTTAAAAAAAATTACTTCAATTAATTAAAATTGTTTTCTTTTCTTTTCTCTTTATCTCTCTCCATAACAAAAGACAATATTTTTCAAATCAGTATAATTAAAAGATTATCTTATTTTTCTTTTGGCATAAAAAAAACAATTAAAGAGGAATTTCAAAAATTATGATCAATTCTTTGTAATTAAAAAAGATGAAAAGAACTAAATCTTTTTTTTTGTAAAAGTATTCACAATTGGTTAGCATTTAATGTGGGCATTGTTGGGGACAATATGTGATTGGATGTATACAGAATTGCTCTAAAAATAATACAGGAGCTGGATTAGAACAGTCTTGATCAAGCTGTCCAAAAGAGCTATAGCAAAGATTTTTCTAGATTCATTTGTTGAACAAACAAAGAAGTTATTCTGAATTCAGCTGTTGAAAATTACAGAAGTAATAGTTTAGCTGTGAAAAAAGCAAAAAAAAATAGTTTTGTAGTTTGAAGTAAGACTTTCACCTCCCTACTAGTTTAAAAAATAACTTTTAGAATGGATTTGAAAAATACTATGGGCTAGATTTTAACAAAAACATGAGCAATACCAAGCTTCATTATATAACCTGTTCACTAAAGAAAATGTAGAAGAAAAATAGCCTTGGAATACTATACAACAAACCTTGTTTACATCCAAGAGCATGGCTCTCTTTTTCAGTATTTGCCTGATCAGAAAATAGTAGATTACAAATAGATAAAGTCATTGTGTGTATTTGGCTGACTTATAATTTATTATATTGAAAAGATAAAGAAATTTAGACTGTGTAAAACCTGAAACTATGGATAAATTTAATGGTGTACATTGTCCTGTAAATATGTTTTAATGGAGAAGCTTACAAAAAAAACATGGAAAAACAGGACAATTATAATTATCAAAAAAGAATAAAAAAATCATAGCAATCTGAGGTATTGTAATGTGCACATTAAATTTATATATATATTTAGAATAAGTAATAATTGTAATAGATAATTTTATTAGTTTTTTTAATTGAAACATGTCTTTATTTTTTGCCCCTCCAAAACTTAATTATATAAGACTTTTTCGTTTTCAAAGGAAAAGGTGAAAAGCATTATTAATTAATGTAATTTTTATCTTTGAAATGTTGTTTTTCAATTTTAATGCTTGAAAAAAAAATGTGTTTAAAGTTAAGTTTAATTAATTGAATTAGTAAGAGTCAACAATAAATTAAGATTACATCCTATATAAAATTGAAATAAAATACTAGTTTTCTACTTCACCTTTGAGTAGTAAGTAATTTAAACTGTGCTTTATGCAAAAAAGTGAAGCTTGTCTAAAATATTATTAAAGAGTTATATGGCTAAGCACTTTCAGAGAACTTAAGTCTCCATATGCATAGCCTACTTTAATTGAAGTTTAGTGGTGATTCATGCAAAATTTATGCAAGTTCATAGAGATCCACACCAACTTATCTACACCATGATAGTCAAGCCAGTAGAAATTTGAGGATTTATACATCCAAACTCGAACTCACCCAACTCACATAAATTAGCTGGACTCCCTTCCTGCACAGAAATCACAGACTATGTAAATTCGAAGCTGACTGCAAAAAGAACCTCACAAACTATATTAAAGATCTAGAAAATGTTGGATTTTCACACAACATTATCTACAAAAAGATCAGGCAATTTCAAACTAGGTTACAAACTGACACAGTTAGAAACAATAAACCCAGAATACTGCTATCTTACATACCATCACTTGCTAGGAAATATAAAATATTTGCTGAGTCCTTCGAACTAGGATTCCACACCCCACCATCAACAAACAGAATGATAAACAATACCAAAGACAAGATACCTTCTGATCAAATAGTCCAAGCAGTTTATAAGATTTCATGCTCAACCAATGGATGTAGAACAGCATCTTATGGAGAGACCTGTGCCAACATTACTACAAGATCATCTCAACATCATTATTTATACAGGAGAGCTATAAATAATACTGAAAACAAATCCATATTCTTCGAGCACCAAAAAACAACAGGCCATGTGTTCGAACCCACTATGGCAAGGGCATTATGCGCTGAAAGTAATGATGTGAAACGAAAGATTAAGGAGGCACACTTTATTGCAAGTGACAACTGTGCAATAAACCAAAAAGATTCATGCTTTGCAATCTCCAGAAAATGGTTGTTATAAAAGAAAATTTGCATAAATTTTGCATAAATCACTGCTAAACTTCAATTAAAGTAGGCTATGAATATGGAGACTTAAGTTCTCTGAAAGCGCTCAGCCATATAACTCTTTAATAATATTTTAGACAAGCTTCAACTTTTTTGCATAAAGCGCAGTTTAAATTACTACCTATGTAAAATTATATTTTGTAAATAAAATGTATATTTATATTAATGTATATTAATTATAATATTATCATGTCATTTGTCAATTTTATTATTTATTAGCCAATTTTTAAAAACAATTGTTAAAAAAATAAGTTTTAATGTTTTTTATTCCTCCATCAATCTGTTCTATGAATTGACAGTGAGACTTGATTTCATTGCAGCATAATGTTTAAGGGACTTAAAAATTATTTCAGTAAAATTATTAAAATTGTAATAGAGTAAGGGTATAAATTGCACATTCTCTTATTCACAGTAAGTCACTAGGGGCTTGATCTAGCTCTGTAATGGTTAAGTTATCAATAATAATTATTTTTTTAAGTGAAATTTATATTAGTGTCCATTCACGACACTTTAACATTTTTTCTTTATTCCTCCATATATCTGCTCTATAAATTCACAATGTATGGGTCTTGATTTCATTACAACATAATGTTCAAAAGATTTGTAAATAATAATAACATTATTCAAAATAGAGTAAGCTTATATATTTTACTTTCTTTTGTTCATAATCACAGTATATAGGTTATTGTGATCTTGATTTAACTCCAGAGCAATAATGGTTTAATGTGGGGTGTATGTTTGTGTATGGACATCCAGATAGTTCTCTGAATGGTGCAAAATATCATCTGTAAAGTCTATTCATGGCACTATCATTTTTTTATATTAGAAATATGGTCCAAGCATTGATAACAATGAACATGTATCAAAATCCCAACACTTTTTTCATCATTAATAAATTAGCACTAAAGAATATGCATTTAGAAGATTGTATTATATTTTGACCCCTGTTTATAATATCTCTTCTAAATTCAGTCACAATAACACTTACTGACTAACTCAACTTCACCTGAAATCTTTTTTATCCTCTAAATTAAAATATTTAGACATCTAAATAGTGACTAATAATTACATGGCTAAATTAGTTAGCTGTAAACATAGCAGGCAAATTATCTTTAACAGAATTCTATTTTATAATATTTTTTTAAATATAGCACTTTTACTGTAAAATACTATAAAACTTTGTGCAAGGATTCAAAATAGTAATCATCATCAATTTGTACTTGCTATTTGATTTATAATTGGTTATTCAGAACAATGATCATTAAAAAATTATTTTGAAACTTTTTTTAAAAAAACATCCACCATTTCAAAAAATGATGGGCATTTTATAAGATAGTTGACCCCATAGGATAGTAACTTCATTAAAGCTACAGCATCTAAAAATAATATCAAAGCATTCATGCTAAAAATTTATAATAAAAAGCTCATTTGTTATATATTATAAGTTGATTATACAATTAAAATATGATTAATTTATCTAATATTCCTCTAGCAATGCTTTCATTTATGACATATCCAAAATAAAGACGAGTTTAATCACTAATGAATAAAAATAAAAAATGCCACTTTAATTCAATGTAATATATAATCAAAAATATATTTTGATTACATACAGTCACAAAATCATTAAAATCTGTATATTAAATAAAATATATTTATTCAATTAATTTTGGGTGAAAATTTTTATATTATTTTGCCTGCAGTTATAAATATGATCATCTTAATTATAAATACAGTCATCATAATTTTATTTTAATGTGTCAAAGCAGCATCATAATTGCCACTTATTTTGAAAAAAAAAATATTATGTAAAATGCAATTAAAAAGTAACTTTAGATAATCACAATTACTAACCAGAAGTTAAAAATATTTATTTTCTCAATTTTAAATCAATTATATCATAATTTGTTTCTGACATATTCAAAATAATAGCAACCTTTATTGTAAACAAAAAAATACAATATTAGCAAAAATAAGTTAATCATTTACATTATTAAAATTACATCAATCAATTATATATTATATTTTGAAATGCTTTTACTAAAGTTGAAAAATTGGTTTGATGTAAAATTTTGATATTTTTGAAGCTAAAATGAAATTTTAAAATTGAGATTTAATATATTTAAATTCAATACAATTGCTTAAAATCTGGTATACAATTAAGTAATATCAGGGTAATCCATATGGAAGTCATCTTAGATATGGAACAGAAAATGGGGAAATACAAAAAATATTCAATAGTTTCAAGTATCACAGTTACAAATTCTTCTTAGACCTTTCATTTGTTTTCAACATGAGTTCTAAGAGGGCAATATAAAGATTTTTTCTTTCAATTTAATACCATTTTTTTAACATTTTAAAACTGATATTTAATAGACTTAAGTTTAATATAACTTATTGAAATTTTGAACATTTGTTTAAAGCATTTACAAAAATAATAGGACACATTAATATTTTTAATAGGTGTTTTAGATTTTGGATAACAAGTATGGGAGAAATGTTTTAAATAATACTCATTATTCATTTTATTTGTTACAATTGCAAGCTTCTTTTAAGTGATAAGAAAGATACTTATAATATAGTTTTGTTTGGCTTTTTTTTAAAATAATTTTTCAAAATAAAAATAACTCAAACAATTTTAAATAGAAAAGTTATTGATATATTACATATATATAATTATGTACACATACTACATATGATATACACATAGAGTATATATATATTAACTTACTGAAGAAATATCTAGTGATGGGAAAACATTTTAAATAATGCTCACTGTTGATTTTATTTGTTAGAATGGCAAGCTTCATTTAAGTGATAAGAAGTTTATAATATAATATTGTTTAGCTTTTTTTAAACATTTATTTTAAAATAAAAACTGCCAAAATGTGAAACCCTTTTTACCTAAAAAAATATTTCATATTTTTAATCACTTATATATACTAACACTATTATGTGCACATATAAATATGATATATACCTTTGGAGTATACATTTTAACTTATAGCAGAAATATCAAGAATTATATATTATAATGTTTGCAAAACATATGTTGTAAAACACATATATATGCATTACATATACTTTAATAATTTAAGAAAATAAATTATGAAAAAAAATAGCCTAAAAAATGAATTTTAAAAATAAATTAAAATATTGCATCACATTTTTTTTAGATTTATTTTATAAATAATAAACAAGGGGAAAGAGAATCTGGTTTAGATAAAAATTCAGAACTGGATCTCTTCTTTTCATAATTAAAAAGGAAAATAAATGTTAAAAGATTCTGAAATAGAACTAAACAATAAAATTAATTAATAAAGGTAATCCTTGTACACTATCTCATCTGCAAACATGCACTTAAATTTTAGATAGATTCATGGCCAATTAAGATAGTAGATGAATCTAAAGAGAAGATTAGATAAATCATTTGAATGTAATTAAAATGCTAAAAGCCAAAAATCTGATTAAGGTGAACAGTAGGAGAATCCGGTATAAAAGCAGTGGGTTGATGTTTGGAGGGGTGTTTCTTTTGCTATTCACTTTTCATTCAACAAGATCAGGCAGAGAAATCAACAATAGCAGTTTTCCTATTGCATATAAAAGTTACAAGCTAAACAACAGCAACATTTGTTGATAAAAGAACTCAGGAATGTCTGTTTGGGCTTTGTGCCCCAGTCCCCAGCACCATCAATCACTCTCATCTGCTATTAATGCCTCACCTGTATTATAAACATTCTACCACACATACTCTCTCATAGTGTCACTAAAAATCCAAGAAGCAGATAAAGAAAATCATCACTGAATACTGAATGGCCAACTATGAGTAATGATAGAAGCAGAAAAAATGGAAAGGAACCATGAAGTATGGAAAAAACTATGCTAATTATCATTTCTCCATTAAAAAAATCTAGATAAATAGGAACATTCTAAAGTTATTACTGAAAGTCTAGACATAACTAAGAGAAAAGACTATTAATGTTATAAAATATTTAAATATTAATCATTATTGTATGATTATGGTTCTTTTTATTGTATTGAATTTACATATGTTGGTGTAAGAATAAAAATGTTTATTGAATCTAACTTGGTCTATTCTCTCTTTTGTCTATGTCATCTTAATTATATGATACTGTTATGTACTCATTATTAAAGCACTGGCTCCCCTGTTTGAGATGTTGGAGCTAGCCTGGGTAAGTTTCAAATGCTGAGTTCATTTGCCTTGCATCTGGGCATGCCATCTATATAAATTTTATATGGTTGGGTGGCACCTGAGATTCATCTCAAAACAAATAAATTGCCTTGGATGATTGGTATTATCCCACTAGTATGGAAAGGTGCTACAATCATGAAAAATAGTCAGGGCTGTGCATTTGGGTAGCCCCAATCTGGTCCTAGGTATCACTGATAGTTAATCTTCAATGATATTCTACCCCTCTGGTTGAATGTGTGATCACTAGGGAAAAGTTATTGTGAACTTTCAAATGAATATAAAATATATTAAACGAATAAAGCCTGAATAGTTAAGCCAATAAGTAAATAATAAATATGAATAGAAACAATAATCTTTTTAACAGTAGATAGTATAAACTGTCTAAACATTAACAGTACAATATGTTAATAGAAATATGTAATGTTAAAGTGTAAAAGAGTGGAGATTTGATGTTATATACTAATGTTAACAAACATAGACAGTTAATAATAATACCATAAATAATAATTGAATAATAAATAAATAATTAATAATAAATAATACCCATTTCCCATGATTGTTACAATATGTATTGAAGCAGTCAATATTAGCCCAAGATTGAGCTTCATGGTTCTATCCATTTGCCAACTACTAATCAATATTGAAACCATATGTCCCATTCTGTTCCTCTATTTGTGTATATTTCATATATATATATATATCTGAGAAGCACACCTCAACATTATAAATTTTAGCTTTTCAATATTTTTTTTTACTTATAATTTTTTTCTTCACATTAAAATACATAAGTGCGGCTCAGATGTGTGTATGTATATATATATTACAGGAGCAAACATATTAACCAAACACTAATTTTATAATTATTTTACTATACATCATTTATAAAACTTTTTCTTATTAAATTATTTTTTTTTAAATCAAAGTATATTTTTGTAAACTCCAACATGGAAGATACAACCATTAATTGTCCAAAAATAATTCAAGGATTGAAAATATAATACTGTTTTAGTCTTCGAAAAAAAAATTTAATTAAAGCTTTACTAGAAATAAAACAGGGAATAAAAGCTAATGGATTTTATTTTTGTTCTAAACATTTAGTTAGAAATAAAAAGTTAAAAGCATTCCACAAATACCTGAGCAGTATATAAAATGGGCTGATTTTAAACACCAAAGGATAGTTACTTTGAGAAAACTGTGTTGTTAACATAATCCATGCTAGTGTGAAACAAAATGATGATCAAGTAAAAAGCCAATCACCCCTTTCTGACCCTTGTGGGGTTGTCTTCTGCTACCATATCATCCTGCTGCCTTAGAATGAAGAAAAAGCCTGACCTGAGAACTTTTGAATGCTGAATAGAAGCTTGCTGTCACATAAGAACTCGCATGAATCCTTGAAATGCCATGCAAGAGCTGAACATTTTAAAATGGACTCTTAGAATTGTGCAATGTAAGTCAGTATTTTCATGCCACAACCTAAAAGTAAAGCTAGTCTAACTAATCTCAAATCTTGCTTTCAAGATTTCTAATGTATTGTTTAACTTTATCTCTGTCTAATATGTAAATATAAAGGTTCTCAAATAATTTTTATAAATCTAATCCTATCTCATACGCTCTAACTTTTTTTAACTTTGGTGTGGTTATTTATTTATAAGTATTTGTTACTTGATTTTATATGTATGCTTTTATTATTATTAATATGTCAAGCTCAAGAAATCTGATGAGCCGAACCTCTCAAAATCTTTTCTTTCTTTCCTCCTTTTAATTAAATCTCCATGAAATAAGGTTATTAATGTCCCCTCACAACATGATGTATGATTAATTGTTTGTCAGATTGTTTTTACGAGTCAACATGTTATGTTGTGTATACAGGGTAAATCCACCACTCAAGCTAATTAATGCTTTGAATTCTTTTAAAATGTTATTTATTTAAATTCTGAAAGGGTGACCTATTAGTTGTTTTCTATACAACTGCTAGTTTCTTTTATTTTTCATACTCTTAAAATATCAAATATTTAAATATTCTACTTATTATCAAAATCCATGAAGGTGGGATTGAATTATTTTAAATAGCAGAAAAGGAGGGGGTAAAATCTTAATATATTTTTATTAAAGGACATTTATATATATATTATAGCCGAATAGCATATTATTTGTATAAATAATAACATTAAAACATGGGGTCATTTATTTTAGAGTAGTAAATCCTATTCCATGTCATTACTGACATTTATCCATACTGCATTACTGACATTCAGCTTATCTTCGTGAATACATCTATGTGCTTGTAGTCTGGGGGTTGCAACAAGATTGAAACCATGGATTTTTCTTTATGCCCTGTCCTACCTTCTCCATATCAAAGGTCTCTGCACATTGGTGATTGCAGGATGCCTGGCCCACATTATGCTAACTACATTTCTCTAAGCATTGCCCTAAGAAGGGATCTTATATTTTGTTTTCATCCAGAAGCATGACCCTTTCTTTAATTTCTCAGCAATTATGTCAATACTGCCACTTCTTTGTTTATTATTTCTTTTGTTTTATGACCTAATTTTAGTGCTGTAATATTAAAGGTGCACTCTGCTCAAAAATATATGTAAATGCTGAATATTACTAATTTTATTAATTAATAATGCTATTTCAATCTTATTATACAATCCCACCATTATAATCTATTATTTCCGTATTTAAGAGTATATGCCTTGGGAAAAATCAAGCGTTCTGTCTCCTAAATATTAATTTAAAAAATTTTCAAAAAATAGTTTGTTAAATAATCAAATACAATTGTTCAATGCATTTTATTCATTTTCATGACTGACACAGCATGAAAATAGTTTTCTTATATATGTAATGAATCAAGGAATGCTGCCCAAAAGAATATGCTAGCCATCGCATTTCAGAACTGTAAACCAAAGCATTAATAGCAATATTATGTAAGACTTTTAATAAATGATTGGCATCTTAATACCATACCCAACCAAAGATGTGTGTCAATGTATACATACTATTGATAAAAGAGCATATAAAAATCGTCAGTGTGAATCCGAATATGCAATTATCTACCATTTGGAAGACTGCTCATTCACACATACATTAAAGTATATAATTAATTCATTATATTAAACTATTTTTTATTGTCTAATTTGTCTAAGTCGTTCGAATTCCTTTTCTCCACTTCCACACATACAACCATACATATGCCTATTTTAGTTGTTATAATGTAATTAATATATGTCTCGTTTTCTCTGCTGTGCTAGTGGGCAGGACTTTAGAATATATTATTGTGTGTCATCATTGTTATTCATTAGGTGTTTGATCTGGGGCTTAGCGAATGGGTTCAAACCCAGGTTAGTTCCTGACCTAAATCTTAGGCTTCACTGGGTTTGAAATACATTTTGTGAGTTCTAACTCAGGTTAGATGGATCAACATGTTTTGACCAGTACAATATATATATCAACTACAAGTATTCAGTCAATTTAAAGTATGATATAGTTTAACATTTTTATTTATTGTGCCCATACTAAAAATTTAAAAATAATTCAAGATAATTTTTTTTTATGTATTAAGTGTTTTTATTGACCATCCAGTGATGGTATTTTAGTTGTATTTATATATTGGATTATTACCATTATCTAAAATTACATATTGAATGTCTTTAGAAAAAATAAACTTTACTTAAATTTCCAATTACATTCAACAATTTGTAATAGCACACTAACCCATGTGCTGTTACTAATAGTTGAATGTAAACAGAAATTTAAATAAATGTAACTTTTCTGAAGACATTCAACATGTAATATTAGGTGATGAAAATAGTCCAATATATAAATACAAAAAAATAATAATTGTTCATTGAACCACAATTGGAGTTTTTAAATTTAACTTAAAATAAAAGGGGGTCCAGAAATTAATTAGTCAATCCCTATTTTTTATAACAAGGAATTGACTTAGTTATTTTTTGAACTACTCATGCTTTTAATTCAAGATAAATATAAAAACCCCAATTGTGGTTGAACAAACTTTTTTTCTTTTTAGTGCACAATCAATAAAAGCATTTAATATAAACATTTTTATCTATATTATTTTATCACATTTTTATTTAATTTTGACTACATGTATGTAAAATAATAAATTTAAAAACTGATGCTTTAAAAAAAATTCACAGCATTATAAAAAAATTCAAACATTTATTGGTTAAATGTTACAAAAATAAAAACAAAAACTTGGACAACAGATCATAAAGTGCACAAAAATTAATTTTAAAATGTACATTGTGTTAAGTTAATTTATTTTACATATTTTATTTTAATTTAAATTGTGATTAAGACAATATCATTTTCTGGTTACATAAGAAGCAAAATGGAGGTCATGAATGAAGAAATTATTTTTTAAAAATTAGTTACTGAAATAATTTTATATAGCATACTTATTATTACTTTTTTAAAATTAATAATACACTTAGTAGGATTTTTATTCATTTATTAACTCTTTTTTCAATTTCAAATTTTAATTTTTTTAATTCAGTATTATATACTTTGAATTTATAGTAACCAATTAACTTTTTTCTTATGGAATCTCATTACAAATGCTTATTTTTTTATGCAAGATTTTTGATTTATGAAGCATTCTGGGGAACCAAATAAACTCACTATCTGGAATAAAAATGTATATTAAAAAGCAGTTGTTAATTTTAACAAGAATTTTATTATGCTATCATACTTTTGAGAACTGGGTTAAATAAAAGAAGCATATATACAAATGTATCTAAATATTATAAAATATAGTAATGTTAAGGGTTAACTTTTTCTGTGTTGTTGGCGTTAAGTATGTGCTTCATTGTGCTCATTTGATGACGTGTTATTTTCTTTCTTTACTGACATAAAAAGTATATGCATGACATCAATCAAAATATGCTCATTTTATAGCACAATGTCTAAGCTTTCAAATGATCTTTACCTCAAAAAAAATTGGCTGAAATTTGGATTTTTGGCAACAGTTTTAATCGACCACTGTATTTAATTTTTTTTTTTTATAATTTTTGTACTTATCACAAAGTGATTAAAGACAAAAATGATTTACGGGCTGCAAGTGAAAATTTCTCTGGTATTATTCACAAACAAGGCCTACAATAGAAATTCAATGTAATTTTCTCGTAAATAAAACTTTCAAATTTTTTTTTAATTTTTTGAAAAAAAATTTTTTTTTTATTAATTTTAGTTTGTAATTAGTGTGTGCTAATTTAGGAAAATGAAAATTTCTCCAGTGTTATTCACAAACAAGGCCAACAATAGAGCATCAACGTAATTTTCTCGTAAGTAAAATTTTGAAATTTTTTGAAAAAAAAATTTTTTTTAATAATTTTAGTTTGTAATTAGTGTGTGTTAATTTGTAGTTATATATGCTCATATAGAATTCATATCTATCGAAAACTTAATCTGTGTTTCTAGTTATATAGTTATTTATTTATGCTCATATAGAATTCATATCATAATTTTCTAATGTTCTACTGACACTTTTTGAAAATCATTAATTATGTTTATATAATATGGTTTACAAGTACTGAGTTATAAAACTAATAATCAAATATATACAAACATTGCACACACAAACATATAATCAAATTCTGATTCTTGTTTATGTTTATTCTTGTTCATGCTTTGGTTTTTCTATATGTTTCATAACATTATTTTCAAGTCTATAGCTAACAAATGGACTGTATGCAAATAAATTATATCTATGTGGTACAATAAATATAACAAGATAGCATCACTTCTGTGCATAAAAGAATATAAACATCACTTGTGTGCATAAAGAATATAAACAGTTATAAAACTAATAACCAAATGTATACAAACATTGCATATACAAACATATAATCAAATTCTGATTCTTGTTTATGTTTTTGTTTATTCTTGTTCATGCTTTGGTTTTACTACATGTTTCATAATATTATTTTCAAGTCTATAGCTAATAAATAAACTATATGCAAATAAATTATATCTATGTGGTACAATAAATATAACAAGATAGCATCACTTCTGTGCATAAAGAATATAAACATCTCTGGTGTCCATAAAGAATATAAACATCTCTGGTGTCCATAAAAAATATAAACATCACTGATGTACACAAAAAAATATAAAATGAAGAGATGAAACTAATGTTATCAGTGATATAGACAGTAGCTTACAATTTCTAGTTTTAGATAGACAAGAAGCCAGTTGCTATGATGATTTCTTTTGTATCTTTTATTAGAATGAATCTTTTTCTTTATAGACGCCTTTGACATTTAGAACATTTGGGGTACAAGATAAAAATGAAGAAGTCATATCTGAATTGTTTTGGAGATTGTGAAGCTGTGGATTATCTCAGGTAAGACATGTTATGAATGTTTAGAAAGATAATTTTGTGAGGAATATAAAGAAATTATCACTGAAGGTGTATTTTAAATTTTAGTTAATGTTAATTTCCAAATTAAGAACAAACAATAAAATAATAATTATTTCGGATGTGAACAATTTTTTTTCCTTATTTTTTATATAGTTATCACTATTTATTTTATGCTTATTGTTTTTCTAGTTTCTAGCAATGTAATTGTTTTTGCTCTAACATAATTAAAACTGAAGTTATTGTGAAAATTGTGTCTCAGGCCAGTATTTTAAAAAATTCAATATGGCAGCTTGAAGCTGAAGTAGTTAAAACAAATTGCTTACCTTTAAAAAAAACTTTCAAAATTCCAAATTTATTAAACAGAATAAATATTCACACATATATTTTCTTTCACAACAAGAATTGGGGGAAAATATTTATGATTTCCTAAAGACAAAAATTTCACACAAAAAATGAAAAACTGCCTCAATCATAATAAAAAGAAACAGTTATACATTATGCCCACAGCAATTGTTTAAAATCAAAATAATACACATAAAATTGAAACTTATATATTAAGGTCACGGCAAGCAAAAAAAAAAGGTAAATCAAATGCTATTTAAAAACGATGATTAAACACATAAGTGAAAAATAACTGTTTGCTTATAGATTTGTTTCAAAATAAAGATGATTCTTCCTCACAGAACATTTTATTTCAATCATTTATTTCCAAGTTATTATATTTATTTTTTTAATTTTGTTTTTTATAATATTAACTTTTTATTTTTAACAGATAGTTAGATGATAGTTCACATGTGGAATTTAAAATTTACTTACATTTACCTATAATTTACTTCTTACGCTTGCTATCAATCAACAGTTATCATTGATTGCATTTTTTGTCGTCGTCATCGTCCGTCCCCCGTCCCCCCCAATATATAAACACACACAAAAGTTTTTGCAAATAATAAGGCTAAACATTTTAGTCCAACATTGATAAATGAATCCCTTGATAGATCACATGCAGGCGTAACACATTTACATCAATCACCTGGATATGACAGAAAAGGAATGAAGAATTGAAAAATATATTTTTCATTATCTTTAGAAATGTTCAAGTTTTTACTAAATATTTTTGGGCAAAGGAAAAAAAAGCTGTCACTTATTTCTAGTAATATATATATATTACAATACAATTCTTTAATAAAATTAAAACTGAAAGAGATATTAGACGACATTGTAATTGATTTTACAATAGGTCTTTCAAAGTTGTTGTTGTTTTTCTTCTTTATTATAACAGATTAAAAATAAAAACAACAATAAAGCAAAAATAGAATATGATGAAAAAAAAATCTGTGTACATGCCAATCCTCATTAAATACATACATAAAATGAAGTATAGTTGTTTATTTTTATTATTTGTAGAAATACTTTAAATATAATATTTTTTGTCACTTTACAGGATATTATATTATTACATTTCAAGTTAATGAAGTAAAGGTTCATCACACATACCGCTTATAAATACTAGCATAATAAATTAAGGGAGTAACCAACCAAAACAATTTACTACGTGTAGTGATCAAGTGTTACTGCTTGGACATAACACTTTATTTAGCAAAAAAAATAATGATACAAACTGAAAACATAATGAAGAAGGGATGATAGAAGAACTTAAATCAATATAAACAGGTACATAGCAAAAGTGAAGTGAGAGAAATCAAAGAATTGTCAGTATGAAAATTCTTGATTCAGTTATAAGCAAATACTAGAGATGTTTACACTGCTATCAAATATTGACTAAAATCATAAAACTGAATGCACTAATGTTTGATTTTTGTCCATTATGAGACACACAATATAATTTAATCTATCACATGATCACTATTTCTTATGCTAGCACATTACTATTATTAAAACAGGCAAAACTCTCCATACAGTAGTGCCACTCAGTGCCAACCAGAGTAATCAATGGATGCCAGAAGGCTTGTGCATAAAATCCCTATCTAGTGCCTACCCATCCAATATCCCCAGGCTAGTTTCTGGCTTGTGGTCTTGGTCAGTGAGGAGTTTTGGATCTGAGAGCACTGCACCTAGATCTTAGGATCCAATGCAACCCTCCAGCAACCACTTTTTATCTCTACTTAACTACAAAACTATGAGAATAAAATTGAAAACACAATAATATTTTCAATCTAAGCTCAATAGCCTAAAATGTATGGGTACTGAACTGGATGCAGACCCATATAACTATATAGGCTATTGAGCTTAGATTAAAAATATTATTGTTTTCAATTTTATTCTCATAGTTTTGTAGTTAAGTAGAGATAAAAAGTGGCTGCTGGAGGAGTGCATTGGATCCTAAGATCTAGGTGCAGTGCTCTAAGATCCAAAGCTCCTCACTGATGAAGGTCACAAGCCAGAAACTAGAATGAGGATATTGGATGAGTAGGCACTAGATAGGGATTTTACACACAAGCATTCTGGCATCCATTGATTACTCTGGTTGGCATTGAGTGGCACTACTGTATAGAAAGCTTTGTATGTTTTAATAATTTAATCTAATGAAAAATACATATAGCATAAATGTATATCTATCAGTCAGAGGGGCATCCACTAAGCAGTGTCTATAAACAATTAAACTACCCCCTAGTTATCATACATTCAATCTTTTTTTTTTTACAGAAAGAAAATGCTTGTTCTTTTAAAGTAATTTATGTTTGATTCAACTGACATTTGAATTTACAGTGCCATTCAATTGTACTCATTTTATAACTGTCTAAAAAAATTTCATATCATAAAATAATACATTACTGGAAAATATACAACAGCTGTATCTGAGCATTATCAATATAAAAAAATAAACTACTTCTACTTGTATAAATTCAATTGTTTTTTACAAAAGAAAATAATATTTCTTTCTGCATGCCCAAGACATTATATGAGAAGTTTTATAACAATATTCTCCAGCAGCTGGCATTTCTTATTCACAGAAATTTTGGTCACTCAAACATGATGTTACATTCTTTTTAATCACACTTTACTTCACTTTAAGAAAATGATTGATCTTGACTTCATTTCATATCAGATCAAGTGTGAAAAGAATTAAGTGAAATAATACTGTTATAAGATCCAAAGGTATTCAAAAAGTGTAACAAAAAAGAAAACTTATAATCAGAAGAGTTGACAAAAAATTGAGAATTATCTCAATAATTTTATTTTATTTTTCACCAACATTACTCTTACTATGCAATCATATAATATCAATTAAAAAATTAAAAATGAAAGTATTTTTGTGTTTAGAACTATTAAAAATGGATTAGAAAAAAATTGTAAATAAAAATATTTTTATCAGAATTTCTGGCTATCTAAATAATATAACAATAGTTGATAACAATCTAGTGGTTAAGATTCCCACATAACTTGTGTCTAAATTACAATTCTTTTGCAATAATCCATTTCAAAAAAAATATTTTTTTTAATGTTGAATTAGACTATAAAGGATCATTTTTAAAAAGTATTTTATAATAACAATGCAGAAACATTTCCCTGAAAATGCAGATGTACATTATTTGGTTCTGCAAAGTTTTCTGAATTCCTTTCAACTAAATGATGAATACAACTTGATTTATTTCAAAAGTAATAATATTCACATTTATTTTATAAACAATTAAAATTAAAAATAATGTTTTTAATTGTTTGACTTCTTCATTAATGATGTATATTTCTCTGAGGCTGATATACACTATTACATGAAAATAAATAAAAACTCATAAAACAAATATGTTCAATTTAATATTAACTTTGAAGGTGATTTTTTTTTCTTGCTTATTAACAATATTTCTGAGGCTGATATACACTATTACATGAAAATAAATAAAAACTCATAAAACAAATATGTTCAATTTAATATTAACTTTGAAGGTGATTTTTTTTTTCTTGCTTATTAACAATATATTTAAGCAAATGCCTGGAGAGCCCTATGAATGACAGTTTTTCCTTTTACAACATTTGTCCTAAACCTCATCAAAGAAACCCCCTAATTATCATTATATTTTTATCAATTTTTCTATCTTTACATCATTCAGAATTTTCTCGATATGATATTTTAAAACAATGCCTACATATCATTTAACTCCTCAATTTGTTTTCAATAATTCTATTTCAAATTCTTCACTTAACATCACAAAAATAATAGTTGAAATATAGCTACTTCAATAATGTTTAAAATTTCAACTGTAATAGTTTTATATTATTTGTTTAGCAATAAAGTATAGATATACATGTTTTAAAGCATTTATTTTATTGCATAATATATATGTTGATTTGAAGATTTTCACAGGTTACAGATATAAATGATATATTTTGTGGATTCATCAGTGTATGATTTTATAAACATACTGATATTTCAACTTGATTACACAAGCCATCCATTGGATGATAAATAAAATCTTATAAAAATAAATCTAGAGGTGCTATAAACACTGTTTTATAACAATGTTAATTATTCCACAAATAGAAAAACAGGTACACAAAATTTCTTCCAAATGGGAATTTTGTATGTGTTATCACGTTTATTGATACAATTTGATCTTTTTAGTATCTCATTGGCTTCTCTAATCTTATACTGGTAGAGAGTATCACATATGGATAGGATCCTGGTATTAGAGAAATCAATATTGTGACCTGAATCCATAGCATAGAGTGAGTGTTGCTGCTGATGAGTATTGTTTAACTAATATTAGCACAATCATCTCTTCAAAAACTAATGTGATGATTGCTCATACCTATGTAAGAAACTTTACAAATATCACATAAAATTTCATAAATTCCAAGAACCTTGAGTGGGATTGAATCTTTAGACTTGGTTTTGATGTTACTAGTTGTTTCATAAATAGTAGTTGCTGTTTTTATATTGTATCATTTTAGTATATGTACAACATTGCCTGTAGCTTCTTTTATATAAAGTACATAAACCCTAATAAATGGTTCTTTTTTTGTGGTTGTTGTTTCTTGTTTTGATTACTTTGGACTTGAATTAAAATTTGATGAATACGTTTATTATTATAACCATTAGTTAATAAAACATTATTTATATATTTATTTATTTCATCTTTCAGATGTGATTTAACTGAAAGGTTAATAGCTCTAACTGATTACCTTGGACTTGAATTAAAATTTGGTGAATACGTTTATTATTATAACCATTAGTTAATAAAACATTCTCTATATATTTATTTATTTCATCTTTCAGATGTGATTTAACTGAAAGATTAATAGCTCTAACAAAAATAGTTTTGTTTACAGAAAAAAATATGAGTGGGAGAATAATGATATGATGAAAATTGTATCTGTTTGTATCTGTATTTTTTCTGAAAATGAAAAATGATAGATTGGTGACATCGAGAAGTTTACCACCAGACTCTGTCTCCATTATAAATTTAATATGAGGATAGATTTTATTTAAATATGAGATAAACAAGATCTATAAATTTTTTACCATGTTGCCATATAATGAATGTGTCTTGTATGTATCTAAACCAAGTAAGAGGTTTTAAAAGTGTTGATTCTAAAGTACAAGTTTCTATATTTTCCATAAATAAATCAGCTATTACTTCTAAGATAAGTGAACCCATAAGTGTAGCAAAAGTTTGTTTGTAATGTTATCCATTATATACAAAATACATATTTGAAAGGATAATGGGTTGCTAAAGCAATAATATGGTCCAATAAATTGCAGTGTTGAGAAATTACATTTAATACTTAAATTAATTGAAACATTTGTAAACAAAGAAACAACATTGAAGCTGACGAGAATATAATTTATATATCATACTATTTACAACTTTTTTTAACACTTTAACAATACTATTTTTTATATTAAAACTTTATTCTAACAGTTTCGATTGTCCTTCAGTCATCGTCAGTTACAATATCCAAAGATATAATTATACAATTAATACATTTTATACACATATTCATATACATAAATAAAATATACATTCTAACTTAATCATTATAAATAATAATTTCCCTTTTTATTATTTTACTCTTAATTAATTCTATCCACATTTATTTTATATTACTTTATTTTACTTTTACAAATTATTTATTATAATTTTAATTCTAAAAAACTTTTAACTTTTTATTCTACTATTTAATACATATTATGTCTTTTTATTTCTATTTTTAAACCACATCTAACCTTTTCTTATTCTTGTTAAATATTTTATAATTAACTATTAACTTTTTCCACATTACAAATTTTTTTTTTTACATTACAAAAATTACTCACTTCTTTACACTCCTATTTCCAAAATCCAAGTGACAAAATTTACAAAACTTTTATACTTGTTTAACACTCCATCTATCATCATTTTCTTCAACTTTATTCCTTTAATCTTTTCCATATTCAAACTATTATTAATAATAATTATGAAATTATTGTCCTAACCCCAAAATCCCTATTAAGATTTTGTTTGTTGTGGGCATTGAGATATTTATTCTGGAAATGTAAAATTCTTTTATGAATGGTGCTTTGCCTGAATTCCAGATTCAGTAAGTCATCCCAGACTGCTGCTTCCATACATCTCCAATTTATACAGTAAATTACAGTCTATCCTCAATAACACATATAAGCTTTACTTCCACACCCCACCCCAAATTCCAAACAACTTAATCAATAACACCAAAGATCAAGTCCCACTTTTACAGACCCCCACACTGTATACAATATTGCCCCAATAACAACTGCAAAGGCTCATACTATGGAGAAAGCAGAGCATCCTTATCTACTCAGTTGGCTCAATCAATTCTCCATTTATTCGGTTTTTATTCAGCACCAAAACACATGCCAGCATGAGTGTGTACCAGACAACCCTACAATCATATGCAGATAGAAGCACGATCTCAAAAGAAAAACTAAGAAAGCCTTCTTCATCTCCAGAGACAAAGATGCCATCAATAGGAAGGAAATATGCTATGCTTTATCAGGGAAATGGAATGTCCAGCATAATCAACACAAATTTGCATAGCTATGATTATGAAGGATATGCCCTTCAAACATGCTTAGCAGATTTATTTATATTTATCAACAATTTACAGCTTTGATGACAATTGCGCTACACACGCAAATGGACTATTATATATATATTCCCTCAAAGTACAAAATTCATTTAGCTAAAAAACTATCATGTAACTTTAACAGAAGTTCCATTATTTGATGACATTGCAAGATTTTAAAGTTATTGGTGGACTGATAGGTATATGTGAAATGTCACAACTGATCTAATAAGTACCAATTAACTTTGGCATATAGTTAATTAAAAAAATTATACATTTAAATTATTAAAATGTAAACTATTTACTTTGAAAGAAAAAAGACTAATATTGATAAATATTAATTAAGTCAAAATAATACTCATTTAATATAGTAATCAATTTAAATAAAATTGAAAAACAACCAATTATAATTACAATTATTTAATTAGCAAACCTGCTTTCACCTCTTATTGAGATCTTTTGGATTCTAATTAATTGATTGTTTCAATTTTATTTTGAGTGATTATTATATTAAGTATATGTGTGTATCAACATTGTGGACAAATAATTTTTATATTGGATATTTGACCACTGTATGAAATACTTATTCTCTGGAATATAAAGAAAAGCAGTATTTTCATTCTTAATTTTAAAAAAAAGACAATAAAAGCAACACTTTTTTTGCATTAAAAAAAAGTAAAAATGTTATTCAAAAAATGCCAAAATTTAACTAAATACAAAAGTTTTATTTTGTTTAAAATATGAAGACACTTTTGATTAACAGTTAGGGATTATGATACAATAATAATTATAGTACAAATGTTTAAATTTACTTGCAAATAAGCTAATATTTTAAACTCTCTTTTTTTTTTTACTTTAGAACTTTTTAAAATTAATTCAAACTTTTCTTTTATATAAACAAATTCATGCATATTTTTAGATAGAATATTTTTATTCTTGAATTTTTAAATGCCACTAGTTTGTAACATGATATTTGATTTTTAAATAGCATGCTAAAGAACAAAGAATAAACTAAATTAAACATTATTATTACATTTGTTATTGATAGAACCTCTTATTTACAAAAGTGATTAATTTACTATAAATTAAATCTAACAATTATTATAGAGACAGAGCAAAATCATTTAAAACAAAAACTGAATAAAAAATAATTGAACTCCATATAGTCCATTGGTTGAAACTGTTGTGCTTAAACTATTCCTTGAATGTCACATAACTTCCTGAGTAACAGATTTTCATTTTTTTATTTATTTATAAGTTATCAAATAGAGTGTTATAGAAACCATATATTTTTTTATTTATAGCTCATATGACTACAGAACTAATATCAATTTGTACAGCAGATTATTGCAGGACATTTTATATAAAAACTAAGATAATTATAGTAATATGAACGTGTGCATATTATACACACAGACTATTGAATAATGTTATACAGATATTTAAATAAGAATGGAATATATGTTTCAAATGCTCTAACATCTGACCAAAATGTTTCATTTGAAACACATATATAGTGGGGAAAAAATAGTTTGATTTTTTAGTCACATGTTGGCTTATATTTGTAATTGATTACATTAGTTAATAACATCATTATTACTTATTGCATTTACTTATTCTAATGATTGTGACATTTATCTATCAATATGAGAATGTAAAAAAAAATGTTATCTCTTAATTGAATGTGTATGATAACATCATAAAAACAAGTAAAAATATCATACATATAAATTGATGTGTGAATTATTTCACATTTTAAAAAAAGAGGAAATTTGTTATCAATATTCAAATTCCTGGATGATAGTTTTATCTAGAAAAAATGTATAGAAGAATGATCTGGTTTGTTAGTTAAATATCCACATATGATCTTTTATATTTACATTTTTTAAAGATGTGTTAAATCTACATTTACATTAATTAATAAAGCACTTATGATATATACAATGAGATCTTCTACAATGATGGTTTACAGAGCAAAAAAATTGTAGGTACTTGTGTATAATTCAACCGATGACGTTTTTGACTTACCGATTTCCCTTCCGGTAGACATCGACGTTTTTTGCATGACAACATTGTCATGGTAACCAAGTGACTGGCGTGATTAATCCATCAGAGAGTCAATTTTTTTTTTTCACCCGCGAGATTTAAAATTTGTAGAGAAGTTTGGGAAATTTTTTGATTTTTCTGTCTATTGTGATTTTGCTATCCACGGCATCACAGTTACTTTTTTGAGCTGTAAATTCGGGTAAAGTGTTTTATTTATCTGTTTATTTTAAATTTACAAAAAAAATTTGTTAATATTTCTACTCTGAAACTTACATTGAATTACGTTTAATGTGTAAATAATTTATTCCGGTAAAGTGTTTTTTATTTATCTGTTTATTTTAAATTTACAAAAAGTTTTTGTTAATATTTCTACAATTCTGAAACTTACATTGAATTACGTTTAATGTGTAAATAATTTATTCTCCGGTAAAGTGTTTTTTATTTATCTATTGTGATTTTGCTATCCACAGCATCACGGTTACTTTTTTGAGCTGTAAATTCGGGTAAAGTGTTTTATTTATCTGTTTATTTTAAATTTACAAAAAATTTTTGTTAATATTTCTACAATTCTGAAACTTACATTGAATTACGTTTAATGTGTAAATAATTTATTCCGGTAAAGTGTTTTTTATTTATCTGTTTATTTTAAATTTACAAAAAGTTTTTGTTAATATTTCTACAATTCTGAAACTTACATTGAATTACGTTTAATGTGTAAATAATTTATTCTCCGGTAAAGTGTTTTTTATTTATCTGTTTATTTAAATTTACAAAAATTTTTAGTTAATATTTCTACAATTCTGAAACTTACATTGAATTACATTTAATGTGTAAATAATTTTCAATAATTTTTTAAAACAAATTTGGAATATACATTACCAAATGCATGTGATAACAAGGATGCCATTAATGCCAGATTCGCATTAATTCGGGTAAAGTGTTTTATTTGTTTATTTTAAATTTACAAAAACTTTTTGTTAATATTTCTACATTACGTTTTTAATGTGTAAATAATTTGAAATAATTTTTTAAATCAATTTTGCAATATGCAATACGTTTTTAAAATTACCAAATGCATGTAAAAGTGCGGCGTTTTCTGGACGCCATTAATACCAGATTTGCATTAGATCGCAACTTTTTTATTTAGGTGTTTATTTAAAATTTACAAAAAGTTTTTGTTAATATTTCTACAATTCTCAAACTTATTTAAAAAAAATATTTGTTAATATTTCTACAATTCTCAAACTTACATTGAATTACGTTTTAATTTTATTTTTAATTTCTGAATTATATCATACAGCTATGAGAGTAATACAATGTCCGGAGCCCCCCCTACCAATTCCAGCGCTACGCGCTGCTGTATTTTAAAATTGAGAATAACATTTTTTTTCGTCATCGGCAATTATAAAAATTACAGCTACGAGAGTAATACAATGTCTGATATACGTGTACGCCGAGCCTGCGGCTCGACAAAAACATCCGGAGGCCCCCCCGCCAATTCCAGTGCTATGTGCTGCTGTATTTTAAAATTGAAAATAATATTTTGACGCATGCATGTACATTTTTTTTAATTTTTTTTTTAGTATTTGCCTGACCTGCGTCAGATATTTTTCATTTTTGAATATTTTTTAGCATGTGACCTGGATAATTCAACCAATGACGTATTACCCTGAAGGCATATCAGTCTAATCTTGTGATTTTTAATGTACTGTGTTCACGTGATCTGCGGACACATTTTAGCGATTACATGTGTCCGCAGATCACTTGGAGACGTTATCTTAAAAATCGCAAGATTAGACTGATATGCCTTCAGGGTAATATGTCATCGGTTGAATTATACACAAGAACCAAATTGTACAACAAATATATATATTAGATATATATATTGTAACAGAATGGGGGGGGTAGAAAGAAAGGTCCAAGAGTCATGGCAAAATCATCATCACTCTCAGTCAATTTAAAATGAAATATCAAATTAATTTTTAAAGTATATATAAGTAAGATATATTTAAAGGGAGCATGAAATCAAGAGATCTCTGAGCCAGCTATTCTTCAGAGCAACTATGATTAACTGTAAATCAACCAGCATTATAAAGTAAAAGTAATAAATAATACTCAAAATAGAAATAACCATTCATCATCATGAATGATCCATCAAAATAAATCAACAGCTCATCTTGTGGCTGGATTTGAACAATAAAAAATATAAATCAACAGTCAACCTTGTGACTGGATCTGAAATGAGTCTCTGTAGACCAGGCTAACTATTGAGTTTTTCCAACTTATTTTGGATGCACCACTTAAGTGGTAATCCATTAGAATACATAACCAGAAAATTTAAACAATAATACTGGGATACAAAAACATGCTGATCATCATCAGTGTTCAGGTCACTGGTACTGGCCAACTATGAACTTAAATTTTTAATAATTAAACTAAAATTAAAGGTAGTGGGTGGGCTTTAAAGAATATAATCTTATGTGCCAACCAGGATGATGATGTTTGATCATTGTTGGAGGCCCTAAGAGCATTAATATACATCCCCATGTATATATTCATCCCATGCTTGAATCTAGCTCAGAGAACATAAGCTCTATTACTGTTTGTGATCAAGAGATAATGGAAACAATTTTTAACACTTGAATACAAGTTTATTAACAACAATAACAAAAAACTGAAATTAAGATCTATAAAATAAGACTACATACATATAAGCTTTCTGATTTTGACTACTATACAAAATTTTAAATTATCACATTGTAATTTACTGATTAATATACAAAATTTAAGTTACTATATGGTGGTTTGCGCACAGCCATGCATTTTACAATTATGTGAATATATTTTAATTGACATTTATTAATAAAAAATGATTAAAATTTTACATATAAGTTATACTTGACTAGCATTGATATATATATATATGCACACATACATACATGTGCTTGTAATTTCTGAACACATTTGACTTGTTACAAATAAACATTTTTAATTGTCACTTTTAAATGATATAAAATACATAGGTTTACATATATGTTCTAATAGGTATATTCAAAACATGTATATGTATATCATCATAGTTGTGCATTATATTAATCTATTAACACAAATTCAATTTTCTCAAATTGACATCAATTTTTACCTAAATGGGTCTACCTGACACACATTGATATACAAATATGCACACAGAGTGCAGTGCATTTGAGAAATGGACATATTTGAATGGTTATACAATAAATAATTAAAATTTTACATATATGAGTGTGCGTGCATATACACATACTGACCCCCCCCCAGACAATTTTATGACAAGTCATTTTTTGATTGTTGATAATTTTAATTATCAACACCTTTTTTTTGCATTTTGCTTTTAATTCAAACAAAATTATGCTTGCATTTAAGTTATATATTCTTCTTTGAATGTCATTTTTTTATAAGGAATTACTAAAACAATTTCTTTAAAAATATATATATATCAAATCGCCTTTCTTTTATACATATGACTAATGCAAATTATTTATTTGTTTTGCATTAAGTTATTAATTTATAATTTTAAGAAATATTAAAATAAACTGAGACGTGTCTATCTGAGGTTCCCTGTGTGTATAGATATAGCAGCATACATATAACTACTTTATTCAGCTGGTGTTTCTCTTTGGCAAGCTGGTTTTTTTGTCATTCCAGGCAATTGTCATCATCAGATAAAAGTATATAATTCAGGTATGGTTGGTTTTCTCTCTTCTGCAGTTGGTTCTACTTAGACTTGGATTTGGTAAGCTTCACGTCAGCAGTTTCCAGAACACTTTTAAGGCTATGAATTGCAACACAAAGAAATGTCATTTTCTTCCATGTGAATTCAACCTCCACTATTGAACTGAAGAACAGCTACTTCCTTGCAACCTTATATCCTCATGGCAGTTCTCTGTATAATTCTATTAACCATCTCTGCAGCTAGCTTTACTGTTGCCCTTCTCTGCTACAGTTAAAAACTCTTTACAAAATATTTGAGCCAACTTTACAGCTAGCTGGTATGTTAACCACTTCTCAAAAATATTAAAGCCAAACTGACTGATATTTTTTATCAGCCTTTTTATAATCTTTGTTGGGTCAGGTGGTAAAAATATAGTGACTGTTTTCAATCTATCTAGTCCTTTTGAAAACAAGCTTGAAGTTTTTTCAAGGTGCTATATACATGTTTTTACTTAGATAATAGAAATTTACAAATTAATTAAAAGATTTCAAAAATAGACATTTTTACAATTACCAGAAAACATGCTTATTTTTCAATTTCAAACTAAGAGTTACAAATAATAATATTTATTAGACCTTTTTAAAGTATTTATCTCATAATGAAATTTTATTTTAAAGCCAGAGTTATTTAACACTTTATTCATTATTTTTATTTGAGTGAATGTAGAAAATATCTACTAAAATTTTTGTCTGTGTTTATTTCTACTTTTCATTTTAACTTTATATATGTGTGTGTACACACACTATATTATTTTGTGCTATGTAAACCAACTGGTTACAATATATTCAATAAAAACAACAATGGCAATTATTTTTGTCATATAATATTTAGCCAGTGACCTATTTATTTGTACTTTCAGCAATGAAAGTATACTATATTATTATTTTTAACTATTTTACTGCAAATAAATAATAATTTTGGTCACAAACATAAAAATCTGAGTTAAAAAACTGATTAATTTAGTTTGACAAAATAAATCCAAATGAAAAAAAAATCATGACTCTTTGAATAGGAATGCATTTCTTGACTTTTCTGAAAAGATGAATTATAAAGATAATTAACCGCTAAGAGGGGAGAGGGTCAAATGACTTTTTTTATTAAAATAAGTTGTTATTGCTTTTAGAAAATCGGTTTTAATTTTTATTATGATTTAGATATTAGTACACAGCAAAAAAAATGCTGTAAAACAATTAATAAAGATGCTATGATGAAAGTCATTATTTAACATTGAATTCTCACAAACAAAATGTATCAGAGCCTTTTTGAAAAGCTGAGTTAGAAAGCTAATTAATGTTAAAAAAACAAAATAATGTAGAAAGTGACTTTTTTTTATTGATGTTTGATTTTGTTTTTAGAAGCTGGATTTTAAAGTTCACAGTGAATTAAAACATAATATTAAAACACAACCTCCCCCCCCTCCACATCTCAAATCTGCAAAATTGTCAATGAAAAAAATGTTATGATAAACATCATTGATTGTAACAGAACACTTGTGTATATAGTTTTCAGAGTCTTTATAAAAAGCTAATCAGCATCAAAAAAAAATTCTAATAAAAAGGTGGAAGTAAATTGATTTTTTATTATCATAAGTTTCTTTTTATTTTTAGATCTACTTAAATTTTTACTGTGAGATAAAACATAGCATTGAGGGGGGAAAATCCAAAAAAAGAAAGGTATAAAATTGTCAACAATAAAATGCTATGATGAAAACCCTTGGTTGATGAAGACCTTGGCATGCACAAGATATTTTAGGATCTTTCTGAAAATCAAATAATTCAATAATATCCACTAATCTAATCAAAATAAAATATAAATAATATCCAAAATAAAGTGAGTTGATAAATTCCAGCATACTTTAAATATTATTTTATTATCCTTTATATAGTAAAATACTTAGTATCACAGTAGTATTATATATATGCAGATGCTGGCTTCCATTTACAACATATGCAATACATAAATAAATTGTCTGAAGGTTTGTAATAATGGTATATTATAAGATGTGATATGTTGGATTATTTTCATCATTTATGAGTGAATGTTGAATGTAAAGAGAATTTTAAACTTTATTTAAACTTTCCAAATACAAACAACTTGTTAGTAATAATACACAAATAACCTGTATTACTACCTGTATTGTCTATTTGTGTGTTGTTACTAACAAGTTGTTTGTATTTGGAAAGTTTAAATAAAGTTTAAAATTTTCTTTACATTCAACATTCACTCATAAAAGATGGAAATAGTCCAACATATCACATCTTATAAATAAATTGGTTTGAACACTGAGTAAAAAAAATCCATCCACATTATAAAATGGTATCTATAAGTAGAATATTTCTCATATATAGCAGTAAATTATCAATTATAATGTTTCATAACTTAAACATTTTTCTTATCTATGGCAATCATATTTACACAGAAAAATATTAATTAAGCTGAACTGTTAAAATTTTAGACTATGATTTTCAAAACATATGAAAGATTTTTAATGTTAGTTATAATCAAATATTAATATTAAAATTTAATATTCAAACAACAAACTTTGGATATAATTAACCCAAATCACTCTAAATTATAACAGAATAAAACATATTACTATTACAAGTTCTATAACTGAATAAGATTATGAACTTTATGGCTATATATTGACTTAATATAATATTCACATTAATTAATAATGACTTAAAACAAAATATGCAAACATTATATTGCAACTACATTTACTAATCCTCAATAATTATCATATTTGTACCATTATCAATCATCAAACAATTCATATGTAATTTCTATCTTAATATAATTATTACTTGTTACTAACAAAATAATTACAATAAGCTTCTAATTAGTTATTAAATATTTAAAAGTGTTAAATCACTTAATTTATTAATTAAAAAAATCTATATCTGGTCAGATAATAAAAATTAAATTCAATACAAAAAAAGGACTTTGATTTCTGAATTAATTTGTAACTGCTTCTAATGAATTATGTGGTAGACACAATTTGTGAATTGTATCTTATCCCAAATAAAATTAACCAATAAATTCCCACTGAAAAATTAAACGATAACCAAATCAAGTTTATTCATTTTAAATAAATTCAAAATTTATTAACAAATGAATATAAATTAAAATCAAATATATATATATATTGTAACCTTCCACTTAGCTAGATAGAGATGGAGTGACAGAGAGAGATATGCGTATGTGGAATAATTTATTTACCAGGGTGCCAAATTGTAACTATATCCAACAGCTGCTATGCCAATTCATGATCATCATTACTCGACAAATTGCAAGTCCATGAGGGATATGTTTAGTTTTCATCTTGCCTTCAGTTTTTTTTTATTAAAAATATGTTTAGTTCTCATCTTGCATTCAGTAATTATTAGATAAATGAATTAAATGACAAATTATTGAAAGCCAAAACAACTCTCCACTACAGACTTGCAAAAATGTCATATGAATTCAACACAGCTGTATAATCCCTCATGGCAGCTATGATGATTCCAGTTCCCTATTTCTTAGATTTAGCTCAGTGTGAATGGTTTGGTAATCCAGGTGGAAAACTTCGGAATCAGATCAATAAGAAATATTAAAGTCTTACTGCCCCAATAAAGAAGAGAAGTCTCCACTCACCACCACCCCCAATGTAATAATTACCTCCTTATTCTCCACAGAAACCACCCTTCACAGTTACAATTAATTTCTTTTAAATGTTTGTTTTCCCCATCACATCTCTATCACCTCTTAAGCACATACATAGAGGTGGAATGTGTGATATTATCAACTAAATAAACTCTTTAATATTATAGTATCCTGGCAATGATAATCTCATCATTTAAAAATTTGATTGGAAATCTCTCACTCTCAGGCTCCTGATTTATAGTGTGGAGCTTCAATTAATATCACTTCCAAATTTATTGACAACAACTGAACTCTATCCCAGTGAATTTAAATCGAATAGACATACACTTATTCTGGAAGCTAAGGTCTACTTTCAACCAAGACTAATAATCATAATTATGATAATAATAAACATTAGGAATTACTAAACAGTTACTTAAAATGAAATATTTATTTACACTGAATTTGGATTAGATTCTCATAGACTGGGAATGCCTTCAAATACCAGGAGTGGAAAAGGGATTTGATGTCCACTCATGACATTAGTCACAGTGCAATAAACATAACAAACCAAAGATTAAATTTAAAATTAAATTCTTCTTTTAGATGTTTGCCATATGATCATTATAATTTCCAATATGAATAAATGTCTTAGCAGATTAATTATCAAATCTCAATAAATGAATAATAAAAATAATATAAAAAAAACAATATTAATTTAGTAGTAATATTTGATAAGAGTATTTCATGACATATCTGTACTGGAAAGCATGGAATATTTTCTACAACTTTTCTGTATCAGATTTGCCTAAGCATTAAGACACAACACCAAAGTTTAAATTCAAACCACAATATTTATTAACACAGTAACAATAACTAATACAATATAAAAACACAAACATCATAGCAATTAAAATAGCAAAATAAAATAAAATAATAATCACAAAACATATTTATAATGGATCTACAATGGCTACAGATTACAAGTTCTTTCTGGGCTCATCTCATCTAAGATATAGCCCTTATCCCAACATCGGTACTCATATTCTAGTACTGAGACAAATAACTCCTATATTATAAACTATTAAATAAATTGTTTTGACTCGCGATGTCTTAGTTTAAGATGTTAATTATTTTCTTTTCTGAAGAAGAGCTTCATAAGTATTAATATTACAATAAATACAATCATTACTAGAACAGTTAACTTTAAACCCTTACCACATTAAATCAATTTTTCTTTTCTCTCCCCTAAGGAGTTCCATATCTTAATAATTACTCCAATTTTTGGTATTTAAATCTGCAACTAATTTTATAAGCTATTACTTCCCATAAACTTAATGCTTAACTTCTATTATATAATTGCATAATAATTTAAGACGTTACATTCATGCACCCACACTTGTATTGCATACTATGTCCCCAACAAGAGTTTCTCTAGCATTGTCTTACCAGCCCAGTGGTGACTTGTTTCAGCACAGGCTGGATGTAATGTGCATTGCTTGTCTGAGTTTGATATTAACTTTAGTTTTGGAATAATTATCGGTTTGAGAACAAGCTGCAAGCTAAGCTCAGTTACACTATTCATCAATTTCTGAAATAGGTTTTACTCATAATTACCTAAAGCAAATAATTAGTCTCAACTAATACATAATGAGTTGGCAAAACAGTAAACAATATTTAATTCAATCTATGGTAATAATGATAATACCCTTGCAAGAGAAAATAAATCAAGAAACAACATCTTGGTGATAGTGTAAACCTAAGTGTGCCTTCTACCTGAGACTGTAAGGTATGTGAGGACCTTGTTGCTACACATATCGGAAAAGATATGCTAAGTCATCACTTACTACAACCATATAAACTATTTATCTCTTACGAAGCAAACTAATAATGGAGCTGGAAATATATTCTCGATCTCCGAATACCTTTAAATTTAAATACATTTAATCACAAGAGTGTTATGCTCCATCTCAGTCTTCAAGGTGATGAGAATTTAGGATACCTCGAACAAACAAAGATCATTTGCACTATCACTTAACCTAAGGGTAGCATATTATTGATGTATGAACTGATAATTTTAAACTAGTCTAATATGACTTAAGAGTAAATTTCAAGAAATGGGCATCATTTAATTTATACACATCTTATCTTAATTCAATCACTCTTTAGGGCATAGCAAACAGATACATAAAATATATACATGAACTAATAAGTATTAATTTCAAACTATTAGCATAGTAATGTTAATAAACCTCTTTTACACTTCCTTCTCAAGCATCCCATAAAATGTATGGGCTAAAATGATTAAATAATGAATAATATTAGATTTTCTGTTCTAACTGAAACTTAATACCGGGTCGATATTTTAACACCTAATTAAGAACATATAATATATAAAATTCAACATGTAGCATAAAAAAATATATAATAATAAAAGGAAAAATTTTACTTAAAGTCTTTTCAGCACCCTACAACATCTGCGACTGTTCTCCCTTTGAAAAGTTTATCCGTGTTTCAATATGCATATTATCCTAATGAAGTCGATACATAGCCATGGATTAGAAAATTTAAAGTATCCAAGTTGCAATTTTGTTTGTGATAAAACAAATTTGAGACACATATTTAAGAACGTAGTTACATTAGTTGTCAGGATCCTGGCTCACTTATTAATTCATCATAGAAAAGTATACATTTCCAATATCATTCATCTCATAGTCACTGGTTAGTAGGATTTAATTCCTCACTCTTTATGAAACAAATCATTTTCTGAGTTATTCCTTTTCTTTATTACATTTTTACCAATTCAAATAAAATATTTAGCTTGGACTTGATGCTCACTACTGCACATTTATAATATCTTTCATTAAATCTTTCATCTGATATTTCTTCCTTTCTTACTTCTGTTGCAGTTATTCTGACAGGTATTCTAAGATTTGCTATTAAAAATACCATCATACAAGAACATAAAGTTTTCTCTGATAAAAGCAATTAATAAGAATACACTGTTCATATATGAGTGGTGGCTTTATCATTTTTTTATGTAACACAGATGCACAATGAAAGCCATCATTCTTTCAGTCATCTCTTATGCTTTATTAAACACATCCATCTAAGTATCTTATGGGAAACATTGTTGACAGAATATCAATAAAAGTTTTTACCTGAAATATCTTGCACTGGGAAGATTGGGGTATCTCGGTTAGATGCATTGCATTAGCATGATTTACTTACTTTGTTGTGTTGGCGATTTCAGTTATAGTTAACTTCTGAAGGAGATCCAGTGTGCCTAATTTAGTTGTTTAGGGACACATTTTATAATTACACTATACTTTTAAATAATTCATAGGTCAGAATATGGCAACCATAGAAAAATATAACATTGCCAAGTAAAAAAAAAAAGAAGCAGAAAATTTAATTACGTGAAAACCTGTCATTAACAATTTTTGAGAAGCCCCCTCATCCAATGTATGCTCCCTTTTATAAACTTTGATTGCCATCATCCTCCAACCTATCTACTTAATCTTTGACCCTTGGTATTAAGTGCTAATTGGCTTATCAAATATAATTTTGACAATAATTATTCACAATGCAACCTATCCCATGTGGTGTACTTGAGGTTTCCTGCTCCACGTTAAGACAAAAATGTCGCAATTGAGAGAAAATTTTTCCAATTACAGAATAGACTACATTTTTGATTTAAAATGTATGAATGAATATAATTATTAATTTACTCAAAACTGATTTGAAATAACTGTTCTTTCAATCCATTTTCCAACGACATATTTCATGATATATAAAAATTTGAAATTGTTCCTATAATTAAAATTTTATATATCATACACAAACATGCAAATTTATTAATCATATTCACTATCTGCTTATAGCGAATTCCAAATAGCCTTAATCCTATTTCAGTTTTTTTTTTCTTTTTTAAAATTTTATAGCTATCTCCCTAAATTAAATATTCACAAGTGCTATTACAAGCAAGTTAAACTTCCTGACATTTTCATATATTAAATTTCACTTTTTTAATATTATTTGTCCAGTTCAACACTTAAACATTTATAAGTGAATACATTCACAATTTCACTGTACTGGGAGCTTTATCCCTCTTACATACACTTAACACACCTATACATTAGATCTTTTTCAATTAACTAGACATAATTTTATTTATATGTCGTACAACCACTGTTATAAAAATATATATATATTCCCAATTGCATTTGATCTAAAATTAATTCTTTTAAATTAAATAGGTGCTTGTAAATCAAACTTCACCTATAAAATGCTAAGACTACAAATGTTATATTTATGTAAAACAGAATTTTCTCAATCTTCCTATAAAAAATAATTAATGAAAACAAAAATATACTAAAGATGAATGTATCTATTTATTTTGATTATTCTAAGAAAAATAAAATAAAAATAAATACTTGAGATTAATTCATAATTGAAAAACAAAAAGATAAGCATTTTTAAAATTAAAATTATATTTAAAAAGTTGAGAAATATAAATCTAAATTTAAACAAACATAACTCTCTTATATTTTTAAGCATGTATAATAAATGTCTACTTAATATAAATATGATGGTTTATATTAATATACACTATACAGGTATATATATATAAATTAATAATAATGATATATATATAATAACAAATGACCTGAGAAATTGTCTTCAAATATGATATTCCCAAAATAGTAAAATAGTTTCAATGTCTATTCCTTAAGCCACAATCCAATGTTATTTTATTATTCCAAAAAAAAAGAAATATCATACAACCTATTAGATTCAAAGGACATTTTATTAATTCTGATATTTTCCAAACATACAAATTATTCTTTGATTTAGCAGATATTTGATCTATGATGTTATCAGGATAAAAACAGTAATTTATATCCATGATGATATAAAGAAAATATTCTTTTATTTAACAGTGCTTAATTCCTAAAGAATTATAAGCGAACAGACCCTCATTTCATCCAAGATGATGCTATGGAAATTGAATCAATTTTTACCTTGTGTACAAATAATCCATGAAGCTCATAAAATTATATCAGTAGGTGAACATCTTTGTGTACATTTTTCTGTTGTTAGTATTTAGATCTCACCATTAAACAGTAGGAAATATCCATTTTTAAAGCAAAGAAACATTCTGATGGATTTCTTTAAAAATACTAAGAATTAATTTTCTTAATTTCAATAAATTATTACTCTTCACAAATCCTTGATAACTTTTTCCAATGAATGGATGAATACTATTGCTTTCACCCCATCATTCTATCCATTTAATAGTCATATACTTTTAACAAATAAAAAAAATCATATGAAGAAACTTAGTTCTGCTTTTATTGAAGCCTATATATGAAAAAGTGAATGTGAACTGCCTCTTATTTATAGAAATTTTAATTGACATAAGATAAACTATAACAATGCTCTGTATTAACTCATTGGTCAATTTCTATCAGTCTTATAAATAAAAACCTTATTATATAAAATAATGACCAAAAAAAATATTTCACAATTATTATATATAATAAATATTTACACTTTTAAAACACAAATAACATTCTTTCATTCCAACATAAAGTAAGCAACTAGGATTACATTCTTTCATACTAAAATAGAAATATAACTTTTACACATATTTCTCAATACATTATTATACAAATAAAATAATAAACATACTTGAGAAATTAAACATTTAGGTGTATTATTTGTAACCTACTATTGTGAAAGCAGTAATGAGAGAAAGAATAATAATTTCATCAATATTATAAACATTATTTATACACTCATTTTTTTTTTTAATGAATAAAGTCAATTCATAATTTTTACAAACTACAATTAATAATAAACTTTTTTTTTTCCAATTCAATGCAGTCCACGTTAATATATTCACTATTAAAATATTTTTTTTTTTTTGTTTTACAATTAACATTACAACACATCTCTCTACTGATAAAAAAAAAATTTTAATATATGCATTAAAACAGATAATTAATTCATAATTAAATAATATAACAAAGATTATTTCATTTGCTTATTAACTTTATATTTTTATTATGTTTATTATATTAATAAATTTTTATTTTATTAATTAAAATTGGATATTGTGATTATTCATAGTCAATTTATTGCATTATATTTTAGTATCAGCATCAAGAGTCTCTATATAATTTAGTTGCTAATATTAGATAGTCAAAACATTGAATAAACATCTACACATTTTAATAATTTATTGTTTTATTTTAGCATTTCACGAATTACATGTTATTCATTATATGGATAAATAATTATTAAATATTTAAGCTGTTTTATTGAACAATAATTTATTAAGCTTACATATTTATTTTAATTTAAACCTTGGCATTCAACATTATTTGAATTTTCATAATCTATTATTTGCCTGAAGGTTTGTGAGGACAGTATATTAGATGGGATATATTGGATTACTTCCATCAACTATCTGTAAATGTTGAATGTATAGAAAATTTTAAACTTTGTTTTAGTTTTTCAAATACAAACAACTTGATGTGTGTTATTTTATTTGTAATTGAAATGTTTAAATAAATTTTCTATACATTCAACATTTACTGATAAATAATGGAAATAGTCCAACATATTATCACATTTCATAACCTATATTTTCTAAATCATTAGTTTATAGATACTTTATACTAATACAATTTGGTATTTCAAATGGATTTTGAGACAATCATTTATTTAATTTTACATGATCATTTTAAAATATTTATACAATTACAGAAATTGATACCCTAATATGTCGTTTGACCTGAATCAGTTAACTGAGATTATTGATTATGTTACAAAATTGGTGTCTGAACATGATGGCTTACTATTTACCTAATAATAGTTGGTTATATTCTTATTAATACCATTACACAAATTGGCCTGCCCAATTCCTGGGGCATGATAATCTAAAACTGTAATTTATATTATTACAATATATATATACACTAAAGCAAAGATTTTCATTAAGTAAATATATCTTTTAGCTATTTTGGAAAAATTACACCTTCCATTATCTGTCTAGTAAAAGTAAAATTAGTGAATGTTGCAGCAACTCTGATTTTTAGTCTTTGTAACTTTGGCTAGCTCCTGCCAAAACTGCAATGCAACACTTTTATAACAAATAACTATGTTCAAAAATTTATTCATCTTACAATGATCTATTTTTTAAAATTATTATTATATAAAATTTATTACATTATTTTTTAGAAAAAAGTTTATAAATATATTTGGTAGTGATGCCTCAAACTCAGTCTAATCCCAACACTAAAATAATCAATGTTTATGGTAATTTACAAGCTAAGCATTTCAAAATAATATATATATTAAAAAACAAGGGTTTTCTTTAATATTGAAATTGTCACTGAATATATAAAGTTAGATAAAATAATCAGTGATTTTATGATCACTTTAAATACACAAAATATGCATAGTTGTGAAAATATTTAGCATGAAGTATTTAAGTGTTAGACATAATGAGTGCTCATACAATGATTGTAGTTTTAAATTAAATGAGAGAATATTTTAAATTTGATCATATCAATTTAATCTGGAGTAATTCATATGATTTGAGCAGGAATTGCAAATAGTAATTGTGTAATGATCATCACCATCACACATCAAGAAAAATTCTTCAGAATTCTATTAAAATATGTAAATAAATAATTTTCCCCTAAGGTGGTGACCAAATCAGTTTAACTATAGCAAACTGAGCATTGCAATATATGCCAATATTTTTTGTTTGATAGAATTAAAATTACTTCTGTCTAATATTTAATGTAATACATGTATTTTAATATAATTTTGAAGCCCCAAAATTTATATTGAGTGAATTAAACATTATTGGTAATTGGATATTTTAACATGTTATCACTTATTGCTTAAATACATATTGGCCTCTTATTGTATGAATTTATAATTCTGAAACCATCTCCATTTGCTATTTTAGTATAATATTACAAAAACCTTTATCACCTATTAATACTCAATATAATAAATAATATAGATAACAACTGTCAAAATGATATGATGTTTGAACAGTAAAGTGACATAATAAGCACACTATGTATTTATTTTAACAAATGAGACTTTTATAAACTTTATTTAGAATAAATCTATGAAGCACTAATTTAATAAGAATAGTAAAATGGATTATGCCATCATTCTAGCATATTTTTTAAAGATCATAAATTAATTTACATCCTTAAAAACTAATACTATTCTTTTGTATTTTATTTTAAAAAAAAATTTAATGTTTATATTATTTTAAAAAAAGAAGATATAAACTATCACTACAATGCTCAGATTACAAAAACTTTTTTACTTATCTTTCATCACTTTTTTTCCTAAACATAAACATTATAGAAAGAAACAATTAATAAACAACTTTCTATATTATAGTCAATCTTTTATTTAGACGAAAATATTTTCCAAATAATATTACGATAAAGTTTCAGCTGAAATGAAGTGTTATCAACCTGATATCATCAGATAAAAAATATAAAAGATTAAAAAATAAATTCCCTTAACAAAATAACTTTCTATTCACTTTTTAAAAGCAAAATATCTTGAAGGAAAAAGAGAGCGGAGAAAATGGCATTTCAAAAAAGGATATATTAAAAATTTAATAAAATATATTTTCCATTTATTTGCCCGGGAATTTTATAACAAATATAATTTATAAGGATACTTATAAACAGTTTTACCAAATGTCGTATGTGTATTAAAATATAAATTGTATGTGTAAAAAAAATGTTATAATGATAACAAACACTGAATGGTTTATTGTTTATAAGAACTACGAGTGTAAATATAACAAGGCCCTATATATTGTCACATTCCCATTGCATGAAACTATGCAGTTATATTGAATGAAGTCAAAACACTGTTATTGTAGCTTACACAACTTTTCACTTTTTTTTCTTTTTAAATTATAGCTCCATGATAATAAATATATAAATTCAACATTCCTTTTCTTTTTAAAACTTGTTTTATTTCAAGCTATAATTTTCTTTCTCTTCCATAATGAAACTTGATAATGACTACAGAATGTAGTTGAAACGTTGTATGGAAGAGAAAGAAAATTATAGTTTGAAATAAAACAAGTTTTAAAAAGAAAAGGAATGTTGAATTTATATATTTATTGTAGCTTGTTATTAAGTAAATTTACAAAGTAATTTTTTTATGTATGTTTGATGGAATATGATACATTTAAATAATTAAGTAAATTATATAACCACTTAAGTATTTTTTGTTAAAGATTTCATGTACTACTGAAATAAATCTCACTTATACAAATATGATTAAATGTGGGCATGGTTTATCATTTCATCTGAGCCTTCAGTGATTAAATAATGTGAAAGCTGAATAGTAAATAAAGTGCCTTAGAATTCAAAAAATCATAGATCTTAGTTACCATTTGTTCACATCAAATAGTCAAACTTTATATAAAAATACTAGCTGCACATTTGACTCTATTAGTGCACACATTCTAGATTATACAAATATATTAATAATAAAAATTACTCCAAATTCACAACTCAACCAGATTAGCCAAGAAAATAAAACTCTAAAACACTATCAATGGTGTCACTGCTATGAGCAACTTCTCAAGTGTAAAGAACTACAAAATAATAACATTATTAAAACAGGCAAATTCTCTATATGTATTGCCACTCAGTGCAAGCCAGAGTAATCAATGGATGCCAGAAGGCTTGTGCATAATATCCCCATCTAGTGCATACTCATCCAATATCCCCAGACTAGTTTCTGGCATGTTGCCTTCATCAAATGAGGAGCCTTGGATGTGAGAGCACTGCAGCTAGATCTTAGGATCTAATACAATCCTCCAGCAGGCACCTTTTATCTCTACTTAACTACAAAACTATGAGACTTAAATTGGAAAACACTATAATATTTTCAATCCAAGTTCATTAGCTTATATAATCATATTGGCTTATAAACAATCCTGTCTAATAGGATAGTTGTGGCTATGGTTATTAAAGAAGCAAAAACACCAAAATGTATGGGTACTGAACTGGGTTCAGACCTATATGTCTATATAAGCTATTGAGCTTAGATTGAAATATTATTGTGTTTTCAATTTTATTCTCATAGTTTAGTAGTTAAGTAGAGATACAAGGTGACTGATAGAGGGTTGCATTAGATCCTAAGATCTAGGTGCAGTGCTCTCAAATCCAAGACTCCTCACTGATCTGGGGATATTGGATGTGTAGGCACTGGATGGGGATTTTATGCACAAGCCTTCTGGCATCTATTGATTACTCTGGCTTGCCCTGAGTGGCAATATGTATAGAGTTTGCCTGTTTTAATAACAGTTAAGGGAAAGCATAAGAAATAATGATCATGTGATGTTTATTGGCTTAAAATAATAACATTTAAACTAAACATTATCCACAATTCCCATAAACCCTTAATATTAAAAGGACTTTTAATAAGTTAATTGCTTCAGAATCATAAATTTTTAATAATGAAGATACTTTAAAATTCCATTTCTCTTAAATAAGACAACTCTAGCTTCATCAAAATTAAGTATTACCTGTATCATTTTTATAGATATATAAAGCTGAACTAAGATATTTATTTCTACCCCAACTTTTATATATGTTTATTCTTGCATTTAAGCTCAAACTACTCTGACCTATATATACCTTTTTACAAAACAAGAAATAATATATACTACTCCAGGAATAGTCTTTCTATCAAAAATTTCCATTGTGTTAATTAATAAATTTTTCAAAGTAACACCCCTTTTCCAAGAAATTTTCTTATTTCCAAACAAATTACTATTTTACTACACAATTTTATAAGAACAATTTAAATGGCAAAAAAATAAAATCACATTTTTCGTTATCCTTTAAATCATTAAAAATATTACATTAAATAAAATACTTTTAACACATTTATCATATATATATATTGTAAGTATTCAGATTAACTGTAAGTCAATGTATTAAAAAAAATAAAAAAGCTTGTTGATTTTGTTTGGTTTTATTTTCACTTGACCCATAGATAATGGAGATCTTGAAATACAAAGTTAACTTGATAACCATGGCAACCTAATGCTTTAAAATAATATTGTTTAATGTTAATTCTAGCTTCAAAATCCTAAATCTGTTGTAATCAATCTCAGAAAAAAAAAATAAACAGGTAAATAAATAAAGATTTTGCAAATAGTTAAGTGTATCACAAAAGATTACTTGACTAAAATCAATATTATTAAGTATTACACATTTCAATTTCTGTTATTGCAATCACCATAGCAACACCTACTCATTTCAATTTCTGTTATTGCAATCATCATAGCAACACCTATTACACAATTAAATGTTTTTATGTTTCACATATGTTTGTAATTTGAGGGGAAATTATTATAGAAAAACATATGTAAAAATACTTATATCCATTAAAATGTATCAAAATTGTTTTATTTTGGTTTAAAAATGAAAAATCATATCTAAACTTAGAATTTATTTTCAATGTATCCAATTTTTCTTAAATTTCCATTTCACTTAAACTTTCTTGAACAGATTGTTCATCATCGAGTTTTATTCGAGTGATTTTCAACAGGTGTTTAGTACAACAATAATGTCATCAAAAGTATATTATAAATAGAACTGACACTGCAATTTAAGTGCTTATCATTTTGTCATTGCATAAAATGGATCATTTTTCCCTGTCTTCTAATTTTTTTTTTTTTATTAAATTATAGTTTAAATAACTAAATCATAAAACTATGGAAGAATTAAAATTTTGACTATCTTCCCATTCAATGAGGCAGCTTGCTGGTGAAATTCCAGAGGAAATGACAAAAGTGTGATAGAAAGAAAGTCCCAACAAAAATCCCTTGTATTGCAGATCAGCTATATAAAGATACTCCGTGTAAAAAAAAAAAAATCCAGGATTACTTTCATTTATTTGTGATAAATATAAACTCCATTATGTTCTATGGATATCGTATTTCAAATCAAGAAAATCTACAAGATTGATCAACTCAACTTATCTTATAATAAGCAATTTAAATGACATTTTCATAAGTCAAAAAAGAAAGGAAAAGCTAGTATTAACTCTTCACTTAATTTTATTGAATTGTGTCATTAAGGAAATTCTCTTGCACATTATTGCCAGTGAAAAAGGAAAATTAAAGCAGTCAGTGATGTGTAAATTTGCATCTGTTGTTTTGAAAGCTGGATATTTATGTACTTGAAAGAAAAAATTGAAAGTTAAACCAAAAAAAATTAAATTTGAATCTGCATCAGTTACTACAGATGATCATTTTCTCTATTCAAAGAAAATTCATCTTTATACTTTAGGATTGGAGGTAAAGAATCAGAAGCCACAATGGATCAGTGGATGGTCAATGAAACGGACAGATTTTTACTTGTATTTGATATGTTTTTGTTTTTTTTTATCCATAGATGTATATATATCATTTTTTAGACAAGGATATGTAAATAATATATATAAGTATGATAGAATTCACGCAATGAAAAGCTCGGAGAGATTTATTTAGTTCTCATTTAGGCTTTTATCTGATGATTTAGGTTAATACGACCTGATGTTTCCAAATATTTAATTTTTTGTATGTTCAAAATTTAACTTGAGAATATCGGATAGAAAGAGTTTAAATTATAATAGATTTTTTTTTTAATATTTGTTTAATTATTATTGCATTAATGAATAAATAGAGTTCAATTTTTATTCGATTGTATTTTCTTTTACCAGTGTCCATGATATTTCAAATCTCTGCTTCTGTTTTCATCTAGTGTTATTGTCATGCAACATATTTAGAGTTTCACATATATTTTATAATTTTTATTGATTTTAGTTAATTGCAAAACATCGATTGATGTTCATTTATATTCTATTACTGTTATTCATTTTAATTTTATAAACCAATAAATTTAGAATTGATTTAAAATCAGATGAATATGTTTGATTATTTCTTTTGAATGCACAAGATACATTTTGGTATTTAAAATTTGGTCCAAGATTCAAACTCATCTTGATAAATGAACTAGAATTATATATGTGATATATTTTATACATCATCATTTTTTAATCCTATTACATATAAGTTTTATATTTATTAAAGCATACTAGTAAAATCATTTCATTAGCTCAGAGTTGATTATGTATTTGCTTATTTTGTCAGGGGTTATAAAATCTTAATCGATTGTGTTCTATCATTAGTCAGAACGACTTATCTTAATGACTTTTAAATTTCTTTAAAGTGGAAATCACAAATTTTATTAACTAACTTAACTGAAATTATTGTTGGATTGGATAACTGCCAATTATTGTTAAATATAGATTAATTGTTACAAAGTCCATTTTATAATCAATTGATTAGAGACTTGAGTGGATAAATAATATAAGTGATTGTAATTCAGTAAAAATCCAATGGAAACTTAGGGTATATTTTATATAATATGATTGGGTACTGTAAAATGTGAAATTAGCTAGTAGAAGTGATTGATAATAAATTATCGTGGAGTATTTCATTTTAGAAAGTAAATGAAGCAATAATTGCATATTGCTTTACTGTAGGATACGAATTGAATGTTTATATTATGTTTAATGTTTTACTAAAATATATGTAAAATTGAGTAAAGACTTGTTTTGTTTAAACATTTAAAATAGTGTATAGATTTACAAAACGTTTTCCAAAAAGGTAATTATAATTATTTTAGAAACTAGTTGATTTAAGTAGAATATAATTATATTAAGATAAATATGAATTACTAAAAATATTAAATTAATAAAGTGTGTCGAGTTTAGTTTTATTCAATTGTCAATTGAGTAGATATCTTAAGCACCCATCATTGTTTAGGGCAATGATATACTATTTCACTTCTTATTGCAGTTTATTTTATAAATGTGACAGATTTGTTGATGTTTGGAGCAGTGATCTAGTTGGCTTTATTTCATTTTAAACATTATCTCGATAAATTAGATTTTAATATAGATTGTTAGTAGTATTTTATAGTAATGAAGCAGACAATTTAAGTAATCAGATATGGGAAATATTGTTAGTGCCTAATATGACCAAGGCCTGAGTTAAATAATTGTACACAGGTTATTACAGAGTCACTATTTATTAAAGCATGCTTTTGCTTATTGATAAAGAATATAAATCTTGAGAGCATTTCTTTGTGACAAATGTTGATTAAACAAATGTAGAGAGATAGTGAACTAAAAATTCATTATTATTGAAACAAAGTAGCTACCCCATGCTAGATGATGGTGATCATACACAAATGAAAATTATTACAAAATGCCAAATCAATTTTAGGGTTTTATAAAATGACATTCCATATTTAGGCTGAATCTAGATTGTTAGAGATGATGTTTCAATTCTTAGGCATAGTAAAACTTTTTATATTATTATCCCATATTATTGTTGATAGTTCATATATTGAGCAACTCCCCAGCATTGGCAGGTATACCATGTTACAATATATACTGTAATAAAACAATAAAGTATTATCAGTGGTGAAAAATGTTACTGATAACTATTATAAAACACAGAAGTACTTTCAGTTATTTTGCATAATCGATTTCAACTGAAAATGTTTTAAATTTTGAAAAAGATTATTAGTAGAAAATGGTTCTGCAAATAAGTGAAAATACCCTACATTTTATAATAATTATGGGTAATATTTATTATCACCTCTAATACTTTATTGTGTTATTATTATTACAATAATTAATCTATAACAAATATTTCATTTGATTTACAATTACTTTGATTAAATGAACTTTTGTAACATTAAAAAAAATTGGTTACTGAAGTAAGAAAGCAATATAAAAAACTTATATGGACTAAATGTAAACATTTTTTAAAAGTTTCAAAATATATCGTGTTTACCAATTGATGTGATGTAGTGTTTTACATGAATTAATTAAATATTAAGTCTTATTAATATTCTCAAAAAAAAAAAAAAACAACGATTCATAACATTTAATAAAATATGTACATTTTCATTAAACACAACTCCCCAAAAAAGTTCAGGTAGAACAAATAACAGATATATATATACTGTAACGACATATTTATATATCGTTACGATATATAAATATGTCGTTACAATATATATATTGTAACCTGAATAAAGAGGGAGAGATGAGGTGGAGAGAAATCAGAATGTGAGGGGAGAGGGAGATGAGAGAATGAGAGAGGAAGGAAGGGGAGGATGAGAGGATAAGATAGTGAGAAAGCAAGAGAGAGCAGAGGAAGAGAGAGAGAGAAAGAAAGATAAGGAGAAAATAAAATAAATAAATAAATAATCAGAGACTCTTCAGCTAGACACAGTGAGGTTACAATAAAATTTACAAAGATGATAGTACACAGAGATCTAAAACAAGATGGAGGAAAAATCATACAATACTGCCAAACAATCAGGGCCTAATAATAATAATTTGGAATAGATTATTAAGAAAATTTCTACTTTATCAAATATTTATAAGACTCAACCCTCCATCGAATCATATCCTCTGAGCACAACAGGTTTGTGACTATATATATATTCTACTAAAGTTTCCTATCTCATATCTCACAACAAACACTAGTCTTATCATTGCTTCTAATAGCATAATTTATAATGAATTAAATGAAGCAAAATACCATAAGGTGTGCTCTTTTTTCTAGCACAGGGAACAAATAGTAAATACCCATTCTACACTAGTACTATTTAATATTGAGATATAGAAAATTAAGTAAATCAATGCAAAAACAGCAAGAGTAAATCATCTTAGGATTCCTACTGTACTCTTGTGAAAACCATTAAAATGAAGTTGCCTACTAAATAAATGAATAGGTAAATGAATAGCTTAATAATATCTTGGCTGACTATAAGAGGCAAACACTTATTTGGAATGACCACATCCTACTATAAGACAACAATATTTATCAAAATTATTAAAAGGATATTTACTTAAATATTTAATTGCATAATTAAAATATTCAAAATTTAGACTAATTATAGTCTTTTAAACTAAGACATTACTGGAGATGGAAGAAGGACAAGGCTGCTTTTTATGTCCCTCCACCTTCCCAAAGACAACTTTCATAACCAACTAAGTGTAAACTGGACCTTGACATTAAAATAATACAATAGTGTGCAGTCTAAAATAGTATGGACAATCTTCCAAAATGTTAAAAATCACTCTTAAGAAAAAAATATTACTTTTGGTATCTGGAAACGTAAAAGTATCTGTTACAGTGATTTCATCCAGAAATAATTATATGCATAACTTTATTTTATTTCTGTGGATAGACAGGTATTCTGTATGACATTAATTAAATGAAATAATTAATACTGTGAACCCAAGACAATAACATACAACAAAAAAAAAAATAAGCAGAAACTAAATGTATTCTAAATAAATACTCAATAAGTTTATTTACAATATAATATAATAAAATAAAATTTACATCAACTTGGAAAGATTGCCAAGATAGCGCTGGTAACAAATATAGTTATTTGGCTGACAGTATTTAACAAAATCTTTTGGCCATGTACACAAATTACTAAGGCTTCCCAGTATTTAACAAAATCTTTTGGCCATGTACACAAACTACTAAGGCTTCCTTTACAAAAATAAATCGTTTTTTATAAATCATTCTGTTTAACAGTTTATTTAAATGGAGAGTTCTTATACATCTCCAATATAAGCAATCCCTTAACAAATTTTTGGGCATCATAAAATTTATATGCTTTATATTGGATTAATCATTAGCTTATTAACATATCATTTCTCTTTATTTATTTACTCTAAATTAAAGCATTATAAAAATTAGTGACCAGGTTTAACTGAGTGATTTGCTAATGCTTGACATTATTAGCTGACTACACTTAAGCAATAGCTGACATATCTAAAATAACTCTCAAATTACAAATAAAGACTCTTCTATTGTTGAGGATTTTGAACCAACAAATAAACAAATAAATGAATAAAATATATGGGACACTCATCAGAAGTCATTTGCACACATAAAATTAAGAAATTACTGTGCACATAATATAAATTACACAAAATGTTAAAAATAAATGATTTACACATCCATTGGAGAAGTTCTGGATAATCACAGCATCTACATAGCATGCGTGGATTGCACTTGCTGGCCATATGCTTACAAATTAAATGTTTAAAGTTACTAATTATTGTTGTTGTTTTGTGGATGATTATAGAATCATAACAACAAAAAAACAAACATTGTTATACCATTAAGCACTAAAATAACCAAGTGCAACCTGAAGAAACTGAGTCCTTCAAACTAGCTTATCTTGTCATCACAGATCAAAACACAATAAAACCTCACCTACTATGGTGGAAAACTAGTTTTAAATACATCATGGATGATAAGCCAAACATAGGCTCCACAGAATGGTGGTTTCCAAACACCTACTTCTAAGACAAAAGAGGATGCCTGTATCTTTGTCACAGCACATCGGGAAAACATGGAAAGACACACCAAGAACAGATACCTTCTAAATAAGTGATAATAATCACTGGAAATAAGCACTATCACCTCATGGGACAGAATATAATAAGGATGGAGAACTTATCCACTCCATCAAGTACACTAATAAATATCAATAGGGCCTTACATTATGAGGCTAAACAATACTATAACTAACAATGGCAAGATATCAACATCACTATAACTAGCTAAAGTCATATTCAAAACTTTAATCATACTAATAATAAGCAATGTTTTAATCAACACATGGAATTTAAGTCAATCGACTAAAAAATTAATAAAGAAAATTTAATAGCATATGAAATTTTTGGCACAAAATTATAATTCACAAGTGTATGGAATATTAAATATTAAAAATATGGTAACCAGTGGACATGAATAATAGTATGAATAAAGTGTGACAATAATAATTCTCAATGCATAAAAGAAAAAAAAATGCTAGAATTACTATCACATTTATGCAAAAATATAAAAGAAAAACTTCTGACAATTAATTACTTTGGCTGTTTAGCACATAACTGAGTAAGATATCATACATTTAAAATAATTACTGTGAAAGATGAAAATCTCCACTGGCATAAAATAGATAGAGTATAATTTAGCTTATCAAGCACATATCAAATATATAATAAATATTACCTGATAATGTGTAGAACACATTTGGATAAATCTACCAAAATTAAAATTATTTAAATTATCTGGCACACTTATAATATGGAATAGTATTACACTAAATATAACAAAATTTTGAAGAAAATATTGCATGAAATATTTTTTACCAATTAAAAAAAAACAACTTTAGTTCATAAGTGTGCTTTCTTCACACTGCACCGTCTGTTAAGTGCATATAACATTAATTCCACCAGAAAGCTTCTAGTCAAAACTATTATTTCATCCATGGCAAAGAATTTCCAAAACAAAACATATAAATAGTTCTTACATCTAATTTAGTTCTAAATGCATTTATATATATATACAGACAACACATAAATAAATATAAAACAATAATGAACCGGCGACTAAGGAAATGACAAACAGAATAAGTTATTCAGCTGATAAAACACTTCTTTGGGATCCCTCGGTTTTACTTAAATAATTATATAACTTCATTTTTTATTCCTTTCCTTTTTCTTAAACATATATTTTGGGCATTTTCAAATTTATTTGCATAAAATAATGGGATATTTCCAGGATATTCTGCAATATTTTTCATAATAAAATTCAGGAAGCAATCTTGTTCATAGAGAATAAATAATTCAGCATATCAAAACGACTTTACAATAATTTCTACTAACTTTATAGCATAGATTTAACATTAACATTTTCATATTTTCTTTAACTAGCGAACTATATTTCTTCAAAATCATTAATTGAAGATTTCCGAATAGCAAATATTTTTAGACTATTATAATTCATCAAGCATATTACTCCCTTTATTATGCAAAGAACTTTTTGAAGGCAAATAAATGATATAAGCATTATTCTTTCAACAATTCCAATATTCGATAATCTTAGTGAAAAAGCAGGCAAATTAATATAATGAGTAATTTTGGTGAATAAGTAGGCAAATTGATATAATGCATTTTAAACTTTAAAATATACAGCTTATAGTCTTATGCATTTTAATTTTCTCCTTTTAAAATTTATCTTATTTACGAGATAACTAAACAAAATAAGAACTGGAATTTTTTTTGTGTAATTTTAGTTATAAAATTCATAAATAAATATAATAACTGCTTAGTGTTAAAACTTATTATGTAATTAATTCTATTGAAACGGTTAGCAATAATGAAAAAATTCCCTCGAGGCATTTTCATAGTAATTGAGAAAGCTTAATTGTAATTCAGTTATCAAAAAAATGGTTACCTAAAGGTTATTCGCAGTTCATGTCAACTTGATAATAATTAAGTTTAAATTAAATACTTTTAGGAAAATAATAAAATTATAAAAAATTATTACTTTGAAATTTTATCTTGTGCCAGGATTCCAGCTAGAAGAACCAGAAAAGAAGGAATGAAGATATGTTAATTAATCGATGATGCCATTTTAATCTAGATATTTCGAACAAGACACGTGACTGGATGAACTTAAATTGGAAAACAAAACAAAAAGTAACAAAGATTTCTTATAAAAAAATATTATATAAAAAATAATCACAACATTTATTGACTGAATTACCTTTCAATATTTAAATTAATAAATACTCTATTCATTAAATTACCTTAATTAATATTACAATTATTTATTCATTTATATTTCCTCTTTATTTTTAACATGAGTTCAAATAACTTGAAATAAAACCATTTAGTTAATTGTAAAACATAATTTCCCTGCATTCATGCAAATACACTTCCACATATGACAAGGAAAGGATGTTCCAAACTTTAAGTTAATCTATCAACTACTTTTTAACTTTTCAACCGTCTCTTATGAGGCTCCTCATCGACATCTGATGTCATTCTAACTCTGCCAGTTCTTATGCTAAAATATTCGTTTGACTGGTTTTGAATAGGTTTTTAAAAGTTCTGTAAGATGGTGCCCTCTTCCGAATTATTTTACAAGTAAAAAATAAAAAAAAAACGCATTTAAACCTAAACAAAGAAAGAACATCGTTAGTGATTGGTTGTTATGGTGCTCTCAGCCGAAAAAGACATTCTGATTGGCTGGAAAGAACAAAGAAACCGCCTGATCAAAGAAAATAAAGAAAAACGCTGAGATCTTCATTTCGAATATGATATAAAAGTATTATAAAAGTATATTTTGAGAAATTAAAATTATTTTCAGAGAGAATACTAAAAAAACAAAATTATTTTCGAAATATATTGAAGATTTTAGTAAAAATATTAAAGATTTAGTAAAAAATATTTACTTTTCTATAACGTAAAAGTCGACCTTTTTGTTTATATTATAGCTTTTATGTTGCCGAAATTGAATATTTTAGAATAAATAAATAGCAATTTATTTTTGAAAGAATTTTCATTCTCTTCATAACCTGAAAAATTAGTAATATACTTTTTATAAACGTATCTGAGTTGAATTTAATATTATAGGCGAATATGTTTTAACAATAGGCTTTGTCTTCAGTTTGTGAGTTGGCCAATTAAAAGATTTGATTTTTACCTCATACAACCAATAATATAATTAGCGGTTAAAAGGTTAAATGTCTAGTTATAATTTATTACAACTACCAAATATAATAATTAAAGATATTAAATACCAAAATAATTTTTATAGACCTTAAAACTGACCTATAATAAACTAACATTTTAACCTTTATACTATTATTTTAAAAATTACAAAAGTTAATTTTAAGCTAATTTTACGTTCACTACTCTCTTCTATCATATAACTAAATTATTATACTATTAGAATACTATTTTCTGGCACACATTTTAATATAATACTGTTATTTTATCAATGAATAACATTATTAAAAGCAATATCAGCTATTATGATTATGACACTTATAAAAACATGAATTTTTTTTTTAATTCAAGTAGCTATGTAAAATTGTTAAGCTAAGATAAGCAATGGGAACAAGGGTGGCCACAATATAAATATTGTAATAATATTTTAATGTCAAAATTAATAGTCACAATAATAAATTCTAAAGAAGATATTGACTTATCAATAAAGTAAATATTAAATATTACTGTTATTACTGTTGGAAATAAAATGATTGGAAATAAATTAATATTATTGATACTTTTATCTATTGAAGTAAATTATTAAATTTATCCAAGATGTCTTCCTGTGCAGATTTTATAAATACACAGCAGCTTAAAAATTATATCTATGAAATTTTGTTTTATTACAATTAAAATTTCATTGATAAAAACACACACACATGTAAAATTAAGTTTGAAGGAATAATAAATAGAATAAAAAGATTAGGATGAACTACAGCAGGAAAAAATATCTAAAAACATTTTTGGTATAACACTAACTTTATTATTTTATCTAGACAATTTAAACTATCCTTAATAATAATATAAGACGATTAGCATAATATTCAAACATAGCTGTGAGTAAGCATGAATGTTTTATGTAGATGACTGTATTTTTAAATTACACAGTATCATCATAAAATGTTTTAATAAATTTATTATTAGAGTAATAATTGAATTTACAAGTAAATAAAAGGGAACTTTAAAGAAAACAAAATAAAAGAAAAAGTAAAAAAATCATTTAATTTAATATTTTAATAGTATAAGTAATATATATACAATAAAGTGTATTTATTTTATTTTAATCTTTAATTAATGTAATTTAGTATTTTAATATTTTGAAATAATATTGGTCTAAAAATTTAAAAATATGAAATAGGCACAAATTTTGGTATTATAGTCTTAGAAAATTTCCAAAATATCATCTAGTTTCCACTGTTTTTAGACAATAGTGATGGAATATTCCAATAAAAATCCTTCAAAATGAAGAATTTTCGGTAAAATTTATATTAATGTGACAGGAATCTATAAAACACCTACATGTTAACAAATTATTGTCATTTACTAAATTACATGCAAAGGAGCTGTATAGGATTTAAATTCAAAATTAGTCATTTTGGCATCCTGCATTAAAATTATGATTTAGTAGACCACTAATTAAATATTTGCCTTTTTAATGCAACATGTTCCTCTACATTGTCCTGAATGATTCAGTAATGAATTTAAAAAAAAAACAACAACCAAATAATTAAATTTTGAGTATGAAAACTTTTAAGAATGTGTCAGAAATTGCTACACTTTATTTGAATTGCACTATTTATTTGTCTCTTCTCCAACCCAGAAATTAATTGTTAGGAATTTATATTTTGCTATATTAACATAAAGCTTCAGTTGAGTATTATAAAACTAATGTGGGTTAATGAATTGCTTTATATTATATTTATGAAACACTACCTACAGTTTTGGATATTAGTTTTTAACTAACACATTCAGTGGATTAAATACAAATGCAGATTACTTTCAAGTGAAGGAAGATTGCAAGAATTAGAAGAAGAACTGTCTTATATTAAATGGAACATTATTGGACTTTGTGAAGTTAAAAGAAAAGGGAAAGAGACGATTTAAAAAGTGGACATGTACTCTATTATAAAGGCACAAATATTGAAAATACAAGTAGAGTAGAATTCATTATAAATAAAAAGTAAAAGAACATTGTGGACATTGATGGTGTATCGACAGAGTGGCAAGATTAGTTATACAACTTAATAGCAGATACCAAATGCAGATAATTCAGGTTTATGCCCCAACAAGTTCTCATATTGATGAAGTAGTAGAAGATTTTTATATGGATGTATAAAAGTCTTTTGATCAGAGTAAACAACATTTTAAAACTGTTATGGGAGATTTTCTTACTGGAATTGGTAAACAAATGAATGATGAAAGTGCTGTAGATAATTTTGGTTATGGTAATAGAAATGAGAGACGTCATAGACTTGTGGAGTTTGCAGAAAAAAAAACAACTTTATATTATGAATTCTTTTTTTGAGAAAAATGTTAAAAGGAAATGGACATGGAAGCATCCAAATGAAGGTACAGCAGAAATGGGTTATATTTTGACTAACAGAAAGTATATATTTCAAAATTGTAATGTTCTTAATAAATTTAACACAGGAAGTGATCATCGATTAGTAAGATCTAAGATAGTGAGAGACAAAAATTATTAAGAAAAACAATATTTACAGTTGATATTTTCTAATCTTCAGAAATATTCTAATGAATTTAAATTAGAACTTACAAATAGGTTTCAAGTATTAGTAGATTTTGAGCATAATTCAGAATTGAATGAAATTAATATGAAAATAATTGATACACTTTTAAAAACTGCAACAAAGATACCTGGTATAAAAAAGCAGCAATTGACCAATAAAATTTCTACTGAGACTAGAGAATTTATGAAGAAAAACAGGAATATGAAGATATACAAAAATGATGTATTAAAAAGGATTGAATATCTTGAATTTTGTAAAATGGTGCGGAAAAGAGTTGAAAATGATATAAGAAAGTATAACTGTGAATGAGCAAGAAAAGCTGTAGAAAAGAATAAAAGTCTCAAGAATGTAAAATAACATTTTGATATGGTAGAAAAAAAGATGGAATTATTACTAAAAAGAGAGATGACATCATGAAATGGGTATCAAAAATTATATAGTAATAAAGAACAAGTACCTTCTATATCTATTATATCTTCCGAATTGCCAAGAATTTTAAATGAAGAAGTGAAACACGCAATTAAATGTATGAAGAAAGAAAAGGCTCCAGGTAATGATGAAATTACAATTAATATATTAAAAGAAACAGCTGAAGAAATAGAATTTTTTTTTAGCAAAGTTATATATCAAATGCCTAAATGATAAAGATGTACCAGATGATTGGAAGAATGCAGTATTAATATTATTATTTAAAAAAGTGATAAAGAAGATATTAGAAATTACAGACCTATCAGCCTTTTACCAGTTTTGTACAAACTTTTTACCAAGATAATTATAACTCGTCTACAGAGAACATTGGATTTCCACCAACCAAAAGAACAAACTGCATTTAAAAGTGGTTTTAGTACAGTAAATCATACCCAGGTATTAAAAGAAGTTATAGAAAGGACAAATGAATATAAGTTGCCATTATGTTTGGATTTGTAGATTATGAAAAGACATTTGATTCTATAAACATTTCTTCAGTGATTAAAGCATTGGATCATCAAGGTGTAGATTCAGGATATTGTCATATTTTAAAGAATATTTATAAAAATGCAACAATTAGATTATATAATGATACTGTGAAAGTCAACATTGAGAGGGGTGTAAGTCAGGGTGATTTCACATCTCCAAAACTTTTTACATCAGTGCTGCAAGAAGTATTTTCTGAATTAAAATGGGAAGCTAAAGTAGTGAAAGTAAATGGAGATTATTTAAGTCATTTAGATTTTGCAGATGATGTAGTTGTTTTTGCAAATAATGCTTTAGAGCTGGAGGAAATGTTGCAGGAGTTATTAGATGAAAGTATGATTAAAGATAAATGTTAAAAAAGACTAAAGTAATGTTTAATGGACTTTCTCAAAATATGAAAATAAAGATTGATTATGATGAGTTAGAACAAGTTAACAGTTACAAATACCTTGGTCAGATTATTAATACAGATGAAAACATAATGGATGAAATTAATCATAGAATTAAACTTGGTTGAAGTGCTTTTGGTAGAAATAACTTGATACTAAAAGGAAATATGCCTATGTGTTAGAAAAGGAAGTTTTTAATAAATGTGTTTTACCAGTTCTTACTTATGGATCTGAGACTTGAACACTTAATAGAAGAGCAATACAGAGACTTCAGACCACTCAAAAAGTATGGAGAGATGCATGTTGGGGGTAACAAGAAGAGATCGAAAATGCAATATATCGGTAAGAGAACAACAGGTGTTACTGACTTCATTGAAAAAATTAAAAGATTGAAGTGGAGTTGGGCTGGATATATTGCTAGAAGAGATGATAATAAATAGACAATTGAAATCTTGAACTGGATTCCAAGAGATTGTAAAAGACCCAGAAAGAGACAACATGTGAAATGGGTGGATGAAATAAAAAAAGTGTGTAGGGGTGATGTGGAGAAGAGAAGCTAAAGATCAGAGAAGATGGATTGAACTTGGAGAGACTTTCATCCTGCAGTGGACTGATATGGATGATGATGATGATGAATAATACAATAATCACAATTATCTAAAATTATAGATAATTATTACAAACATGATGGTTAAGGAACACTTATGTTCATCAATATTTTGTCTTCAGAAATATGCTTAAAGATTTTTACAATCAATGAAAAGTATGCTTTAAAGGATTAATTGCTCCATTTACTACCTAAGGAATGTAAAACAAATAAGTATAAGCATGTCAAATGTTGCTTGAAAACTGACTATTAGTGGATTTATACTTATAAATAAGTCTAAATACTTAAACATTTTTTATAAAAATTAAGTATTGTTAAAACCATCAGAATTTCTTCAACCTTAAAATTCCAATAATTTAAAATTGTGAATATGTAAAGGATTAAAACAGGCAAAATTCTCTATACATATATGTAAATGATTGTGCTATTTCTTGGATGCTGTGAAAGATTAAGAATTATAATTTTAAGAATATAATATAGTCATTAAATTTGTTTAATTTTATAATATTAAAAGTTTTAATGTTCTATAAAAGTTCTCCATAAAAAAAGATATGATAAAAAAGATAGAGGTAACATTACATTTATGAGTGTAATGATTACACAATGTTTCGAGTAGTATTATTCTCCACTCTTCTTCAGGTGTTGCTAGCCTATATGCTCAGTGACAATATTTGCTTAGAAGTTGAAGTCACCCCTTAAGATTCTTGAATATTGAATTTTAAAAGAAATGCTCTACCAACTGAGCTATTCTGTCAAAGGCAACATATAGTAAAAAAAAAAAAAAATTGAAGGACTCAGGAGGATTTAATCAAATTTCTACTACATGTTGCCTTTGACAGAATAGCTCAGTTGGTAGAGGATTAGTCTTAAAATTCGATATTCAAGAATCTAAAGGTTTGAGTTCAACTTCTAAGCAAATATTGTCACTGTGCATATAGGTCAGCAACACCTGAAGAAAAATGAAGAATAATACTACTCAAAACATTGTGTAATTACTAACCTGTGTTGTCTACTTATGTGTTATTACTAACAAGTTGTTTGTATATGGAAAGTTTAAATAAAGTTTAAAATTTTCTATACATTCAACATTCACTCATAAATGATGGAAATAGTCAACATCTAATCTAGAATATATCTGAATATTTATTGAGATTACTCTTTTTAATTTTTTTAACTAAAGAGGAATTTATACAAGTCTATGAAGACTTGTGGCATTGATAATTATATAAATATTATTGTTTATTTGAGGCAAGCTCCTAAAAATATCTTATTATAATTTTAATCATAACATAAGCTTGATAAGTATATTAAGCAATGCCACCAGCACCCAGGATAATCAAGTCAAGTTAATGTCATACATTTATAAAAATAAGATATATGGGTTGGATTAATACTCTGCTATTTTATAGGATTTATTTATGAGTCTCATACCTATAAAAATATTATTTTAATTAAAAATACAATAACATATTCTCATATTTTGCTTACTGTTAATACTTAAGTCATTAAGTTACATTATATAAGCCATAAATTTTTAACAAAACAGTTATACATTTAAATTTTCTCAGTCTCAAAATAACACTACCAATTTTAAACACTAACATTCGTTTTCAATGACTTTAAACGAAAGTTATCTTTGAAGAAATTATACTTAGATCAGATTTCATTAAACTTAGGTTCATTTTCTTTTCTTGCCAAACCAATTACAATATTAAATTACTTTTATGAATTATAATTTAACAACTTTGGGTTTATAACATGATTACTTAAAGGAAAAACTCTCTGAAAAACGTTTATAAAATATTAAATATTACTAATTCTCATAACATTCAGAACACTAATGGAGATTTACATTTACTTGAAACAATATTACCTATAAATAATGAGGATTTCCAATTCCTCAACAAGCTTTGTGATAAATGCTTAGCCAAAGCCAGCACTTAAAATATCTCTGTCAGGAACCCTCTCCCCAAACCCCTGACCATGATTTTGTACTTTGGCACTCCTCAAAGAGTTGCCAGGGTAGGTTCAGACACAAGATCTAAAAATACCAACCCAAAGCCAAGCACTTATCTAAAATTTATCTACTGAGTGGAAAATCTGAAATTTTCAGACACCTACATGTCTTCAAACCCAGGTATCCAACTCAAATAGCTATATGGGGCTGACAGATCTTCATCCATACCATATATTAGCAGTGTTAACAATATAATATCGCATAAGACTTAAGGCAAAGACTATAAATAGTCAAAATAAGAGTCATAAATCACATGACCCTATTCTCTTAAGCTTGTAAGTTATAAACAATGAGGATTGCCAATTCCTCAACAAGCTTTGCGATGAAAGCTTAGCCAGAGCCAGCACTTAAAATATCTCTGTTGGAAACCCCCCAAACCCCTGACCATAGTTTTGTGCTTTGGTACTCCTCAGAGAGGTGCCAGGGTAAGTTCAGACACATGATCTAAAAATACCAACCCAAAGCCAAGCACTTATCTAAAAGTTATCTATTGAGAGGAAAATCTGAAATTTTCAGACACCTACATGTCTTCAAACCCAGGTATCCAACTCAAATAGCTATATAAGGCTGACAGATCTTCAGCCACACTATATATTAGTAGTCTTAGCAATATAATATCACATAAGTCAGCTAGAATTTTTTAATTTGCTTCAGGCCATGTTTGTGTTAGTTGCTAATATAACATATTTTTGAAAATATAGTACTTCAAGTCAAAATAAGTTAATAATTTTTATTTCTTGACATCTAATAAATTTATTGCAAATTATTTTTTAAAAAATATCTAAAACTATAATATATTCGCAAATAAATGTTTTTGCATCATTGGAAACTTCATTGTCGTAAAACGCCAAACATTTTACAGCCTTGTCAGCAAACAATGGCTGATCATGTCAGGGCGGGATTTATATCTATTGTAAGAGTGGGAATTTTAAATTTCATGCTTTTTTCGGGGAAAAAAAAATATTATAATAAAATATACTGTTTTACACCCATTTTAACATATAAAACTTATGAAAAAATTCACCAGGGGTGAATTGTCCTGTGTAAAGAAAAAATTAAATACACCTATTAATAAAAATATTAATAAAAAATTCAAATTTTATCCAATTTCAAATTGTGATACATCATTTTAAAGATGGATTCGAGCAGTAATGAATGCTAGGATTTCTGTTGACATCATGCTTATAGTTTTCATGCAATTTAAAAAAGAAAACAAAATTTCAACAAATCAGCTAACCCAAGCACATAACACACTACAAAGACTCAATGGGTTTTAATGATCTCTATCTCAAAGAAATTTAAGAAGGTAATTAAGCCTGATCATTTTGACTAATGATAAAATAAAAATCTATTAAGATTTTTGTAACTGGACAAAATAAACAAATAAATAATTAACTCTGAACTAATGAAATTATTTCTACCAGTACTATTGACTTAGATAAACAAACAAATATTTCAATGCAATAACAAATATAAAATTTATATGTAATCAGATTTTAAAATGATTTATAATATATATCTAATTCTATTTCACTTAACAAGATGGATTTGATCTTGGATCAAGAACTTTAAGTACCAACATTATCTTACACATTCAACTCTTTTGACACAAATGGTGTGGAACTTAGCCGACTTATCCTGAATAAATGGGGCATCTATCATTTCCCTTTAAGAAACATAATTATCACATCGCATACTACTAAATAAAACAATACTACCATCCAAAGCTCAATAGATAAACAAATAAAATGAACATTATTCAATCCGAAGATCATGATCATCATCTCAATCACCTCTCCACTCAAAAGGCATCTAATGCATTTCATATAGAACAGATCCATAACAGACAAACTCTTAAATTTTTACAATCTTTAGTCATAGCACCAGCCACAACCAATAAGAAACAAATAAGCATAAATTTAACTCTTATACAATATATTCTGATAGCGACCACACACGCGAACATATGATCATGTATGAAATTTTTTTTTTTAATCACATCAGACGATATTAGCATTAACTAGATTATGAATGAGTCTAATATCTTTGAAAAATTATGAGTATTGAAATTCAAATTAGTGTAAATACTGTTAAATAATCTTAACCATTCAGCAATACTGGCCTAAGTATTTTCATGTATCTGTTTACTATTACTAATTAATGAATAATGATAAAGCATCTAATTTTTCACTAATAATATGAGCACGGAAATATATAATATTTACATAATACAACAAAAGAAATATTACCCGTTTGGTATAATTTACACCAAAATCTCCGAGACATTCTAGGAGATTTGCATATAAGTACATAATAATAATAAACCAAATTAATATCAAATTAAACATAAAAGAAAATAAATAAATAAATACATCTATAGATCTATCATATATCAAACCTTCTGCCATTAAAATAAAAGTTCCTTTTCTTTTTATTTTTTTATTTTATAATTTATTTATTTATTTTTTTTTGGGGGGGGGGAGGGGTCATACTTGAAATTTTAAGTAAATGAAAATGCACATGTACCTCACGATGATAAGATGAATAACAAACATTAAAACGTACAAATATTATTCCTGCAGGTTAAACATAAATTTGGCAAAAAAAAAACAGAAATAACATCCAATAGGATTTCCTAATGGACGTTAGCAAGTATTTGGATCCATTTACTTTTTTGATAAACTTTGTTTCGTCTAAATTCCAACATTTAATACATTTTTAATGATGATCAAAATCGAGGTTACTTGATCATCCATGTTTATATCCTTCTGATAAATAATTATCAAGTATTATTGTCATACATTCTTTCACTCCTACATGAGTATGAATGGTTAAGTAATTTAATGTACATAATTATTATACTAATGTAGAATACTATAATGAATCATTTTTCTGTTTCAGCCTTTTTTCTTATTCAATAAAATAGGAAATTTATTAAATATGAGTCAATGAAATATTCCATTATACCGTCCAGCACAGATTTTCCAATTATTTTCATTATTGCTATCCTACATAATTCCAATGTCACACTATTTATTAAAAATATGTTATGATAAAATTGTATTAGTGATTTTTCTAAATAATATCTATGCATTATGAATAAAATAAGTTCAAATTGGTAGTTGATAAAAAGTTAGAAACTGATGTACCTATGAATGTTTAGCCTTCCATGTTAAAGAATATTATTTGGTGTCCTTCGAGAAAATATGTTGGCCTTTATTCTTGAGTAGTATAAAAGAAGTTTCCTTATTAAAGAGATAGTGAGGAAGCCAATGAAACTGTTAAATTCACTTGTTTTATTACATTTCCTTTTAGAAAATTATTCCACCTTCTGTAAAATTGTTTTCTGAAGTCCTCTTTTAACTTTTTCTTGAAGTCTTCTGTAACTTAGCCATGCTTCTTTTTTTTTTTTTAGTTATAATGAGTTAACAATATGCAAGAATTTTTTTTTTTTTTTGCTTGTGAAAATGTTAAGGATAGAGTTTTGAAATAAAATATATATATATTAAGTTACAAATACTAATTAATAATAAATAAAATAACCTTTATATATCTTTTTCTTTTTTAATGCAAGATTTTATACAAAAAATAAATTTAAAAAATCATACTAACTGATGGTGTGTGTGTATGTGTATGCATCCGTTTTTCCATTAATCCGGAAGTCTATTAATGACTGAGTTATTAACAATTTCTATGGCAAATAAATAATGCTATTACAAAATGGATATTTTGAGTGATGACTAGAAATGTGAATGAGGTGTGAAGTGTGAGATGATGTGAATGGACATGCACCCACACATACAAGTTAGATCTTGGAATGGCAATAAACAGTAGGTTAAAAACTTAATAAATAAACATTTATTATGGCCTTATTGACAAACAATACTCATTCCCACTATTAGAAATACATAAAGGAAAAGGAATTTTAATGATTGGTATACCATAACTAAGATCCTGATAACTTTTCAATCAAATTTAAAACATTAAGTTATACTACAATTCATTTTTTTCTTATTAGCTACCCCTGATCACTGTTGGCACAATGTGAACTTCCCACATTTCTTAATGGTGCCAATCTTGAAGGTCACAATATCAATTTATTAGAAATTTAATGCTGAATGCAACTTATCTACTAACAAAAATATAATTTTAAGTTATGTGCATAAAAATTTAGAATTTATAAAATAATGAAAATAATTACTAGAAATATTAAAATTGTATTCTTTTTTTTACTTTGAATCTCAATGGCTATATTGTTTCAGCTTAATTACATTCTTTGGTGTTTTATGTTTCAAACAATATATATTATGTTATTTTTGAATAATATAAACTTAAGTTATGATAAAATTTATGACTTAATATAATTTTTTAAATATTCAATATGGCTGTTTTGTGAGCAAAGAGGATAACTTTTTCTCTCTTATGAACGTAATAGAGTAGTCTAATACAAAAATATGACTGCTTTTTTTTAAAGTCAGTATTAATCATTAAATATATTTTAAAATTTTGTAAAACCTTTAACATTACACCTACAAAATAATTTATTATGCAAAATACTGCACATTAAATTCAGAAAAAATGCTGGAGAAGAACTAAAATATATGGGTTTCAATATAAACTGAAAAATGTTTATTGATATATATAATTTGTGTACAGTGGTTAGAGAAAAAAATGACTGGTCAAATATAAAATTTGCAAATTTTAGTGGTTTTTTTTTTTTTTTTTTGCTTTTTTATTTATATTTTTGTTTGTATATTTACATTTTTCTTTGAATTGGAGTCATGTAATGCAAGACAGCATAGTTCATGATTCCAATGTATATTTCCTTTTTTAAATACATATATTGTGACCTGTGCTATGGCACATGACCTCTATTAAGTAGTCTATGTCCAGAATTTGTGCGATTCTACTCTAAAAAAAGTAATATTTAACTTGTAAATAATGCTATCCACTTTGTCTATCATAATTTTATTTTAATTTACTAAAAAATGTAATATTTAACTTGTAAATAATGCTATCCACTTTGTTTAGCATTATTTTATTTTAATTTAATCACTATTAATGCAATCTACCAAATATTTTATAAATTGTGGAGTTATTTTAAAAAATATTACTATAATAGTTAAGTAATACTTTACTAAGGCAAATAAGCGACTGAAAAATATGAAGGTAGGGACCTATATAGGTCTTAAAAACACAAGCTTACGCTATGAAGAAAAGAGAGATAGTTAAGTTAATTAATGCAAGTTGAAGATTTTTTTAAAAAAAGAATAAAAACACTGATATTTAGTTGTATAGACTATAAAAAATAAAACTAGATAAAATTTTATATTGTCATTATAAGCATTTAAAGTCAGTTATTTATGTTTATTATAAATGATAGATTTATTAAAATATTTCTGTACAATAAATATTTAAAAATGTAATTTATTTGCAAGCAAAAGTTATTAAAGTTTAGTAAATTAGTTAACATTAAATAAAGTTATTTTAAATATAATAGAGCTCCCCAAGAATGTGTGTGTGCATGAGAAATTAGGCTGCATACAGGCATTTTTAGTTTCTTACTTTTAAATGTTAGAAAATTTACTTTTAAATATCGAATGTTTATAATAAAAGTTAACATAAATTCAGGCAAGAGAGGGTTAAACGATATTTTAATACTTCTGATAAGTTTATATAATAAAACAAAGGTTATAATTTTATCTTATGTAATTAATAATCACAAATAATTGTTATTTGGTCTAATTTAATTATTTTAACTTATTAAATCTTTAATTAGTAAGTTTCACTTGATTTTGTTGTTGTTGTTGTTTGTCTGTGGCCTTGGATTATCACGTGAATTTCATCAGTTATATAATTTGTAGTAATTATTTCTGTGTTTTAATTTACATTTTTAATTACGAGATCACTGATAATTAAATAGGAGTAATTAACTTTAACACATGTCAGCAATGGGTATAAAAGTCAGATTACGATTGTGGGTGGTGGCTCTCATTCTCTGTTCAACTGACCACCAATACTGACTGCATCTTTAATAGTGTTAATTTTTTTTATAACCTTTATTTTTTTAAAAAAAAAAAAAAAAAACAGTGTAAAATTTATTATCTTCATATTTTAGTCATTTGTCACGATCAGGTAAACAATTTTTAGGGTATCTTGCTTTTATCTTGTCTTAATTCAATTATGAACTGTCTATTTTATAATTAAATGCTTTGAGGGAATATTAACTTAAGAATGGCACAGTTTCAGCAATTTTATTTTAAAGTAAATTACCTCACAAACCAGGTGAAAATTGTTATATTTAAAATCATGCCAGACTTTTTACTTTTTTATCTCTTATTATCAGTTGTCATATATAGAAGGAAATTTTAAAAAACTCCAAATTTAAATAAATGATGAGAACAGAAAAACTCTAAAATATTAATTGAATAATTATAATTTATTTCAATTGTTGTATGCGAACTCTTACATATTAATTGTCAGACTGCTGAATTATCATAACCTTTAATTAAGTTTATGAGTATGAAATTTATTCAGAAGAAATAACTTGCTCCAAATAACCAGAATAACTTTTCCCATTTATGTTTTGTTTCTCATTGTTTGGGGAGAAAACTGAATAAATGCTTCTAGAAGACGTTAAGCTGAGAAGTCGTGTAATAAAAGAACTGACTTTTAAAATATTGATGAGTTGTTTGCTAGGTTAACAATAACAGACATTTAATTATGCTATGTTAATTGGTGGAGTATTAAAGTTATTGCAATTTTAGGAAGAAAATTATTAAAATAATTTTGTTTAAGTCATGGAAAAAAATTTATAATATGATTTGAAACAAATACACGCGTTCTCCAGAAGAGGGAAAAAAGATGCGAACTGTTAAAATAAAATGTAATATTTTATATAAGTTGCTTTAAGAATATTTCTAGAATTATGCGAAAGATAAAAATCAATAATGGCTTAAGATATGTGTCCTAAAATGACACAGAAGGAAAATTTGAAACTCGTTTATCTTCAATGCAACCACGGTTATCCTATAATAATTTTCCGGACAACCTTTAATATTCATTAATCTTTTGTACAGCTAGCTTATGTTATGTGTGTGTCTTCGTATTTGGATCCAAACCTTTATTATTAGAAATAAGACTTTAATTAATGTGTATTTTCCAATATTTAATTTGAAAGAGTTACAATTGCCAAAAATATTTATTAAAAAAATGTGTTTTTTTTTATTACTGCAAATGCTTCATTTTCCAGACAAGTGGCTGAAGAAGGACTTTATGCCCTTGATGGGTAGTTTACTATGGAAGTAGTTCTGCTGAAGAACTAAGGTTTTAAAAAAAATATTATTAGTAAAATTATTATTTTTTATTTTTATAACATTTATGTGTAAAGGTGTTTACCTTTATTATGTATTAAAGAGTTTATGACAAAATGTGTAGGTATTCCTACAATTTCTGTGTGAAATCTATTCTTCTAGTATGAAGTGATATAAGTAAAATTTGTGGTTTATATTTTATGCAATTTGATATATTTATCTCAAATGAAGAGTATTTTGTAATATTTTAATATATTTTACAGGCAAAACAACACAAATTTATCAGAAGTACATATTTTACAATTATCATACTATAATAGCTTACTTTTAATATATTTGAATGAAATTTTATTTTGCTTGTACTCATTTGACAATTTTCTTTATTCTTGTTATGTCCACTTTATTTTCAAATAAGTATTTTGCTATTCATTGTACATGTGTGCATTCTTTACATAAAGCTACATTTTATTATACTATTTAGATATATTTTACAGTCATTTGACTGATATATATATATATATTGCTCGGTTTCAGATCATCTATAATTGAGATATTTATGATATAGCTGATGTAACTAAGTCCCAGGAGAGGATTATATTTTGTACATTTTCCCCATTTCCTGAGGTGGTGAGACTGCATCCACCCCTAAATTTATACCTGAGAGATAGGCCTTGGAAGCCACAATTTTTATATTAGAAAATTTTGCATTAAAGAGCTTAGGTAGTATTTTATTCCTCATGTGAATGAAATATATATCTTCCCACCATTGAAGGGGTAGATTGTTGTTTTATTAAAATTTATGGCAATGATAGGTTAGTTTTGAGTTGTTTAGTTGATTTTAATAGAGAATGTATTAGCCAGAGTACAATAAAATAGGTTACTATGACAATGAAATATTAAGGCAAAAATGTATTGTTATTATTATTGCAACATAAAATTATAAATTAATATTATTAATTTCAAATGCATATATAAATAATAAAGTTTATAGTTTTAATAAAATTATTTTTTTAATGTGCTTTGGTTATAGCATTCATGAATAATAAATTATAAACAATACACATGAATATTTAATGATTTAAGTATATTTGTTGTTATATTTATATGATATATGTAACATTGTATTGCAAAAATAAATATATATATATATATATTTCATAGCACAATACTGTGAGAATGTAATGTAGGTTGTGTTGAATTAAAAATATATAATTTGTATTTTAAAATGTATTATTTATTTGTGTGTAATAATTGCAAAAAATATTTATGCTTTGTTTTATTGTTATTATTGTAAAAGAAATTTTAAAAGTGGAATGCAGAGTGATTTCAATGTAGGAGTGAATAAAAAACATTACCTTAGTTTTGATGATGTCAATTATACAAGGTTATACAAAGAACTGAATGGTTTGAATTCAATCTCTGTTGTCCTGACTTTCATATATGCAAACCTAAACTCTTACCTATATTTTTTATTTTTTTATTTTAAAAGTATTTACTTATTAACTATGAAAGTGATGGGATAAGAAGAATTATATTTGTCCAGAAGAAATGGTCAGAATGAATTACCAAGAACTTGTTAAAGGAATGAGAAGGAAATTAATTGTGTTCAAAGCCATCTTAATATCTCCCTACTTAAAAAAATGGATATTGTGTGTGAACAAAATGTTTCAACAATGAAATATAAGAGTTAACAACATGATATTGTATATAAAAATTGTTTTCATCTGCAGATATAATTTTATGATGTCAATCAAGTGTTTGAATTCAGGATTTAGATCAGTTTTTTTGGACAATGTACTGTCATAAATGTAGATTGGTATCTGTTCATTCATATGATTATAGTGTTAAATATCTGCCAAACGAAAGATAAAATATAATACTTGAAAATATTGGAATTAATAAAATAGGCATTATTCTAGGATGGCTGTTTAAAATCCTTTTACTTGAATTGGATTAATAATCATTGTTAAATTATAACTTATAGAATAGACATTGGACTATTGTTACCTTAAAATAATATATAGAAGGATGATGATTAGAATCAGGTCGGAGGTTAATATATTTTTTAATTGATGTATTTAATTGTATAATGCTTATAAATATAATTAAGTGCTATACCTTAAATTAAATAATGGTTTATATATATATTGTACCATCCAGCAGCATATCTTAGGGTTTATATGCTTTATATATTTCATATTTGGTGACCAAATTATGTTCAATTTATTAATTCCCCAATTAGAATGTGTCAGATAACTTTATCAAGCAAAATTATTTTTCCTGGTTACATAACCCCGCTTAAAGTAACTAAACTTGAATAATAGTGAGGAGAGAACTAGCTTTTAATTTATTTGAAAGGCGCCAGAATTCTATCCAAGAATTCACTGGCTCACCCCCCTATCTGTATTAGTTACTACTATCAAATTATTTGCTATACCTGGAGAATTATATTTGCTAATACAGCATCAGCAATTTATTCGGTAAAGTAATAATGGTTAAATTTAAATAATTTTATCCTATTAATAACTAACGAATAGACAACAATGTAAGTTATATTCAGGTTTATTAATTCATAATTAAAATATTTAAAATAATACTAAGAGAATAAAAATATAAAACCTAAATTAAATGGTTATTAAAAACTACAGCTCTTAAGATTTAGACTTTTAGTAGTCCAAGTCAACACAGTATTGGTATCATTATAGTTCAAAAAAGTGATCACTTCTAATTTATGCAACAAAATTTTTTACCAGTAAGTTTAATTGTTCACATATAGTACTAGGTAGTTTACCATACATGGGATTATCCTGGGCAGGATCCGCAGTACACTCTTCTTACAGCTTGTAGGTAGTCTGGGGTTCAAAGATTCAGGTAGGTAATGGCTTCACTCATGGCATTATTATGACTTCAGGAAGAAAGAAAACATTGCCAAACTCTTCTCCATTCACGCATATTACAACAATTCAATCTGTTGGTGAGAGTAGCTTGTATGACCTTGCAGAGAAAATTAATATATATCAAATGGCTATTTCAGGTCACATACGACACTAAGCAAATAAAAATGAAGATTCTAAGATGACCAATTCACTATGTATTTGCTTTTTAGTCTTCCTAATTTTTAGTGTGCCACATCCATCATGTTGACACCTGCTAACTTTGACAAAATGTAATTTATTTTTGTTCCAAAATCGTCTTTCCCCTTTTGGTCACCATCTTTAATTATGGGGAAAGAATGCCGCCATTTTAAGTTTAAGTATTTCTATTTGATTTGCAATAAGAATTTATCTCTATCTTAGCACAAATCAAAGTAACACTTTTAATTATTCTCTTTATCTCTCTCTCTGTTTTAATCTCTTTAACTTAAAAAAACATATATATAACATACATTGTCAAAAAAAACAATTAGATATTTAAAAAGAAAAATATTATTTTCTTTTCAGGAATTTGGTAATTTAAAATTCTAAATTGCCAAACAAAAACAGTACAATACCTCCATGGTCAATGATGAGAATAAAATAGAATGTTTAACCTTGTTTCCATTCTTAATAACTTTTAACTTCTCAGTTATACTAATACTGAATTACCATTTAATCTTATTTAATAATGTATATCCGAGGTCTTCAGGATTTAAATCTAATATTGAATTACCATTTAGCTTATTTAATAATGTACATCCAAGGTCTTCAGGGTTTAAATCTGATCAGTTTATTCTGCAAGGCATCATATGATCCTTTCCCTTTCATTCAAGAGAGTAAATGCATTTGGGCCATTCTCTCTATCTGATACAATCCCTTATACAAACTCTGGAACTTCTTACAGATATCTTTCTTTGTTTGGCTAACTGGGTTTATTCTTCCTTCTCTTCTCTTTTATTCAAAAGAGTAAAAGCATTTGAGCCATTCTCTCTAACTATCTGATACAGTTCCTCATACATATTCTGGAACTTCTTAGATACCCTTCTTTGTTTGTCTGAGTTTACTCTAATCCATACTTTGTACCCTTGTCTGAAATTGTCAGCTTTTGGACCATTTCTCTCTGTTCTTATGCCAGCCTGTATGCCTTATCTTCAATATTGCCTTCACCTCATCCCTCTCTTTATCAATATATTCGGGGGGTGATTGGTAAATTGGCTTTGTACAGCCTCGGCACAGGTTGGCAGAACTGTAGTCGAATAGATGTGAAATTTGTAAACTCATTCTCCATCTACTTGAAGTAATTAACCACCGTGGCAACTATATCACCCATTCCTTATGATTCGATGATATGTACACTCTAAAATGCCATTCCAATTCTCTCATCACCCATTCGCATGGGTTTGACTAAGAATTGAATAGATTACAATATGTGCTGTATTTTTCATTCCCTCTATCCACTCCCTCCATTCAGTCACTATGAAGAGTCCCATTGTCGGATAAAACCATTCTTGGTTTACCTACTTTAGGGAAATGTGTCTAATATTCATAAGGTGTTTCTTGCATTAGCATGTGACATAGGGTATGCAGACACCCATTTTGAAAAAACATCATAAACTACTGGATAGTGGCTGTCAAAATCAATAGCTACCAGATCATTTGGTTTCTTGGAATTATAGGGTTCAATGTATCCACACACAATCTGTTGGCAAGCTTCGTCTTCTGGCATACTTCACCCCCTTTTAATACTTTGGTTATCTGATACCACATACCCAGTCAGTAACCCATGTCTTCAACAGTCTTTCTAATTTGTGAACCACATAGTGGCCATATAAAGTGAATATAGATAGTTAACTTACCTCATAAGCTCTTAGGCACTGTCATTCCCACATTTTCTCCTTTATATCCATTAAGTATCACACCCCCTCTCTCAAACAATAACTTCTCCCATTTTTCAAAGTAATTTTCCCTTGACCCATAAACTATAATTCTTTAGTATCTGGAGACTTGTTTCTGTTTATCACCTGTGTCTAAGTTCTCTTTCAACAGATATATATACTTTCATGCCTACCACTGTTAGACATATGTCTTCCATCTGCAAATGGCTAGCAAACTCCAGACCCAGATTGTGACTTAAATCATCTGCCATCACATACTCTGATCCCTTACAATATTATATACAGTTGTTGAATTTTTAAAGATAGGCTTCAATGAATAAACCTAATACTAGTCAGCTAGCTGTGGGTAAAAAATTTCAGACTTTTGTGATCGGTTCTGACTATCACCCCCGACCCTATCAGAAATTGCCGAAATCACTGGAGTGCCCATATCATGGCTAACATCTTTGTTACAGAGTAATTAATTTCTGCCCCCCCCCCTAAAGGGTCTGCTAATGAAATATATTATGCCTTGGCTAGCATCTTCCTGAGTTTGCATGTGGTGCATCCAATCCATACCAGCTACTGTCCACCTGTACTATGAAAGAAAGTCTGGGTGGACCAACATTGCCAGGTTCAAAAATTTCTTGATGTCCTTGAATATGGCTTCATGTTTGTCCATCCACTCCCATGAAATATTTTTTTCGTAATAGCTAGATCAAAGGCTACATATCTGTTGCAAATTGCTGATAAAATTTACTATAAAAATTACATACTTCTAGGAATGACCTGACCTGTTTTATTGACCTAGGGGCTGGAAATTCTCAATAGCTTGTATTTTATTGGGATGGGGCTTAATTCCTTTTCTGCTGATCAAATGTCATAAACAACTTACTTCCACTACAGTTATACAACTTTTTTGTAAATTAATTAGAATGCCCTTGTCCTCACATACTTGTAAAAACATTTTGTAAAAACATTTGGAGATTACTTAAATGCTTTCTTAGGCTTTTGGATGCAATGATATCATTCATATAAATGGTGACCAAACTCTATTTCTGGAGATAGTACTCTGTCCACAAACTTCAATAACTCTGCCCCACTGTTCTTCAAACCAAACAGCATTCTGTTAAACTGGTAAGATATGCATTATATCTGAAAGTCATACACTTGTGGTCTGCTGGGTGTAGTCTAATCCCCAATAACTGGCCATCAGATCTAATATCGAAAAAATTTCTTTATCACAGAACTTGTTCACTAAGTCTTTTATAGGTGGAGGAACATTCTGTTCATGCCAGGTAATCCTATTCAACTGTTTAGCATCTAAGCATAATCTTACCGACCCATTATTTTTACTACCACTAACAATTTGTTAAATGGTGATGCTCCCTTCATTATAATCCCCCATACCTCCATTTGTGACAATTGTTTTTCAACCTGTTCTATATTGATGAGATACTGGGTAGATTGTGCCTGATATGGTGTGCCATCAATAATCTTAATTCAGTTTTCATACCCCTTAATTATCGCTGACCTATCCAAAAAAAATTCCATTAGCTCTCTAATAATTTTTTCTATGCCTTTTTCCATCCCCCTTTATCTGTTTTCCCCTTGCACCATATCTCTGCTTGTGCTGACTGTTGTATGATGGATCCTACACACTTCTCTTGGCCATGTTCTTTCTTTTGATCTAAACTTGATTACTTTTCCTTCACATGTGATATTGTTTTCTTTATAGTTGATCAGGCACTCTGTTTTGTGCATGAAGTCTGATCGTAATATTACCTCATATACAAGTCCTTTCAATATCAGAAAAACATGTTGGATATTTCTCATTTCCCAACCTTACTTGTACCCACACTTGTTTCATCTCTAGTTGGGATTTTTTATTATTGGTCAATGTTACTAGGGTTTTCCTCACTACCAGAGTTCAAACATCAGGGACTTGTTGGATCATGCATCCATATACAGTCTCAGATATTTGACTAAGAGAGCCAAATGACACATGTATTTAAATATTATTAAGGTGTATTGTAGTTTTTGGGCATTCTTGGGATGCAAAATTTATTGTCTCCTTATCCCATTCACAAATCAAATTGTCTACTCTTTTCATTTTTATTGCCATGGCCTTGCTATTTTTTTTCATTTCTTAATTCCATACACTTCTATTTCTATCCCCTATATCTCACTTAGTTTCTATTTCTTATTATTTATATTTCACTAACACATTTGCCGATATCCTTCCCCTGTTGTTGGTTTACTTTCCAAGCTACTTTATTTTCCATCATTTGGCCTAGTCTTTTTCCTCAATATACATACATGATTTTTTTTTTCAAAATAAGGTATATATTTAAAATTTTATTCTTTATAATTCCTACTCTTATATCATGTTCTGTGTTGCTATTATGGCTCATATGGGCCTACATTGGGCACCATTGTACCACCCATTGGTATCTCTTAGGATTATATGCTTTATATGTTTCATATTTGGTAACCAAATTACGTTCAACAGGTAATTTTATAAAGCACAATTATTTTTTCTGGTCACACAACCCAGCTTAATGTAACTAAACTTGAATAATAGTGAGGAGAGAACCAGCTTTCAATTTATTTGAAAGGTTCCAGAATTCTATCTAAGAATTCACTGGCTCACCCTACTATTTTTATTAGTAACTATTATTAAATCATTTGCTACACCTAGAAGATTGTATTTGCTAATACAGCATCCAATTTATTCAGTTAAATAATAATGGTTGAATGTAAACAATTTTATCCTATTAATAACTAACAAATAGATAACAATGTAAGTTATATTCAGGTTTATTAATTCACAATTAAAATATTTATATTGTTACTAAGATAATAAAAATATAAAAAAAAATTAAATGATTATTAAAAATTACTGTTCTTACGATTTAGATTTTTAGTAGTCCGATTCAACACGCATTAGTTTCATTACTATTCAAGAAAGTGATTACTTCTAATTTATGCAACAAAGTTTCTTACCAGTAAGTTTAATTGTTCACATATAGTACTGGGTAGTTTACCATGCATGGGTTTGTTTGTCCTGGAAGGGATCCACTGTACACTCTTCAGGTAGGTGATGGCATCACTTGTGACATTATTATGACTTCAGAAAGGAAGAAAACATCAGCAAATAAACTCTTACTTTATTCACGCATATTTCAACAATTCAGTCCATTAGCAAGAGTAGCTTAGCACATTTTATGAAGAGAAAATTAATTCATATCAAATGGCTATCTCAGGTCACATATAACATCAGTCAAATGAAAACGAAGATTCTAAGATGACCAACATACTAGTGTGCCACATTGTTGACAGCTGTTAACTTTGATAAAATTTAATTTATTTTTGTTTCAAAATCATCTCCTCCCCCCTTTGGTCGCCATCGTTAATTACGGTGAAAGAATGCTGTAATTTAAGTTTATATATTTCTAATTGATTTGCAATTTACCCTTATCTTAGCACAAATCAAAGTAACTTTTATTTTTATCTCTCTCTTTTTCTTAAATCTCTTTAACTTAAAAAAACATATATAGATAACTTAAGTTGTCAAAAAAAAAAATACAATCAGATATTTACAAAGAACAATATTATTTTCCTTTCAAGAATTTGGTAATTTAAAATTCTAAATTGTCAATGGAATTTGTACCAAAACAAATATAGCACAATATATATGTGTGAAATATAAGGAAGTTAAAATTAATTTAAATTTGTCTTTAATTTTAAGCAAGTAAAATTTTGATTTAAAATATTATTCTCTTAATCGTTAACTGCAAATTATTTTTGAATAACCATCTCATAAGAATTGAAAATTTAAAAGAACTATATTGTAATAATTATTCATTGATATTTTTTGAAAAGTAAAGTGAAGAAATAAGTAAACTTATGATTATTATATTTCATTCCAATTAACTATTTTATTATGAAGATGAGAGAAGTGTCATTAATTTTCTTGTATTTCAAAGAGTGTATATGGGTAACAACATTTTCCATTTCACATACATATATATTATATATTCAACACTGTATAGGTGAATGATGATGTATAAATCCCTATCTTATTAATATTAATTATAATGGAGATTATGTCCCATAATATTTGATTATAGTATATGTTTTAAATGTTTATTGTCTGTCATTTATTTATTTTTTTACCTTTATAGTTAATAAATTTTCAATTCATTTAAAACAAATAAACTTGCTTTAGTTGTCATTTATTTTACAAAGCAAACCTATTGGCTAATAATAAGTTGACAAATAGTAGTCATATATTGTTTTACACCATATAGTTTATAATAAATGCACATAAGAAGTCTGGGAATTAAGTGATTGGATTGGTGTTTGTATAATTACATATTATTTTCTTTATGGTAAATTTAATATATTATTATTTGAACCATAGAATATCAAACTGATTGGTCTGGCATTGCTAGATATTTAATAAATAGTTGCCAGATTATCATAATTATTTTGTTAATTATATGTAATATTTATTTTAAGATAGAATTTTATAACTGAGCTAGTTCAATAGTTTACGAAGCACAATTATATTAATTGTTTGGGATGAATAAAGATGATTATAATTAAATGCCTGAATATTCTTTTAGACCAGGGGTCCCCAACCTTTATACACTTAAGAGCACATTCTATAATACCAGCCAGGTGGTGGGCACCATTTATTTTTTTAATGTAAATTTATAGTTGAATATTGTTAATAATACACATTATGTACAAAAAAATATTTATTTCAAAAATAAAATTTTAATATATAATTAACGTTTATATTTTTATGCTGTAAAAGTATAGTATGCCCTACAATTTGATTACAATATAATACAATAATTTATTTGAAATTTTAAAAATCAAATTTATTTGTATCAGATAAATAATTTTTATCATGTTCGGATAGCGGCGGGCACACGTAGAATGGTCTGTGTTCTATGAATCCTTCATATAGGGCATCGAAGACTTGTCAAATACAAGCAGCCCTGCTATTTTCTCAAATCACAGACAAGCCATTATTTTTCATATTTATTCTTATAGCTCATAAGTCATCAGTACCATTTATTTCTCAGTTCCAGTAAAGCCCACTCTCATGCTCGTAAATCGTGATGAATTGATTTTATTAAAATCGAACAAATTCACATTTATTTATAATTAAATAAGTTTTCTATTAAATATTAAAGTTATGCCCTAAATACGTATCTTGCTCTTTGTGAATTGATTTGCGAATGTGAAAATAAATCTCACATTCTTTCCTTTAGAATCAGAATAATAATTTCAGTCATAGCCAAATACCTTTATCTACCTTTATTTTCTTGTCGAGGGCATAGACATATATTTATCATATAATATTGTGTAATAGTATTGGCATATAATAAGGACTGCCATTCTTGTTGTAAATATAAATTACGTTTAAAGACTAGAGGTAATCTATATAATCACAATCTTAAAGTTGAACAAAATTATAATTATTATTAAACATTTTATTAACACATTTGGTTTTTTTTTAACTTTCTTATTCAAATTATTTTAATATTAATGCTCACTGTCTGTATTGGCAACCCGAACATATATATATGAGTTGACTTATAAAGATTGTTAGTTATTTTATTATACTTTATTAGAGTTAGATCAGGGGTCTCATTAATCATCATCATCCGTTGAGCTAGTTCCTTGGCGCATAGTCATGTACCGTCGATATATGTCATCCATTGATTTGATCTGAGCTCGTGAGTTGGATTTGAATTCAGTTTGGTTCGCCTGAGTTTGAATCCGACTTTGAGTTTGGGTTTGTTGATGTGTTGGCTTAATTTTCATTTTATTCAGTTATCATTAGCAATCAACTATTGGATTATACTTTAGTAATTTACGGATTCATGCTTTAAATTTGCAGATTATACTAAAGTTTTCATTTCTTATTTTTACCATTTTCATTTCATTATAAATAGCTTCTAAATTTACATAGCATTATTTTTATATATATTCATGTATCATTTTATTCAGTTATGAGAACCATTTAACATTTAGGATAGACTTATATCACTATAAATGGTGCCTCAATTATTGAGGAATCCTAAAATTTATCATCCTCATCCTTTGTAATCATTTTTATTCTGTTACAAATGGTTTGTCCAACAAAAACATATTATTATTTATAAGATAGCATTGTTACATTATTGTTGTCTTCATTTCCATTGTTACAAATGGTGATCAACAGATGGACTACAGTTTTATTCTGTTATAAATGTTGCCGCAATCTGTGGGATTATTAAAAAAGGACCATTCTTTCATGGTTCAGTTTTATTGTTATAAATGCCACCCAAATCTGTAAGTCTATTAAATAAGAACCTAGTGCAGTTTTATTCTGTTACAATATATTATATATTAATTTGCTTCTTTTCACCTTTAATTAATCTACCAATAGTGATTTCATTCATTTTACATAATATAAGCATTAATAGCTTGATCATTTATCTTTAGTAGATGAATAGAGTATTCGACAAACATGTTCATAACCCTCTATACAAAATGTTAAAATGTAAAGAAAGAAAGAAGAAACTGGATTTACAAATAAAAAAGTAATATAACCTCTAAACAGTCTGTTGTAGCATAAAGAGTTCTCTCCAACAAATCTCCTCAAAAGAGCAGTATAAAAGAAGTCATTACTTCTTCCAAATTTAACAATTTCTGTCTGCTGAGAGTTTGAAGTGTTTTCAATTTTTATTTTACTTTCTAGCTAAGAATAATTAGAGACTCGTTTATTAATTAATATTATATAGTTATCCAGGTTTGTTAGGGTTGAATATTTGCAAGAAAAGTCCTAAATCTAATTAGAATATAAAAAAATACCAAGTTTTATCAGTACTCAAACTCAATTCATAGATATGATAGGAAGATACACTACTGTGGTATCACAAGATTCATTGGCAATGTTGAAAATATATTTATTTTTAGATGCATAGATGACATTTAACTTAATTAGCTGGATCTTTATTTTCTATTGTTGTTTTTTTTCTAATCTTTATTTTCTTACTGCTTAAAATGTTAACTTATCATTTTCTGAACATCAACAATATCCACATATGTAAAAGTGATAATAAAGATCAAACCATATTAACATAAATAGATAGGAATTTTCACTTCAAATTAAGATTCACATAAACAAAATATAAAATGCAGTGCCTGTTTGGATAAAAATTGCAATATTTATAATGCAGAGTGGTATTTTGTATTAAATTGTTTTGTATCAATACAATTATTCTAGTAATATTTTTTTACTCCAACAAATATATAACATTCGGAATGAGACTAAGCAAACAAATTGAATGTGATTCTCTGTTTATACGTTTACTAATTACTTTTGAAATGACAAATTTTATTAAACAAGAATAGATATTGCATTCTATTTGATAATATTGAACAAAAAGTTTTATTTTTTTTAAAGCAGAAATTTACTTCATATTACATTCGAAAACTCTTCATTTTAAAGTTGATGAAACATTCAAAATTATTATTTAATTATTATTTAAAAACAAACACATTTACTTTATTAAACACTTGAAAGTAAACATTTATGTTAAGATATGAGGGTGTTAATACATTACAATCAAATTAAAAATGATGTGTTTTCCTGATGGGGTTCTAGTTGTATTTTAATATTGGACTATTACCATCATCTAATATGTGTATTGAATGTCTTTAGAAAAATTTTAACTTTATTTAAATATTTCAAATACATGCAACTGTTAGTAATAGCACATCAAACAGGTAAGTTCTAAAGACATTCAATATGCATATTAAATGATGGAAATAATCCAATATAAAAATACAACTTAAAGATGAGTTTTAATGGTTTAAAAAAATCCTTATTTAGACTAATAGTTTTAACATGCACTCCAATATGTAATATATAGGGGTTTGAACTCAAAACACATGTCTTTGTATGTGATCAAGTCTATCAGCAGTATGAGATAGCATGGATAGTTGAGAGTCATGTGAAAGTCTGAGTTCAAACCTCATATATATTAATAGTTTTAAAATGGACTTTTACTACTTGTATAAAAAAAAATCCTTCTGTGATTAATGTTTGTACAAAAAAACTACATGAAATTTAATTCAGTTTATCTTAACAATAAATACTCTTTAAATCATATTCTTTTCTCATAGTAGACATTTAACATTTACTTTTAAACAAACAATTTAAAAGCTATTAATAAGCTCATTAGAGTTGAAATGATTAATATGATTTATATTTGCATATATACGGGTGGTGTTTCACGCATAAAATCATTTAAATGATCTCATGATTGATAATAATAAATAAAGTAAAAAATATACGTTTTAAAACAGAATTTTAGTATTAAAAGTATGAATAATTAAAACAAGAGATTTAACAATGTAATGAACACAATTTTGCATAAATAAACCATTTGTTATTTTACATTATTATATAATAAATATTAACATGTTATCATTCTAATGATAAATTCTAGAAGTCATTTAATTATAATTTCTTTTATGAAAAAAAAAAAACTTCAATGTGCAAATGACTTATTCAGTATTACTTTCTGTAAAACAAATTAAATTTAGATTTTTTTCTCAATAATTTATACGAAAATTAAAAAATTAATTCCAAATTATTCTTCATTTTACACACACAAAAAACTCTTAGTTTCTCCATGCTAAATGTATTCCTTTTTGTAAAATACAGTTATAAAAAAATCTTACCAAAAAGATTGTCTTTTCAATATAATTTTTTTTTAATAATATTACAAATATAAAATTTCAATTGTTGAAAATGTTTTTAACTATATTCACCACTTTCAATTATATTATCACCTTTCCTTGCATTTTTTCTATTTTTTATATCTGAAATTGCATATTGCAATTCTTTTATCAAGTGTGATGCTATATTGCATTAGCACTGCAGTCAGATTTAAAGCTCTTGATTTTTGTCTACTTGTATCATTTATTTTATGGTTTTGAAGCAATAGCAATAATGAAATTTGATTTAATTCCAACCACAATTTTCAAATATTCATATTTTTAAGTGAAAAGTCATATTGTTGCTTCACAAAAAGGCACTTAAAATACATGTTTACTTTGTCTTTTGACAAATGTAACTTTATACATAATTTATTTGCTTCAATGTTTTGCAGTAAGTATGTTATATATATCCACTTTTTATTTGAAAATATTTTTCTTAACAAAAATTAATCATTTAAAAATTTGCTAATGAGAAATCGAAGTACTTACTCTCAACTATGAAACATCTAATGTTTAAATGAAAGATATCCACTTCAAAAATGTCACTTATTTTTTGGTGTTTTTTTTATATTTTTAAGTGGAAATTTATTATTTAAAAAAAAAAAAATTTCTTTCCTCTAATATATTCTGTAATAAAATTCATTTTATTGTGAGAAATTTAGTGAAAAAAGTTTTTTCATTTAAATATATATTTTTTATACTGAAGTCTAAAAATAAAGTCTTTTGATTAATTATTTAATTCTGTTTTATTTGCAAAAACTGATATTTATTTTTAAGATTGCTTTTCATTTTTAATTTTCGTTTGAAATACTTTTTTTTTTTCAAAAATATAACCATTTAATAATGAATAAGTTTTTTTGTTAAAAAATAGAACAGAAAAAAGAAACAATACAATTGGTATTAAAGAAAGATCTGTGGAAAAAACCAAGATGAGAATGAATAAGCAATAAAAAAAATTGAAAAATAATTAATATTAAAAATATTATATTAAATGAAATCAGAACAAGACAAATGGAATAGTACAAAAATATAGATTATGTCTCAAAAAAGATTAATGAAGTTGGATACTACTAGGAAAAAAAACTCCAAAGAAGAGTTGGAAAAAAAATGGAGAAAATTCAATGAAAGCAAATTGTGGGAAAATTTACATGGACTAAGAGAAAGACATGGCAAATGTAATTCAGTTATCATAGAGTATCTGTGATTTGATGAGAAAAACATTTTTGACATTGCACTCGGTGACTATAACAAAAATTATATAGACATTTTTAACATTAATTATAATTTCTGATACAATTCTTCAGGAGTCCAGTATTTCACAAAATTATACTTTTGAGTAAAAAAGTTGGTCCATTAAATTTCCCTTTCAATTTTTATATAAAAAAAATACTATAAAGTTATCAATTCAAATTCATTGATTGGTTTTCACTGATAATCTAACAGTATTCATACCAGTTTAGAATGTGCTCTTCACTATTTTGGTTTCTAAGAACCCCTAACACCAGCGCTGACACAAACAAGTGCTAAATGAAGTCAGATATGACTGTGCACCATTGAAACAAAATGTTCCATTACTCTACATATTAAGTTAAAAAATAACAATTTCCATCAAAAATCCAATAATAAACATACAAATTTACAAAATTAAGTTTAATCAAAAAAAATCAGATATCTCTAGATATCAAAATATCAAACATTATTAATTATGAAATGATACCCTCCCCCAATAAAGTCATATGACTAAAGATCAAATTACTATGGCAATCAAATATGAAAAAAATTATTTTGCAAAATAATATGGGATTATTACTTTCTAAATAGTGACTATTATTAAAAAATCCCACAAAAATGTTAGCATACTCATATGACCAAAACAAAGAAAATCAAATGCCTCTAGACATCAAAATATTAAACCTGTTCATCATTAGGAAATGATCAATAAAATAAGCATAAATCAAATTTTCAAAAACAATATTTAGCAAATATTAGTGATTAGCAAATATATCAATAAGTAGAAAAATTGTCAGTGTAATCATATGACCATTAGATCAAATTATTACTACAATCACATATATAAAAGAAAGCAATATTTTGTGACTATTATTAATAAATGGTCATGAACAAAAAAATCAAATCCCTCTAAAAATCAAAATATCAAACATATTAGGAATTGGGGCAAGTGGAGCAGCTTCATCATGTGACCACTACTGCCTCACAAGAAAAACTATTTACTATCAAAATTAAATAATAGTGAAATATTTTACTTTGATAATATGGCAGCAACCACGTGCTCAAGTTAACATAAAAACAACAGCCAAAAGAATAATTGCATAAATTAACAGAATAAGAAATGTGCTTAAGTTAAAATATTTTAATACTATAATTAACCAAAAAAATACAATAAATACAGATAAAAAAGTTCCAATTTAATGTGTGAAAACACATGCACTTTACTTTTAAAATATTGCTATAACCATGTGCTCAAATTAATGTAAAACTGTCAAATGAAAGAAAAATTGCATGAACTATCACAAGAGGAAATTTGCTTAAGCTAAAATACTCTAATATTATAATTAACAAAAAAAAATACAAATTCCACATAAAAAGCTACAATTTATTATCCATAATCTAATGTATTTTATGTTTAAAATATTGTGGTAACCATGTGCTCAAGTTAATGTAAAACAGCAGCTAAAAGAGAAATTGTATGAACTAACACAAGAAGAAATGTGCTTACTTAAAAATTTTCTAATATTATAATTAAATTTTTAAAAAATAATAAAAAAAGTTCCAATTTATTGTGTGTAAACTCATGCATTTTACTTCTAAAATATTTTGGAACCATGTGGTTGAGTTAATGTAAAAATGGTAGTGAAAAAAAAAAATTGCATAAATTATCACAAAAAATGTGCTTAAGCTAAAATATTCTATTATTATAATTAACCAAAAAGACACAATAAATCCTCATAAAAAATATGCAATTTATTGTGTATAAGGTAACACATTTTACTTTTAAAATGTGGCAATAACCATTTTCTTGCATAAACATGAGAAAAATTACATAAACTAATACAAGAAGAAATATGCTTAAGCCTTAAAATATTCTAATATTACCATTAACAAAAAAAAAATACATAAATCCATTTTATCAAAAATAGTTCTGAATTTTGAACAGCAAATGAACCATTTTTAATCTATTTTTAAAAGTTCAAATTTAATCTGGTAAAACATTTTACTTTTAAAATATGAGGCAGAACAAGAACATGTGCTGGGGTTAATATAAAAATGGCAGAAATAAAATATTGGACAAACTAAAGCATTTTAATTTTACAATTAATAAAAACAATAAATCATTTTTTTTTTCTTACCAAAAAGTGAGTAATATTATGTGCCTCATTATCACATGTAGTTACAAAAAAAAAAAAAAAGGAATTAAAAAAACACCAACACTGATTGCATTTGATTTCATAATATCATAGTCATCTCAAAGCATCAAGAGTTTATCCTTGATCACATGAGAGTGATGCCCTTATGGGCTCTTGAAATTTAACCTATCTACATAGTTACTTGTATATTTTTCTATCTATTACTTTTTCAATAAACAAATGGACATGAAAACACATACTAAAAATATTTAGATTCTATTAATACTTAAAAAATTATAAATTAAAAAATAATAATTTAATCAAGGAAACAAAACATCTTTCAAAAAAAATCCAGTCGACAAACAAACTAACATTAATTATATTTCTAGAAACTTAAAAAAAAAAAAAAATCTGTATATGTTTTTATTAATATGTGTTTCTATATTCATTTGTTGATTCAAAAGTAACTTCAATGTTAAAAGACAGAAAAGTATAGAGATAATTATATGGACGGGTTTAAATTTCAAGAGCTCATAAGGACATCGCTGTATCATGTGATCAAGTATGAATCCTGCTGTTTTGACTATGATGTCACAAAATCAAATATGAGTAGCGTTTTTTTTTTGCTTACATTTTTTCTTAACTAACAAGTGAGAATAAGGCAAACAATATTATTCGCACTTTGATAAGAAAAAAAAATCCGATTTATTGTTTTTTGTTAATTGTACAATTAAAATGCTTTAGTTTATCCAACTTTTCTTTAAATCAATATAGATTTGAAGTATCATAAGTTTAAAAAAATCTTCATTTACTTGCCTTAGCCTATAAATTTCAATTTCTGGGGGGGGGGGGGTCTCCCACACATATATAGTAAGATATTTACAAATTTAAATATGTTTTTAAAAAAAATTGTAGGTTCTTAGAAAGACATCTGCAGATAATTAATAAAACTCATATTGGAATTTTAAATTGTTTAAAAAAAAAAGGGAAGAAAAGATAATAAGCTAAGAACAATGCTTGAATCTGACTCTGTTTTAAAATAAAGTTGAAATTCTTAGAAAGATCTGGGTCAGCAAATTAAGAGAAGTAAGATTGAACTTCTATATAGATTTTAAAAATACTAAATTAAGAACAATACTTGAACTAGGGAATGAGGCTTTTAACAAAGAAAGAGGCCAAGGGTTTTATTTTAGACTCCAGATGAAATTATAGCTAATCTTCAAAAATGTTATACACATATTTTATACCTGATAGGGGGGTAGACAGAGTTTGTATAAAACTCAATTTTTTGTAATCAGGATTCTGTCTTTATTATTTATATATTGTTAATGTTGCCAGTCAAAAGACAAAATGAAGTTTGGCAACTAAACAAAGGCCAGTTGCTGTCTGCCTTGTAGGAATAGGTCTACAGCTATGGATTAAACAAGTTGCCAGCCCAGGAAAGGAAGATGAACTAGATCATTCATGTATAGCAGTGCCTGACACCATGGAAAGGACTCACCAAGGAAGATATCGGTAATATTCAACTGTAGAGCTCTTTGACTAAATTTATTAATCAATTATCTAAAAGTTAAGCTAGCTAATCTGTAATGTGCACAAATTTCTAAATCTTAAAAAATGTTATAATTAAAAGCTAATTTAAATTGTTAAAATATCATGTTAAACTTTTAAAATAATACCTGTAAACTTGCTTGTCTTTATTTAAATCAAATACTAAACTCGTAATGCTTGTTAAATAATAATTTTATTCAGTTATTATTCCATTACTTGCTAATCTGCAGTCATGGCTATCTTATTTTTTTTATATATGTTTATTTTATAATTTATACTATGCCCAGATCATAAGGGAGATTGATTCTATGAATAAAATTTGGGGAGATGATTAGAAGCTCTCATAATTCAGTAATGTCGCTCTTTAGCACACAGACATAAATCTCCACTCCGAAAACCTAAATATATCCGTTAAGCTTATTATTGTTACTAGAATCAGGTCTGCACTTTAATAAGATAATTAGTTAATAAACATAAGAATGAGTTACAAAGCATATTATAAGTATTGCTTAAGTCCCAGATATGCTTTATCTCTCCTTTGAGTTATAGTATAAACTATGCAGATTTGTCAACAAATATGATTACTTTAAATATCCTTTTAGCATTTTTAAAACTGCTAATTCATGAACTAGTGTAGAGTAGTTTCATGGACCAAAACTATACAATTTGCATACATTAAATTTAATAGTTTATATTATATTTAGTGTGACAGGTGTGTCTTTAGGAAGTGCATATGCACATTTATGCCTTGCTGTATGTTTATGTATATAAATAGGCTTCTGATTTAATGTCAACCCATTCTTTCTGAGTTCAGGCAGCTCTCTTTAGAACTGAAACATGAGGGTCCAAGTTGTTATATAAGCTGCTCCGATCACCGAACTAAATGTTCTCATAATTCACAGCAAGTCGTACGGTCCTCGGGAACTGCTTACCCGGTAAGAAATATCATGAGTAATGGCACATTCAAGACACACACATTTCTAATAATTTATATATATTGTACAGGATAGAAAATCCATCATTTTTTTTTTTTTATATTTTTAGTATAGTTTTAAAAAATGTCTTTGATATAGCTTTACTTAAGGGTTCATAGATGAGTTGTTAGTGTTATTGTTATTAATTGTTTTATTGTTATTTAGTTCAGGTTTATTTATTTATTATGATATACTTTGTTTTAAGATGGATAATTGTGATGGCAATATATATGTATAATTACGAGTGAGTATTTATTATAGATATTAGCTATAATATTTAAATTACCAATTCTAATTTAATTGTATTTTGTTTTAAACAAAGTGTTTTAAAATGTTATATTATTGTTATGGTTATTTATCTGTTTATTTACTTAATAGATTGTCAAAATATTTTTTTTTTTGTGATATAATAATTTTTTTATTTTTTTATTAAAATATTTTAAACTGCTAAACAATGCTGTTGGAGATCTTAAAATCAGCATGGGATTTTATGGAGCGAGAGATCGTGAGCTTTTAAAAAAACTATTGTTATTGACTAACTAACTAAAAAAGAAAAAAGAAGTTATGACTGTTGTCGGTCATTTTCCAAACAAATTATTATTCAAAATTTGATTACAAAACTTATAGTATAAAGGATAAATACTAAAAATGATTGGCTGATTATAATATTATCATTGCCGGGCTTTCTGCCTCCTCTATATGCCAATATATATCGCCATTGGAATCTTGTAAAACATGGAATCTAAAGTAAACAACGGTTACCAATAAATAAAAAAATGGCTATTAGTTTTTTTAATAATATGAATAAATCATATTATGCCTATGGAATGTCTTCTTAATTTAAAATAATAGTTAACTCAATAGAATATGTAGTCAAACATCATGAAAACAACTGGAAACGAATCTACTGATTTAATAATATGTACATATTACAACCTTTCTTCGAGCCATTTTAGGATGAATAAATATTTAAAGTGCTGGAAATAATTGACTGTTTTAAAAAGCATGGGGACATTAATGGTAACTTTAAATTTATCTTTTTTTTAATTGTCTATTTTATTCTAAAAAAAAAAAACATTTATTGTAGTTTTATAAAGCACATGCAAGTGAAACATTTAAAAACTCATTTGTAATTTTTTTTTTTTTTTAAATGTTAAAAATCTTAAGAATGATAATAGTCAATTTTATATATATTCGTTTATTTATATTAAAACCATTTTATAGTTTAAATTACACAAATGTGATGTAATTATGGGTATATATAATTTTTTTTTATCCTTATTTCATTTGCATTTGCATACCGGTGTATTAAATAATGAATGTCTTTTATCAGTTTAAATTGAAAAGCAATAAAGTATATTTCATTGCATAGGAATTAAACAAACATACAAACTTATAGAATTAACATTTATAAATAATATTGTTTAATAATTATCTTAGTTTGTTAATTCTTACTTCCACAAACTGATTGAACTTATTCATGTCCACTAATTATTACAGTTAAAAAAATATTTAATATTCCAAACTTGTGTGCATTATATCTTAGTGCCAATATTTCATATGCTAGTCATTATCTATATTTATATTTCAGTCGATTGACTTTTAAATTTATTTGTTGGTTCAGACATTACTTATTATTTTTTTAGGTTAAAATTATGGTTATAACTTTAATCAACTTTTGTGAAGTTTTTATCTTGGTATTACTAGTTGTAAAATAGCCTTAGTATGTCAGGCCTTATTTATTATAGTTATTATTATTGTGCTGGATGGAACAAATGAATTTCTCATTTGTATTGCAATTGTCCATGAGTTGATAGTACTTATGTTAGCAGTGATAGTAATCACATATTTCTAGATACTTATTGTTGTTGTTTTTCAGTGAGCTTCTCCATATATTTTATTGATGCACTGAGATAAATGTCCAGGCATCTTCTTTTGCCTCAAATGTAGGTGTTATTTTGGAAGCCACTATATTTATGATATATCTATGCTAGTTGCACCGTGGAGTCTTATTTTTGAATCTATCACTTATGAGATTTAATTAAAACTGAATTTTTCACTATAGTAGGTAAGGTTGCATGTATTTAAATATGTAATATCAAGTTGAGTTTATTTGAAGGATGTGATTCCTTTAGAATGCTTAGTTATACTAGTGCTTTAAAATATAAGAATGTCTGTGTTTTGTGCTATCATGAGTTGTAATCATTCACAAACTAACCAACACTATTTTATAATTGTAAATGTATAAATTTTAAAGCATATGACTAGTTGGTATAATCCACACATGTTACTTATATTATGATCATTTAGAATTTCTCCAATGGAAGTGTCAATCACTTAATTCTTTTAAAATGTTTATTTAAATGATTTATATTATGTGACATTGAATTAATAACTTATTTATATGTGTGTGTATTTATGCCATTACACAAATCCAAAAATTACAATTTTGAAATAAAGTTATATCATTTGTTTATATAAAATAATGATTTTGAGTTTTATTTGAGATTTCTTAATTTATTTATTTTTTCTTTATTTTAGTACATCAATTTCAAACCAGAAAATATAAAAGTATTAAAGTCTTAGTAATGTCAATTGAATAAATATATTTTGGATTCAATAAAATTCCTTTTGTTCTAAATTATGTTTAGTATATACTTAATTGTAAATAAAATTAACCCTGAGAATTAATTAATAATGTATTATAGTCAATGCTCTATATTATTAAGTAAATTTGTATAGCTAGCCGAAATAACAGTATATCTTTAGTAAGTTAATGATTAAATTTGATGCTACATATAGTATTTTCAATTACAATTATCATCCAACAACTTGTGACAATTTCTTTTCTCAGTATATGTGTGATATATTATAATCATACCCCATTCCATTACAATTAAAACACAACATTATGGGCAAGAATATTTAAGTTCACTACAGGTACAAAACTACATTCCATTACAATTGTCATCCAATGTTTGGAGCATTATTTTCTTCTTATATGATAACTTTCCATTACAATTGGTACCTAAATGTGAGGCTTAATTCATTATGATTTGTTTACGAGGATGGAGTATAATACAGTTATATAATTTTCCATTACAATTGGCACCAACGTTTTGGGCCTTCTTTCTTCATATGTGGATATTTTCATTTGAGATCATTTAGATTACATATTATCCATTACAATTGACGCCACAATGTGGTCGGCATTATATGTTCATCAACGTACTATTACAATTGGCTTTCCCAACAATTGGGCCATTTCAATTGGTGACAGGCATACTATTACAATATATATTCTAACCATGCCAGTTGCATATTCACTTCCGGGCAATATAGTATTAAATAAAATGGGTTAGCTCAGTTACTGATTATGTTTGGTTAAATGCAAATAATTGATAAATAAAAATATCCTGCATTATATTAAAACATTCTACTAGCAAAATAATGAATAGGTTCAATTTATAAAATAAATAGATAAATATTTATTATATCATGAGACTTGGAAGTGAAATACAGGTGACAAAAAAGATTACATTGAGCCAATATCCCACAGGATACTATCTCAATGACATAAGAACACTATCCCCCCTATTACTATCTCAAATAAATAAACTTATAGTATTCTTACAACTTTAATAAATCCTACTCATTAAGATTATTCTAATAATTAAATCTTAATCTTTTATTTATAATAATTTAGCTCAATAAAATCTCAGGTTCATAAAACTATTCTAAGTTAATTAAAATCACGGTAGTAAAACATGATAAGGGATTTTTATGTCATACTCTACTACGCTTAACTAATAATAATAATCATAAATAATAATAACATTCTTCATTGGATGGACTAAATTTTATGTACCTTTCTTCACTATAATTTATTACCATAATAAAATAATAAAATACTATAATATAATCTTTATCTTCCTATAATAACATGATAAATGTGTGGTAGCATTTGATAATCTGAAAAATATATGTGTGGCAACAGATAGCATATAATTCGATGTACTATTATGATAACTAATTTATGACCATAAGATAATATAAAAATGTGATTTCTTAAATAAATAAATTCCAAAAAAAATATTCAAATTCTTAAAATAATACTTTATTTATTTCTGTGCAAAAAATATTATTGTTTGATTCTATTATTCTGGATGTATCATGCGTTTTAATGGAAAAGAAACAGTATAAACACACAAATTATGAAATAAATTTAACAAAGTTTTATTATAACAATAAAATAAAATAATAATTTATTTACAATATTTAACCTGGATATCCTCAATTTTCACCATTATACATTTCTATTCAATTATAGTTATTAAAAACAATAGATAATCCATTTGTCTTCATTCTGACTTAAAATAATAATAATAAAACAATACAATTTTATTTATCTTTTTGTGATCAATCTTTATGATAAAATTATATTTCTTTATACTTATTTGAATATATTGTATCTTGACTTATTATTTCACTATGCTTCCTTTTAAAACATCCATTGAAACATAGTACAGAAAACACAAATAACAATATAATCGAGAGTATGGATCTTTTAAAAATAAACAATTTTCATTTTGCAATGTTGAAAAATACTATATAAAATATCTACTGTTAATTTTATTACTAGAATATGTGAACATCGTTGTTTACTATATTATGAATATTAAATACAATACATCCTATTTAATATTACTCTAATACTGAACAGCTGTAATCGTTGATGTATTTCCTATCATTTAAAAATAAATACAAATTGTACCTATACTTATTGTTTATATCATTTTGCTTTATAACATTATATCTTAAAAATATGCAATACTCATTAAAAAATGAAATAAAATATTTAAAAGTTATTTAATATTTCAAAAGCAACTTTTCTTTACATATTTTACTCCTGAAATTTATTTTATTTTCCAAAATAAAAATCTAAAAAAAACATATTTTATGATTCTTTTTCTTTTGGATCCGTTGGATTTTCAATTCCAATTTGCACAAACTACACTTCTTCTTACAAGTAAATGAACTTATCTTATTCAGACAATAGCATATCTTAAACTCTAAATTATCTATTATTTTTTAAAAAATATACCATATTGTGCGATGTAGTTACTTTGGAAATCTAGATAGCGAATAGATGTGTAGGCTTAGGAAAGAAAAACTAGAGTATAACTCATAGCACACATCGGAGAAAAATACCATGGCACAGTGTATCTATAAGAAATAGAGGCATGACCTATTCTGTCTAATGTCCTCCAATACTAACAATGATGTCAAAGCTATTCCTTCAGCTTTATTGAAACATCAATACTAAAAAATAGTCACTGCTCACAAATAAATATACACCTACAGGGCTTTGTTAACTGTATTGCATATCTACTAATATTACAAAATATTATTCATATTCCCTTATTACATCCTACCTTAATATCATCTCTTGGGTTCATGTTCATAATATTACAACCAAATCACTATCTTACCATTATTTCCTAAAAGATTTATCAAATCTTACATCGACAAATAACTAACTTGCATATTCATAATAAACAAAATTCAATTATAATTAGAGTGATCTCACTAATCCACAAAAAAAGACTGCTTTACTTTCTGATTCTATATTCTAAACACATACAAACTAGTCATATAAATACGTTGAGCATCCAATAATATGAAAGTTTTTAAAAGAATCACAAATATTCATCATCATGTTGTGTTATATTACTAGTATAAAATTATAGTATGCACATTCCCAAAATAAATCCTAATCTCATAATTTAAATGTGTTGTACAAATGCGTTTGCACATAATTCAACATTTATACTTCCATACATTATAATTTATAGACAATCTGCAAAAAAGAAAACAAAAAAATACATCATAAAATATATCAATATTCATTAACTATTACCAAGTGATATCGACTTGTCATCACTTTTGCAGCCTTTATTTTCATCAATTAGATACAACATTGCTTACATGAAACACATCCATACTTTTATTTAAATGTTCTTATTTAAATTATTAAATTATTCTACTATAAGATTATAATATTATCAATAAATTAATATTCATGTTCCTACTCTTATGAACCAAAAAATAATTACATTTTAAAAAAATAATAAATAAGTCAAAAACCATATTTACGTAAATTTTCAGCTAAGACGAATGTTTTTTCATAAGTTCAAATATTTCTCTTTTCTTTCTCAAAAGTTTTTTTTTTTTTAAATATTCTCCTAAGAGCAATTTTTACAATTCCCCATTGCTAAGTTTTCACTTGCTTGACGATGAATAAGACAAAACTGTTTCCGGCAATGAGCGTGTACTCCTTCCGGTACGAAAATCTCAGATTTTTTAAAAAATGAATAATAAAAAATAATACGTCTGAAAAAAATCTTGAAAAATTAAATAAAATAATCATCGATCCATCCTGGAAAAGTTTATAGAATAATAGTTTATATTTCTATTGTCCAGTATGATGATTATTAAAATCATAATAAAATCATAACATTTAAAAATAATTTCGTGAAGCTACTATCCTAGAATATTCCATATCGGTGTAATGATGCATCATGTCCCATTGGCTTAGCTAGAACTATCTGGATAAACTTTTTGCACAATATAACATATTTCCATAATTCTATATTTTTATTTACTCATGTATTCCTTTTCTTTGTAGGTTTCTTCTTTAGGAAAATTTTTTGCTATTTATTACCTATTTTTAGCAGTTTCATTCTTGTCTTAAAATTCAGATTTTTAAGCAATTTTTAATGAACGTGTATAAGCTATATCCTCAGGTTTTATAACATATGCTTTTGTAAATATTTTCCATTAGTCTTTACATAAAATAATTTCTTGCGAATATTTATAATGTTTTCCCTTCAAAAAGGATATAACATTTCTTTCTATAGCATTGTTTCCATAAATTATTATATAATATACTTATCATATTACCTATTAATCTTGGACAAGACTACATTGCTGTTATATTAAATTAATGCGTACTTCACTTTTAATCGGCAAATAGCTTTTCTATTAAGCTTCCTGTACAATGTCCACAATAATAATTTATTTACTGGAATAGTCCTCTTAGTTAATATTATTAATATTATATTCACAATTATTATACTTATTTTTAAAATTTCCACTAAATACATTTTACTTATCAGCATTTCTGATGAATACTCCTGGTAAAAGAACTTTTAAAAATTAGCAATGCATATTAAAATGAAGTTATTAAAATATATTTATTTTATACTCTCTTTGCAAATACTTTAAAATAAATGTCCTATTAGTTTTGCAAATAAATTGTACGAGAGCACTAAAAAATTGACTAAAATAATAAAAATTTAAAATTACTATCACCTCGATAGCTACTGATATCGATCACTGACACATTTGATCATGCCTGACACCCCCGTGCAATGGTATTTATATCCTATAAAATACCTCATCCTATTGGTGGATTCTTATTTTTCATTTGATATCAAATTTGCATATTGTTACATTCTTACACAATTAAATTTCAAAAAATAAAATATGACGCATTATAACTTTAAAATATTATTTAAAATATTAATTTTAAATCAATTATTATACTTTACTAAAATAAATTAAACACTTTTAAAATGACTTTTAAAACAATATTTAATAAGTTTATCCTACCTTTAATATTTAATTTATCTATCTTATTTTAAAACAAAATATTTAATTTTTTATTAACTGTACTCATCTTATAACACTATTTTAAAACATACAATAGCTAACTTAAATATTTTCCCTTATGATAGGCAAATAAATACATTCAATTCTATAATGCAATTTTTTAAAAATATTTTGAACTTTACTAATCTAAATACTAGCAAGCATGTGTATATAATCATATATTATACAAGTCACATGACTGATATAACTAAGAGACTATATCCGATTTTCTGTCTGGGAATAAATAATAAATCGCAACACTTGTCATATTAAATAAAATAATACAATAATACAAAATTTGGAAGAATAATTTAGAAAATATAGAATTAAATATAACTTTTACTACCATAAAACTTACTTTTAAAATATATGATATTAATTATAATTATTAAATATAATTTATAATTTTAAATATAACATTTATTTAACTATAAGTTTAAGACAATTAAAATTGAACTTTTTAAACACACTTTTAAATATTTATAGCTGCATTATTTATTATGGCCAGCTTTTGCAACCACATGTAATAATATTTTTAGCTTTACTTAACTATTTTAAGGTTATTCATTATAATTTTATGCATTACGTATTTTATTCAGCCTCAAATTGTCTCTTTAAGATATTATTAATACAATATAACTAACACATCAAGAGAACATATTCTAAATTTAAAATTTTTGAATAATTTGCTGTGATGAGCTGATTTTGACCTATAGAAAAGGGCACAATATATAACACAGTAGTATCTGAAGTCATACAACAAAGCTCCGGTTCATCCCTCCATAATGTTAAGAATGGTTCAGCATTGATCTGAATCTGTAATCTAGTTAGGTATATAATAATCTGCATAGAGAGCACATTAATGGTCAATATGCATTGGTGGTCGAGAGGTTAGTGGTAGCTGCTTTACAAGCAATTGTCCCGGGTTAGCGGGTTCGTTTCCCGGCTGATGCTATGACACATGAGAAAAAAATGCAATTGATCATAGATGATAATGATGTTAAAATTGTTAATAAACTCATTTTATAATAAAATATTAAACTAATTCTAAATGCATAATGATTAGATTCTGTAATGACTGACTCATCATTATTGAGAACACCTGTGAATAAAATCAATGCACTTGTTATTAATTATTTTTGTAAAATGAATCTGTCAAATTAAACTTTATTGAATTATAATCTGATGTAGTATCTTTTTCAAATCTGCTGCAATTCCCTCTATATCTCACTAATTTAGTTTATATTTCATTAGAATACAAATAGGCTTTATCTAATTAGCCATAGACGTGTGTGTTTAGTTATTTATGTAGTAAATTAGTCATTTATTCCCTGAGTCTCATGTTCCATCCTTTACTACTGCCAGCACATAAACTAAGAGACCGAGTGTGGCCTCATGTATGTCATTCATAGGGTAGTAAATCTTGGAGCATTGGTGAAGGAGCTTGCAATTGGATTTGAGGTCTCAACTCCTCATCTAGATCAGCTTGGAATAATTTGCCAAAACTCTGGATTTTGTTGCGTGAATGTATAAATATGACTGTTACAATATATGTGTTTAGTTTTTTTTTTTTTTAATTACTATATATATTGGGTTAAGTTGTTTGTTAATACATTATTAACAATTTATAATATAAATTTTTATTCACAGGAATGAGCTAAATTTTTTCTCATAGCAAACCATTATAATCCCTTGCCTTTTACATGCTTTTCTTGCTTTGTGATGAATTTTGGGGGCCCAATTGATCTTGCTAAGTGGATAACAGTATATTTAGTTAATATAATAGAAAATATAAACAAAAAAAAAAAATACTGATTTGTTCTTTCATACTTTTCCTATCAAAAGCTATTATTTTTTAGAATGATTACAAAATACATGATAATATTCAATAAAGCAAGTCACATATAAACACGGCATTGCTTTTATAAGCTTGTATTTACAAAAATGTAATACAGATAGTTTATTTAGAGCAAAGTTATCTCTTCTCCCTAATTCTCAATATTAAAATAAGAATTCACTTGCTAGTTTTAGATTTGAGATGCTAATATATGTTAAGGAATGGTGATCACTCGGAAACTAATATCAATGATAATCAAGTTGTTGTTATTATTTTTCTAGGTATAAAAATAAATTGACTCAAGCAATTAAAAAAATGGTATTCATATCAAATGTTTGTTTTTTTTATTTTTATTTTAAAATATGTAAATAGTGACTTATGGAAATCCTAGTGAATTTTAAAATAATCTGCATTCAAGATTGAATAAAAAAATATTATTCATGTAAATTCTAATGCATGTTTAAATTACAAATCTGATAGGTATAAAAGTTTAGACATGTTCCTAATTTTATATGAATAACAGAAGCTATCACTTGATAAGGGGCTGGATTTACAGTTTCCTGGAAGTATTACTAACTTAAATGAAAAGTTAACTATAAGCTCAGTACATTAAGATTTATAATACCTCCCCTAAATGAAGAAGTTATATTGTAACCGCATCTTTGTCTTTACACTTAGCACTAGACATATAACTTGAAAGACAGCATTAGTTTGCAACAACATTTAATTTCATTAATTATTAAAGGAGCACAAGATAATTAAAAAGCAAGAGCTGCTCAGAATTTGGGATAAGATTTCTAGATAGCAATATCATGTTATTATTTGAATTAATAGTCATACTTCCAATTGCATTTTTCAAAAAGAAATATTGAAATTCGCCATTTTGAATAATAAGAATATTAACAAATTATCAGTAAAGTAGAAAAATTGAAATTTTCACCTATAAATTAAATAAATAATGCATATAAAACTACCCTATCAGAGCACAGCATTCTTTAGCATAAATCAATTTATAATATTTCCTTTTTAAATAAATACCTTAAAAGCTTATCAATTATTTTTTATCACGAAAGAAATTATGATTATTTATATAATTGTCAGTGAAGACTTTCAATTTTATAAAAGTACTATTGCACTGACTGCAATAATGTACAACTGTTATGGAGTAAGCATATATAAATAACAAATAGATTAATTGAAAACTTCTACCACCATCCTTTCTTTCCCATACCCACAAATGATATTTAACATAGCCAATTTTAAATTACTGAAACTAACTGAAAATGTCCAATTATTATTTTTTTTAAAGAAATTGTTCATTTTCATCAAATTTAAATAAATATTTTTTTAGAAAAAATAATTTAAAAGGTTTTAAATCTTACCTGTTTACATAAACCCTAATCAGTATTATTTAATTTAAAAGTAAAGATAAATAGTTAAAAAAAAAAAATTAATGATCCATGATAAATAGTAATTAAAATTTCTGAGATTTCAAAACAGAGAAGTATAATAATTGTTTTGAAAATTTCATACAAATTATAAGGAGCAGTGAAAGATACTCACATACAAATCTCATATAGTCAAAGATGAGAAACGTATAATTAGATAAGACGTTTGTCAAAACAAATCAAAGGAATGATGGTAACCACCTGACCATAAGGAAGACGTCACTGACATTTAATCTTATAACAAGTAAACATTGATTAATGATGGGGATAAAAAAGATTAGTTTTATTTACTATTTAATTAGCAGTAGACGTTAAAACTTTTTCATAATATTTTTTAAAAAAAGTTTGTAATAAGTTAATGGCGGTTTAATTTATAAAAAAGTTAACAGTATGCTACTTTCAATCCTAACAATAGAAGTTGAATATGTAATCTATTGTAGCATATTCCTTTTACTAATCTAAGGTGAGTTTGATTATTCTGGATTGTCAGAATTTTGATTGACACCATCAAAACTGCATCACTTTAATGGGGAAAAAAATATTGCAGCAACTTTGATATCCAGATAATATGAAAGTTAAAAATAAAAATTCATTAAAAAAAAATTGAAAATGCAAAAAATGAGGGTTTAAAATTGATCAGAAATGATTTTCTTTTAGCTGAAAACAATCAAAATCACTATAATCTAATGTAAATATTTGAAAACCATGCACTCTTCACAAACCTGGGAGCCTAATTGTAAGTATAGAGGATTTGAATCTGAGTTCAAATCCTCTATACTTACAATTAAGCTCCCAAGTTTGTGAAGAGTGCCTGGTTTTCAAATATTTACATATCAAGCTTGTATCCTGTCCATCCCTCTTATATGTATTTAAATGGATACGGTCCTATACATGAGGGGTCAGAGTGACTTCAGGTCAACATGAGCATGGCAACAATATTAGCATCAGCATGGGATTTGAGTTTTCATCATCAGATTTTCAATGATATGGATGGCTGAAAAGTTGGAGGTTGGAGTGGATTGAAGCCTGTCCATTAAAGTGTAAAGGTTTACTATCTTAATATAAACTGAGAACTGATTATATATATGTGTGTGTGTGGGAGATGATAATCTGGACCAACTGATGAGTGCTGTTTTAGCATGAAATACGCATACTGGTGATTATTTATCTTTTCTACACGTGTGTGGTCATGTGTATCAGTTGTATGGGATAGTGTGGATAGTTGAAGGGTGCTGGAAAATCTGAGTTCAAATCCTCTATACTGATAATCTAATGTGAGAAATGTGTTGTAATAGTCAGAAAACATACCCAAATTCAGCAATTTGCATTCGCCTTATTAACACCTCTTGTTAAATATACATAAATTTAATTCTTAATATTCACAAAAATATCTAAAAGTCTACAACAGAACATTACACATAATTAATTATTTTCAATAAGAGATTGAGATATCTTCTATTAGATTTGTAGGGGGGGGGGATAATTTAATTCCAATTAAAACTCATTTTTCAAAAATTAAAATCCATCATAATCTATAAGACTCAAAGTGGAAAGCATTTTCTAATAGGTCAATAAATCAAATTTAACAGGAAATTGCCAAACGTTTACAAGAGCTAAAATTAAAATCTATCTTATATGCTATTAATAGAAATAATTATCGCGAATATATATCATATCTTTGGTTTGCATGTGTGTGTATATATACACACATTAAAAATATATAATTAACTGAATAATTGCTAATGATGAAAATTATTAATTCACCATTATTCTGTAGCAAAATATTTAGCTCATTAGTATCATTCAAATTACAGTATAAAATTTGAATATCAAACAGTTTATCCAAACTTATAATAATAATAAAAAACAATGTGTATGCAGTGGATATAAAAAAAAAACTGCATGTGCCTTGTGCATATTTGCACATAACGCAATTTAAGTCTAAATTTTAAAAAGTTTAAAATTGTACTCTTCAAGTCGTCAGAAACATCTGTTCCATAAATTTTTCATCACAATTGTATCTTCTCAGTCATCTTTTATTAATTGCTGACTCTAAGTATCCATTGTTATTTTCTACTTCCTTTGCTAATTCTAATTATTTATTTTGTAGAAGGTACACCAAATATTGTTGGCTAAACATCTGCAAGAAAAAAGTATAGAATGGATGGTTGGCTTACTTTTTCAATTTTCTTTTTCATACAATATCTTGGACGATCTGAGGACATGGTTCAAGACATTTCTGAATTTGATGCTGTGTTCTAAGCCAGGATTGAATTTATACAAGATACTACTCATGGTTGCTTAATAAAAAACTAATTTAAGTTTTTTGATATCCACATTCTTTTCTGCAGCCTTGTCAATTTCCTTTTTACACTGTCTTGTTTTCTTAGTTCACCATGCATTAATTCATCACTGTTTAGTTCTTTTCTGTGCAAATCCAAAAGCTTTCTAAAGTTTTCATTGTCAATACCTATAAATCCACTATTTCCATTACATAAAGTATGCATATATGTATAACAAAAAGTTGATTACTAATTGTATAATGCATGAAATATTTTCTTCACTTTGCTAAAATTGTTTAAATTTACATAGATGGAATTTTTGCCTTAATTAGAATTAGTAAATGTGTGCACTTAAAAACATACTTTTAAGGCCCATTAATGGATATTTGATTAAAGATTGATTTTATTTATAAACTGAATGTAACAAAAAAAAAATAGCCAAGTATTTTTTCATTTGCAATGAAAATCTCAGAGCACTTTGCCATTGTATATAATAAGTTTGTACTGAAAGAAACTTGTATTTTGTTGCTTTTTTTTTTTTGCAATTTATAATGAAAGTCTTCTTGACCATGGGTATATCTCAAATTACAGTATAGATTTTCTTGCAAGAATACTCTGATGAAAATTGAATAAACACAGTAATCATATTTCTAATAATTTTAATTATATTTTATTACTGTACAATAAACACTATGATATTATATAATAAAAACATATGTTTAATTATATAATAAATAAACTTTGAACTGAATTCTACTTCTTTTCTTCGCATGAATGTTATCACTTTATCTTATGAGGATGAAACTAGTCTGGGGATATTGGATGAGTAGGCATTAGATAGGGATTTTATGCACAAGCCTTCTGGCATCCATTGATTACTCTGTTTAGCACAGGTGGCAATACTGTATGGAGAGTTTTGCTCTGTTTATCAACAATTAATGTGCTAGTATAGGAAGTGTGATCATGTAATGCTTAATGGTTTAACACCAATCCTGCCTAATAGGATAGTGGTGGCTATGGTTGTAAAAGAGCCAAAGACACCAAAATGTATGGGTGCTCAACTGAGTTCAGACCCATATGACTATATAAGCTATTGAGCTTAGATTGAAAATATTTTTTGTGTTTTCAATTTCATTCTCATAGTTTTGTAGTTAAGTAGAGATAAAAGGTGGTTGCTAGAGGGTTGCATTAGATCCTAAGATCTAGATGTAGTGCTCTCAGATCCAAAGCTCCTCACTGACGAAGGCCACAAGCCAGAAACTAGTCTGGGGATATTGGATGAGTAGGCATTAGATAGGGATTTTATGCACAAGCCTTCTGGCATCCATTGTTTACTCTGTTTAGCACAGGTGGCAATACTGTATGGAGAGTTTTGCTCTGTTTATCAACAATTAATGTGCTAGTATAGGAAATGTGATCATGTGATGATACATCAGTATTCTATGATGCCATCATCCTTAAGAAATGATCATTTTTTAACAAAGATAGATGTTTCTATAAACAATTTTTTGAATTGTTTTTTAAAGATTATTATAAATGAATAGTAGATCATTAATTGAAAGAGTGAATATAAAATGAAGATGAACATTACAACAAATCTCAATATAAGTTCCTCATATATAGAAAGAAAAGCAATATTTCATTATGTGCAAGTTATATTTAGCAGTCTAATGATATGATAATAAAATATGTTTTGCTACTTAAACCATGTGCAAATGTCTATTTAGCATCTAAAATAATGTTATTGCATATCATTTAAATTTAAAAATGAAGTGCTACACAAGTCAATATGAATGTTAAGCTAGGAAAGTGAAAGAGAAAAAAAGATAAAGTTTTAACCCCAAGTCTATGCTATTATATCATAAAAAAGCTTAGGAATTGTAGGCATTTTGCAATGGCAACCTCTCTTTAATTAATCATCAGCATTTTTAAATATTCTTCCATTAAGAAAGTGCCTCCAAATTTATTCCAATATGTTTTTAATTTGTAATTTCTCTACAATACTCAAACCAAACTTTGTCATTATATTACCTGTCATCCCATTTTAAGAATAATATATTCATTCTGGGATATGGTTTAAGGCTTTAGTAATCTATTGACTGAGATTTATTTTTAACATCTTATCCAGACAAACTTTATTTTATCCTGTTAACTATGTTGACATTATTGATATATGTTAGTTCTTTAATCCATGTTTTCTGATTGGATTTCTTCATATTAATCTTAATGTTCACTTTTGCATCAAATAAGTAAAGTAAAAATAAAAATATATTAACATTTAAACCAAAATAACAAACAAAAAATTGTCAGTAGCACACTTATCAAATCAAATTAGCCTGCAGATCTGACTGATTCTGTTGCCTGATTTCCATTAATTGATTCATATTTACATAAATAGATATACTCATAAATCAGAGTTATATTAAATGGATTACAGCTATAAATGTAAATAAACTGTTTTGTCATATTCATTTTTTGAAAAATCAAAAATGCAAATATTTAGCAAAGAAGTATGATCATTAAAATATATAGCTATTGTCTTAGATCAAGACTTAAATAAACAAACAATTTGATTAAGGTCAAAACATTTAAACTATTAGTGTGAAAAATATAATAAATGAAAAATAAATTGCTGGATAAATATATACAATGCTCTTCACTGCTATAGTCAAAAGCTAGTAGAAAAATCTGGTTGGCATTATCATATAATACTTACATAATCAGTTCTAGAATAGAAAGTAGAATAAATTGTTACTATCCTCAGTGAGAATAAATATGTTACCATTACTGTTTTTAATGAAGTGAATACTTATTCTATTAAGTTTTCTGAGGAGCAATGATTTTTCTAATGTTAATGACTTATTGTCTGCTTGACTTGGTGTAATGGTAAAATGGCAAATCCTGGAGCTCAGGATCCATGGATCCCAGCAGCTTTCTCATTTCTGATGTTCAAATTTATTATAAATGCCTGAGTAATAAACTATTAGATTTTTTTATGTGTGTAACATAACTACTTATAGGTAAATTAATATTTATTTATTTTATTTCCTTTTTTTAAAATAATGTTAGACTTAAAGAGATTACTTTGTTAGTTGAAGAACCTTCAAATTATAATATAATCTATAAAATACCAGTTCGAATGCAGATACATCCATGTTCCTTCACAGCAACTTTTTTCATTTAAACAAAGTTCTTTGAATAGTCAGTCCATGTGTTGTAAACAACTTTATTAATAGCAAAACATTTGACTTCACAGCACTGATATCTTCATTCCAAACAACATATGGGCAAAATCTACTATTTGTACCAACATATATAATAAAGTATCTAAGAGGAAAAATTAATCTCCAATAATAGTATCCCACAAGAATAAAGGTTCTTTCCCTGAGCTTTCTAAATCTAATATTAAAATATAATAAAATAAGCAGAGACTCTACTGTTCAAACTAAGTACTAGCTTTTATTAATACATCAAGGAAAGCACAAAAGTATAAAATATCAAATATGACTAAAATAAAAGTTTCACTAAGAGCACTTATATGGATCTTAAATTGTGACAGCTCCTTATTCAATAAATCTCTCCTATATTCAGCATATCAAGTAAAAGTTCACACATTTCATGTAAAATTATATTTAGAAAGAAATACCTATTTTACTACTACTACTGATAATATTATTTCAACTACTTTAGTGATTATTATACCAGGCATGATAACTAGATTCTATAGATTTCTGTAGTAATGGGGAGACATCTAAATATAGCTATCTAAACATATTATCTTTGCACAGTTGAAACTGGTTTTAAATCCAATTACAAAGTGACTCAATCACAATTATACTGCCTCAAGCAGGGATGGCTAGTGTACTAAATCTGTCCTCATCATTGTTTCTTAATTCTTAATGCTTTGAGATAATTAAAATGAAAAAGAAAATCATAGTAAGAATCCTTGTGGGTGAAGTTAAAAATAAAAATTTGTTTGCAAAAATACTCAATCTTATTATCATAATTGGTATAGGGAGATGATTGGTGGCATTAGAGATTCAGGATGACCAACCCCTATATTAATTTAAGTTATTGAATCTACCATCTGTGGAAGCCATCAGTAGCCTGAATGTAGCAACCACCTTTGTTTAGTTTATTTTGTTACTTGAAAAAGTATTGCTAATCATATATATATATATAGTCAAGCAAGGGTATTTGTATAGGGTGTGATAATTCAAAAGTATTCAACAAATACAAATATTTTTGTCTAGAAGTAATTTTTTTATTGGTTTCTGAACTGGCCCTTAAGACAAACATGAGCTCAATTTAGAAATTACAAATTTAAAGTTAATTTTAAACTATTTTCAAATTATATAATGTCAAAATATATATAAACTATTAAATTATGTTATTATTATATTTATTTTTTTAAAATGTTAACATTTATTAAAATGATTGAACTCACACTTTTAAAACACATATTGTCATGTTTCATATAAAATTTATAAATTATTATAAAATTTATCATACATTATTAAAAAATAAAAATATAAATTATATAGATAAAAATATTAAAATAGGATGGTCAAACAGTAAAAATCTTGATATGTTAGTAGGGAATTATAAAATAAAAGATGATATAATATATGAAAAGGATATAGTATATAAAATTACTTGTGAGGTTTGCAGTATGGTTTATTATGGACATACGGCAAAACAATTAGGACTAAAAAACATAATAATGCTATTAATAAGAGAAATGACAGATCTGCATTATATGTTCACTATTTAAAATATGGACATGGAATAGATTGTGTTAAGAATATTAGTCCATTAAATTATATTAAAGAAATTAATAGAAGGAAGATATATGGAACTAATTATATTAATTATAACAGAAATAATTGTATGAACATTTATAAAACATCAATTAATTTAACTAATAATTGGATAATGAAAAATGAATGGAGGGTTATATAATGTTATTATAAAAATATTAAAGCATAAATTATAGGCTTGTGTTAATTTTATAGAGCCAGTAGATGTCACTATGTATGCAATATAGGTTATTTTTGTGGTTAAGACATATTGAAAAGGGCAAAAATTTAAAAATTGCCAAAAAGAGCTTTTATATGTTTATATTACAGCTATTGTCATATATTATTTTGTTGTTAGATAAAGATATTTTATTCTACATCATATCTAGGATTTATTTTTAATTTGCAAAAGCAACATAAAGGATTTATTCCTTCTGTTTTACATGTTCAAAGTATTATATGTAATAAATTTTAAGTGTTTACCATATTTTTCAGTTTAATAACAATTCTTGCAATTTTTTTAATTTTGTGGCATTGAATAATGTTTTACATTTGCATTGCACAAAATAAAGTTATTATGAAATTTAGTGAATCGATTTACTTATTTAGTGTATGCATTTTTATTACATATTTTAACTATTAACAAAATATCACAAAAAAATACTTAGAGATCCCAACAAAGAGCTAGAATCACTAATAGTTTTAATAAGATTTCCAATTCTGTCACTGTAGCCATAGATTCAAAAATCATTAATAATGTGATTTATAATTTGTTTGCACACACCTTGTAAATCAGCCACTGCTAAATTCAATTTATAAAGATAATAAATTCAATAATTATAGGTTGTTTTGAATCTGTTGATGACACTTCAGTTGTGAATAGGAAGATATCACAGCTGGTTTTATTATTAGATCTGGGGGGAAAATTGTTTGGAATGTTAAGAATTCCATTTTAAATCATGATTGTTCAAATGTAGATTCTTAGTTGAATATTTAAAAAGATGATCTCATTTTGAGATGAATCTTAGAGGATAAAACTATATCTTGAGTTATTAAAAAATGTAATCTTTTTAGCATTTCTTTATATAATTTCTGTGAAGTAATTTGTCTTCCTAAATTTTGCAGAGAAATATGTGAAAAAAAACAAGAAGTCATTACAAAAGAATAGATTTGAATGCACTAGTAATATTTCTCATGTTAGAAATTTAGATAAGAAAATAGTCTGTAAACAATATCAAGTCTTTTTCTAAGACAATAATTAATACCTATAAAAAAGAAAATTGAAGGAAAGCTTATTATATAATTTTGATAATAAATAATTAAAGGATAATCAAGTTCTTGAATTTCCAAACTAAATAATAGGTGTGCTCTTTATTTCAATAACATAACACATATGAAACAAAATTACACATTTTGAAGATCTCATTCAGTATAAAAATTAATCTTGTATCTGGGACTTTATTTTAAATTAATGACATTAATATATGCACACAATACATTAGAAAAATTACACCAAATTCAGAATTAAACAACCAACCAAAATAAAAAATACACCAATGGTTTCATTACCAAGGCAGACTTCTCAGGTGAAAACTAACAAATACAAAACAAGTATATATTAACTTATTAAACTCATTATTCTATCATATATGCCAATGACCTTTCATATCAAAATAGCTCTTAAATAAGTTAATAGCTCCAGAATCATAAATTTTCAAAAATAGAGGTTCTTTAATTCCTCTCATAATTTCATTCTTTTCATAGAAAACAATCTTAGCTTGCCCAAACACAATCTTATAATCTGTATTTTTTTCAAGGATATATAATCCAAAATTAAGATATTTCTTTCTTACTCTATTTTTATAAACTATCACTCTTTCATTTAAACTCAAACTACTTTGACCTATATATAATTTATTATAAAAACAAGAAATAATGTAATTCATTCCAAGAACGACATTCCTATTAACTTTCATTTTATATTATTAAATAAATTATTTAGACATATATATACATTGTACCATCCTGAAGTAGATTTAAATAAGCATTATCATATATATTTTTTAATTTATTGTTACGATTTTTTTTATATTAATAAATATTTAAAATTGTCAAGTGATGATTATCATAATTTTGGAGTTTTTTTATATTAATAAATATTTAAAATTGTCAAGTGATGATTATCATAATTTTGGAGTTAATATAGACACACCCAAATATGAACTAGTAATTTGTGATTTGTTTAAATTTTACCTATAAATTTTCTGGTGATTTTACTTTCAAAGTCTCACTTAATTGTTTCTCTTAATTTATATGTATATTGACCACTTATTTAATACCACTTTTTCACAGTAAATATTTTTTTGTAAAAAAAAATGATATACATTTAAAAATGTATTATGTGAATAACAATATGACCTAAGCAGGAAATTTGTTGCTAACTTCAAGAAGACAAATGTAATCTTTATCTTTTTCAAACAGTTAAAGAAATTGAATTTATTTACTGGCATTCTAGGAGAAAAGTTTAAAATGCTTAATTAAAACCATGTAAATTGAAATATATCTAATGCATGTGTGCCAACAAATCAATAACATACTAAGGATAAAATAATAATTACCAAGTGGAATAATCACAGGTTTTAAAAGAATGCTGAAAATTTTAATTACATGGATTAATATATTAAGCATCTATATATTTGTATGCCAATAAAGAAAATAAAATTTTTACTAAAGAGATTATAACTTCAAATGGGATAATTATCATTTTATGTTTCAAAGCATACTTTATTGATCAAAAACAATGATTACATCAGCAAGATTGGGCTTACATAGTAAGCATCAGTCTGTTCCTGGGTCTATACAGTTCTACTGGGGCAAAAGGATTGTTTACAGATATATAGAAGGAGAAGAGAAGCTTTCTCTTGAGTTCTTTATGTTGTGTTTTTGCTACTTTTAAGGCATTGAAAGTTACTTGGAGTCGGCTTGTCTAATTTTTTTTTATATACATTATGTTGATGGACCCTGTCATGTGTGTGTCTTGTCAGTTTTGGTGCATTGTGTTCTTTTTTTTGTTTTTTGGCTGTGTTATTCTGTTTCTTTTCCTGTTTTTCAATTATAGTGCCGATTTTAGTTTAAATAGTGACCAAGTTGCAGCAAAAATATCCGGTGGTGCTAACATATTATCCCTTTCTTTTATTTTTTCTAGCTTGTGGTGGAATGTGTTGAGGTTTTGTTTTGCATTGTAGTCGAAATCGAATTTACATCTGGTGTTCCAATATGCAAACAAGCTAAATGTCACTGCTCTTTATTGTTGGGATTGCTTTTTTTTTTTTTTTGTATATTTGAAGAATTTTTGCAATTGTGTCTTTCTGACTATAATTTGAGTATTCCAACCTTTGAATTAATCTCTTGTGTGCCTTTATGTGAAGGATATAATAAAGCAGTTAAGAAGTTGAAATGTTTAAATGATAAATGTGAGACAACTGATTCAAAAGATTTTAGGAACCATCAAGTAATCCATGATATTTAAAGTTAAGTGCACTAAGCATTTGCATGCAACAAAAAATAAGAATTATTTGACACATAATATCAGATTGTTTTAGAAATTATCAACATAATAGTGAGAACTATTACTACAAGTCAGATGCAGAAGCACCCACTAACCAACACATATGCTGGTTAGCTAATAATAAATATAGCTATATATCACATAAAGACTGCTTGTCAGAAAATTGGACAACCATTTATAAGTGCAAAGGCAAAAGGAAGAATGGATGTGAAATAAATGGACATATGGGTATTATGGCCCATAAATTGCCTCATTCCATTTTCTCTAAACGCATCATGATTGTAAAGCACTACCTCAAAAGTATCTAATACAAATAGACAAAATTTATTTTCACCATAGAAAAACCTTATAGTTTAGAAGTGAAGAGGGGCATAGCACAAGAATTTAATAAATGGTCATTCACCTTCACAAAGCTATATTGCATTAAAATTTTTCATTATGTTAGTTGTTAAATATATTGAGTATATTTTTGCCTATGTGCCTTCCAGATATGTTGTGAAGTTTTAAGAATATACTTAATCGTTTTGTTATTGTCACTACTTCCATTATGTTTATGATTCTGATTATTGTAGATTGAAAGATGAGTTTAGGCATAATATGTTGTTATTTGTGACACATATCTAGCTCACTATTGAAATTACATTACATTCCTCAATTCATTTTTTATGTTAATGGTGATATGTGTAAATATTTTTTTTTTGTTGACCTGGAATAGTTCACCTTAATATGGCTGGAATCACTAAAATATATATTTTGCATAGTTTGGGGTAGAACGAAAAAGGATTTTGTGTATATAGTTAAATAAACTAACGAGAGCCAAAGTTAAATGACAACCTCAAAATAGGGCAAAAGCCAAACACCACTTAGCATTTAATAATTAAACATAAAACCTATGTGAAGCTTTTATTACCAAGTGCTATGCTACATGTCCTATTGTGGAGCTGTGTGTGCTGATGATATAATTATTAGAAAAAAAATGTTAATAATAGGAGCATGTAGAATTTTGGTACCCACAAGTAATTTTTTTTTAGAAAAAAAATTTCTTTGTGAAGAGATTTGTACCTATAAAGTGTCTATAACCCTTATTAATCAAAGTATAAATTATAATAAAAAAAAATATTCACCTAAAATAATTCATTACTTTCAAGTAATTGATAACCACCATCAACATGTATATGCATAGGCAAACATCCCGACATGATTACTGCAAACAATGCAAACAAATGAGAAATGACAATTTTATGTAAAAATTTAAAATATGTAAAATGATCAGTGTGTTAAAATTATATTTAAAACAATAGTAAATTGCCTGATAAGAATCCTGTAAAGAAATTCATGAAGTCATGCCTACCCATAGTAACTGATGATCTGAGATTATTATTATTATTGAGATACATAGAAGAAAGATATAAAATGGTTGGTGAGTGAGTATTAAAACAAATAAAATAATAGTTTTTGATTCCCAGTTTTAAATATATATGCGCTCACCATAAAAAAAACAGACTTTAGCAATCTTCAGCTTATTACAGGAAACAACCATGTATATATTTATTAAATTCCATATGAAGAAACTCTGTTTCATGGAAGCTTAGAAACGCCATCATTGAATCTCTAAACAAACGAAAGTAAGGGCCTAGCAATGGATAATTATTTAACATTTGTGTTCTAAACAAGATTCGTTATTTCATCGTAATATTCACGGAAAATATATTTGATTTCCAGTAAATTCAAGCAAACATTCTATGTCAAATGTTGATTTCTAACATTAATAAGAAAGTTGGACAGCTGCGCTAATACATATATATTAATGAAAACAAGTCATATATCACATGACCTATATAGCTTGCATTACCAATATGTAACAAATAAAGAGAATACTAATATATCTAAACAAACTTTTTTTAATGATAAATGCCACAAGAGAAAGCATTTATCTTAGAAAAAAAAAGCTTGTTTAGAGATATTATCATGCTCTTTGTTTAATACATATATATATATGCCCGTGGAATTATTCAGAGACATTTAAATTTCATCCAACGCTGTTATAATATCGATAAATCATTCCAGAAAACTTCATACTAAATCACTGAATCTTAGAAATAGCTTATACCCACATGGAATAAACTTAAACATAGGCACTATCACATCTTTAGATTACCCAGTTTCCTAATGCATTTGTATCATCATCATCATTATTATCTATCCCTATCGTTAGAAAAAAAAATGAGATCTTAAAATTTTATAATAACTTTGTCAATCAGAAAATTATATTAACTAACAAAATTTCAAATATTACAATTAATAATTGTTTACATAACACACATGCATTTATTCTATATTAAGGTTTGTCACTCTAACATATTAAAATTTTCATCTTTGTTTCGTTTGCTTAACACCTATAATCATGACTTTACTAATGAAAATATTTTTACTTTAAATTTTAAATTTTTTTTTATTAATCTTATAAAGAAATATGGCATATAATCATATGAATAATTTATTTATACTTGTTTATGTATATTATTGTATATTTGTTATGGAACAATTCTGTAATTGGTTTAATGCTGAAGTTTTGTATGGTAAATAAATTGCATTATTATTATTATAAACTTTGTATATTTTTATTTATGTGACTATGGATATACACTTTTCTTTACAATTAATATTTAATTACTATTAATATATATTTATTTTACTTTCTACTAACTATACATATTAATTAATATGGATAAATATTTCACTTTTTTATACGAATATTAATGAGCATATACTCACATTTATTTATTGTCATATATATATTGTATTTTTTAATTTAAATTAAGTTTGCAGTCCTTTCTGTTGTTTGATTAGTACATAATGCAGCTTTGTATAGTTTTTTTTTTTTTTTTTAATGTACATTGAAATAAATTTGTCATTGGTTAATTAAATTTTCTTTGTAAAATCTTTTAACTAATAGTCTCTTTTTTTTGTCAAATATATTATTTTTGAACACTCCCATTTTACTATATATTTTTTCTTTCTGATAAAAACCAGTCCTCTGATTGAAATATTAAAATAATTTTATACTCCAGTATTTTTTTTTTTGGTATGTTATTTTTTATATATATATACTGTCTATTGGAGACAAGTAAATAATATTTTCTTTATGGTTCTTTTAAAATGTATAATGTCTTTATGCCACCTTATAGTTCAAACAGGTGCAATATTTTATAAAATATTGATTTAAATTACTAAAGTATACTAAATTACTGTCTTATTATTAATTTGTAAATAAAATTGCTATTTATTAAATCTGAGTTAAGAGTCTTAATTAAATTAGTAGATATATGATATAGTAATCATAATTTGGTCTCATTGAAAACATAAGCATATAAAATTTTAATAAATAAAATAATACAAATTTTATGACTATACTAGAATTCAGTCATTATTAAGAGTAAATTTAATGTTTTATTAACATGAATGGTTATGATTTAAGTATGAAAGCTACACAATAAATTATTTATAATAAAATTCTTATAATCATCAAACTTAACAACTTTATTCATTCTTGAAATTAGCATAATTCAGCACATAGTAATAAAAGGGTCATTTATAAATGAATACCAATATCAACTATTAATTAATATATCTGTCAATTTTCAAATACACTATTCCATATTGTGTATACAATACTGGAGTCGTAGGGTTGATATTTATTTAATATATAAATATTATTCATACAGTTAACTTCATTCAATATAGATTTTGAATTATTTTATTGGTAGAGTGATTTACTTAATTTGTACCACACTATTAATTTACCTAGCCTATCTACATTCTTACAGATTGGTGTTGTGTAATTTATACTGCTTCAGATTTTGGCTTTACTCAATTCATAGGGCATATAAAAAGTAAACATTCCCAGATAATCAATTTACTCCATTACAGATTTTAGTATTCATATGCACTGGTATTTTATTATAATAACTAGATCAATTAAACCATTTTATATTTCATATTGTTATAGATTTAGTTTACCCAAAGACTTGGGAAATTACCAAGAGGAATTCTCATGTTCTGATTTTATATCAGTACAAATTTGGCATTCAGAGCTAGGTCATATAAATAAGCTCTTTTTCTCCTGTTCATTTTCCTTCTGTAACAGATTAGGTGCCTCAATTCATGGAGTGTATCAAAACCTCTCTCATTGCTCTCATTTTTCTATCATGAAAATAATGAACTGTGAAAGAGTGGTCCTGGTTTAATAATCTCCTGTGAAATGAGGCATTATTTGTAATGGAATGATAATAATGAACTGAGCCAATGATCTTGAATGAAGAAAAACTTTTCTTGTTAAAATGATTTTTTTTAAAAAAGGAAGAAAATAATTATTATACATCATATATATAAATTTTATATATTATTAATAAGAGGAAATGGTAAAGACATAATGATAATCATGTACATGTAATGCACACATATAAAGAGACTAAGTCTTAAATAACTGTAATTAACACGTAATTGTTTTCATAAGTCTCATTCATTCATAGCTAAACTTATATTTGATTACTGAAAATTGGATTTTATGTAGATGGATTTATATATTTATAATTGTTTGTTCAATGTTTAATAATTTACATATGTATGCCTCCGTGGAGAATAATACATTCCTATCAATTTAATGAGTTAGAGATCAATCTAAGAATGAGTCATCCCTGTATAAATTATAGTTATATTAAATTAAGTTTATGACTAAAAGGCCACTCCTTATAATTATTGTATAGAAAGTTTAGTTATTATATAAGCAGTTATATTTAGGATTAGGATCTAAAAAGACTACTCCTTATCAATTATTTTGACAAAGATAGTATTGATATCTATCCCGTATAGAGCATATGTATGTATAAGTACTAATAGGCATGTGAGTCAAAGAAATGTTATGTTTATGAATTCATACATATCATAGAATTATATTTAAGTTTATTGAAGTCAGAGTGACAGGTATGGTGAATGTATTACATTATTTATGAAAATATTGATATTAGGATGTGTATAAATATTAACGGATTTTATTAAAGAAATAAATTGCATACTAATTAATGATTATACTTTGTAAATAAATTACTATTACATGATTTGTTAATTTTATTTTAAAAAATCAATTAATAAATACACGTGTAAATAAATTATTCCTCTGTTTATGTAAGATTGCTGGACTACCATCATTAATTGAGAGTAACTTTTGTTCTCTATGATTTAGCCCAGCATTACAAATGGGACTGTATAATGGTTAGATTATTCTATTAAATAAAATAGTTTTAAATAGATGTGTTAATTTATGTCCTTATGCTTAAAGCCAGGTAGTGCCCATGTAATTTAAGTAAATAAATAAGTAGAGAAAATATAAATAAATAAACTATGCTAACTCTGATCATTACACAGTAATAATTAATATTTTTAAACTATAACTTATGCAACTTCAAGGCAGATAAGAGAGACAGCATTGAAGACTATATAAAAGACTTAGTCAAATCAAGATATGATCATAATATATTAAATAAAGCTCTTAAAAAAATTCTACTCCACTCTAAACAACAAGCATGTGAAAAAAATAATGCATGGATCACCTTTCCTTTCGTACCAGTCATATCAAAAAAGCTGAAGATCAGTTCAGATAAATCTAACATTAGTATCAGGACCCCCCCCCCTAATCTCAATCAAATATAGAATAACACCAAAGACAATTTACCTCTGAAACAGAATCTTCAAATAATTTACAAATTTACCTGCAATGAACCAACATGCAAAGCAATTTACTATGGTGAATCTTATACCAAGAGTGCTACTAGATTAGCATAGTATCAATATATATATATATACAAATGCACCAAAACAGACATCAACATAAAAGTCGGTATTTTTAGATCATGAGAGTGACTAGGAACACAATTTCATTCCATTCAATAATAAAGTTGTTTGCAATGAGTATAATGATTGAAAGAGAGAATATAAAGTATAGTTTATCTCAAATGACATCTAAGTGATAAACAAAACAGACTCATGTATTGCATTATCATGCAAGTAGTATATTTAAATTTACAAATTCATATACTAATTAATTTATAGTTCTCTCTTCTATACAACCATAGATTGACTTAAATAATTAGTGTTAAGTATATCATCAAGTCAGGTTTTTATTTTATTTTCTGTATTTCTTCAACAGTATTTTTTTCTTTTTAACATTTCAATAATTATCACATTATTTACTTAATATTCAAAGTTTTTTTTCCAATTTATATGTGAAAAGTTTGTGAATATTATTCATTTTTTACTATTCTTGCTTCTGTTTGATTTTTCTGTTCTTTTTCTCAAACCTAATAATGTTGATCCAATATACCTGCCCCAAATAAGATTTCTAAGAAGTGGGTAGATAACATTATTAAATTTTTTAGTAAAGATAATAATGGTAGAGAAATATGCGATTCTGGTTATGATAAATATATTTAAAGTCATAATTAGCAATTCAATATGTTTAAAAGATTAAGAGCTAATATTAAAATTGTCTAATCATTTATTTCATTATAAAAAGTAGTTTTAGTATTGTAATATTTTTATTTTGATCTCCAAACTTACTAAAATAAGTAAATAAATTTTCATTTGCTTTGAAAAAATGTATGCTTTAATAGATATATCAAAATACAAATTGTTATTTGGGTCTATACTTATAAATGTACTATTAGATTAACCAGTTTTTAAAATTATTTAGGAAATTTTTATTCTTACAAAAAATTATTAAGTAAGTTTACTTTTTGTTTTTTGTTTTTTAAATCATTTATAAAAATAAAATTGTTCCCTTTTTGAAAATAAAATAATACAAATATTTGTAATTAAAAGAAAAAAATATTGTTTCAGGACTCTGGTGATTTTTTAAAAATGATAAATCCATAAAAAAAAATTAGCCTGTATTTTCATGGCTCTGATTCCTAAAGCAAATAAAGTACATAATAGATACAAAAAATAAATCCACTACATATTGTAACAGTCTAAATGAGTGGACACTAGGATAATTTATAACACCACAATTCATTCCAGCCCCACATAATATTTCATTTTAATTAGCTCGGTGATCAGAGAGAGACTCTTAGAACTAGATCATAAGGATATGATTTCATTTGTGTCAAAAACAACACCCAGTGCAATATATATGTGAAATATAAACACTTTATTAGTAATAAACTTGTAAACAAAAGAAATGAATACTGCTTAATTTGTTGCTAGACTCATTGGAGAAGTGAGAATGGCATTAATTAGTGATTATACGTGTTAAGAATTTCAAAATATAACATATAGATATGGGACCTTGGATGATATATTTTGTGATCTTTGAAGTAAATGTCCCTCAAGCAGGTACATGATAATAAATGAAGCAAGGTAAGTTTAATTAACTCTAGAAAATATGGTTAAAATAGATGATCGCATAGTTCTCATGATAATGACCCATGAATGCTAAAATATCAGGCTTTAACATACACAAGGGAGGCAATATTGGGTTGCTAAAGTAATAAACAATCCAATGATGAGGAAGACTGGAATATGCTTGCCTCTGCAAGACCATACCCAAGTCTCTATGAAATAAATGGATTGTGGTAGGAAGGAATGAGCATCTTCCCCATAATCATAATCATTAATAAATCTCACCAACAGGCAGGGAAGATCCACTGTCCAATTAGTAATACAAAATGAAGGTCCTCTGGGTCTGAAGTAAGAGGAATATTGCCGCATTTGTGTGGATCATATTCAAACGGGACCTGGCTATTTTATTTTTTCCAAAGCAGGGAATCTGCATCTGCTGGAGGAATGAGATAAAAATAAATATGAATTTAGACAACCCGGCAATATCAATTTATATAAAATTGGCCTTAAAATTATATATATATATATAAAACATGAATGGTCATGTCATAAGATTACAATATGTGAATATCTATTACATGAGGCTAAATCAGGGCCTACGCAGTTATTATATATATAAAAAAAAATTATGCCAATAAAATTATTCCCTGCTTAATTAAAGATCCACCCCATAGGTCTTACATATATAAGGAATTATTAGTATTATAGCCTCACAATTATAATCTATATATTAAATTGTATGGTTTTATAGAATTAAACTACTGTATCTATAGTATACATATCACAATTATAATCTATATATTAAATTGTATTAAAAGTTTTATAGAATTAAACTACTGTATTTACAAGTATACATATATATATATTTGTCAAAAGAAAATGGGGTTTTAGCTTTATTACACTGTATTAAAATTTTATAGAATTAAAAATATCATATCTACCAGTATACATATACATTTGTCACCTTTTAAAATAAAGTTTTAACTTTAACTTCTTTACACTCTATTTTAATGTTTAAAAATTGAAAAATATTTATAAACCATTCATAAATGCCTTAATAGCTAAATGATATCTTTGAAGTAACAAGATTTTAAATGGACAAGTTTAAATAACAAATAAAAAAAACAATTAGAATCAATGAAAAGAGGGATTTAAATGTCATGCTTTGACAGAATTATTGGACTTCTTTTAAATGACATTTAAATATTTTAGTCATTGAAATATATGTACTAAATTTACCTCCATCTGATTTTTAAATAATAAGTCTAGCAGATTTAAGAAGAATGAGTATATTATAAGAGTCAATATTCCTTAATATCAAATTAATTAAGCATAGGTCATAATACAGTAAGAAAAATATTTTAAATAATGCAATAAGAATATCTAAATAATACAATAAAAAATATATTTTACAGAATGATTACTTAAGTTACTCAGAAGTTTACCAGTAAATTGAGATTTATAAAGTTAAAATAAATCAATATTTTAACAGACCTTTGCGAATGATTTTGACAAGCAGTATGAACACTATGCTGAACTGGTACAGTTCATTTGTCTTATGAAGTAGAGTTCTTAGCTATTGGTTGGCTGGTCATTCAGTAGCATTATATTAGGGGCATCCTCTTGATAGCAATGGTATGGTATATTATTAATTTGGATCATCAATTGTAAGCAGACCTTAGCAGCATCGCATTTTATAAGTACCATGGGGACTCTATACTCACATAGAGAAATTGACACACACTACTCACTGACCATGGCATGAAGTAATCTATAACAGCTTTAAAACAAAGCTTTACAAAAACTAAATCTTTCTTCACTGTCCCTATATAGATATTCCTCTCAAAACAAAAGCATCCGGATATTATCCAAATTGATTAATTTTAAAACTTAAATAAAATTCTCTTCTTTATTATCTAACAAAAATCTTACTCATCATAATCTTGATCTAGTTTAATTTTCAAATTTTACTAATTGCATTTTTATTTAATTCCAAATACCTTTGGTTTTATCTAATCTCCCCACAGTAATTATACATTTCTTATAACCTTTTTCGTAATGACAATGATACACTAAAATATAAATTCCAAAATTAGATTTCATTTCATACATTCTTTTGAACATCGGTTAATTTTAATTAATTAGTTAAATTTTCTTTGCTGGCTTAAACCCCCCCCCTACTCCCACATAACATTAAATTTTTTAATAAAAAATTAAATTTCTTTTATACCCTTTTTTAAATGCCTTAGTATTATAACTTTATGGCAACAATATATACGTGAAGCATATATATATGCATGTATATATAACACTGCTTCAATATATAAATGATGGGCTAAAAATTTACTGTACATTATAATATTAAATAATTTAAAATGTGAATGGCAACCAGTAGTGTAATGGTCAGGTTTGTACATTTGCTCAACAGACTGAGAGTCCAAGCCAAAGAACCAAAAGCTGACCAAGTCAGGATAGTAATACCCTACATCTGATCATACCTTAACTCTCTCACTCGTGCTTCCAAGTCAACTCATCGCAAATGATATGCCTGAGGTTACATTTGATATCTCCTTGATCGCGTTCCAGCAATAGCAAAGCAGTAAAACATGAGACATTCCCCCTATTACATATTCTATTATATGACTTAACCAGTGATTCATAAGATAATGAGCAAGTAATGAGACTGAGACAAACCTATATTTCATAAATTTAATATAACATTTAATAAATACTAAAGCATAGTGACTGGTGTATAGCTAGCTCACACGCAGGTGAGTGGATTCTCAGGGTTATAAAATAATATCACAAAGCATTGAGTGGATTCTCAGGGTTATAAAATATTACAAAGCAATGAGTGGATCCTCTAGGTTATAAAATAATATTACAAAGCAATAGACTTTTAATAAGCTTATGTCATCTTTCATGTTCTAATTCACGCTATGTTTTATATATTTGGAATCGGTTATAGGTAGCTAGAATGATCGATTTGTTGATAAATAAGAAATTATATTATTATTACTAAGTTTAAAATTATATTATAATTACTAAGTTTAAGATTATATTATTAATACATTTAAAATCATATTATAGAGACATTTGCGTGATATATAATTGCAATACAGATAAACACATTAAATCAGATTCTAGATCGGATCAAAACCGAAGTTACTTTCTAGGGAAGTTGAACTGAGACGTGATGGCAGTGGAACGTCAGATTCTAGTGCGTTAGAAACTATAGTATCAGATAAGTGTGCATCGAGTGCATTCTTAATTGGGGTTTATTACCTAGTAAACGGTTCCCTAACCGATCTACTTGCTATAATGAAAGAGGCCTTTTTATTAAGTGAACAGAAGAGTGGCTTATGAGCCCTGTGGAAACACTTTGGTTCCGTTAAGTACGAATAACTGTCACATTTGCCTAAACTTTCGAGGCGTGACTTGATGAAATACGAAGAAATGTCGCAGTGGCCTAAACTTGAGAGGCGTGACTGGACGTTGAACAATCTTGAGATGGGCCATTATATACATAGCAAGTAGATGTGCATATTTATGCAAATTAGCAATACATTCGCAACGCTAAATTAATATTTTATAAATTAATTACGCCAAAATCTTAGTTTCTTCAGTGCTACTACCACTGGCCAGTTCATAAATGAGCTTATTAAATTATATGATAAAAGCGATAATGAGAATCTGATTTAAGGTTTCTCTGCATAACTACTTATTCTCTAATTCGAAGTTATAGCAAACTTAAGATTTTTTAGAACTGGGAACATTAGTTATATGTAGTATAACTACATCTAATATCAAACTGATTTTTAAATAATAAAATATGAGTTATTAAAATAGCTCACGCAAATTATTGATTTTTAGATAAATTACTCATCTTGAATAACTTGCAGGAATAGACCTTACTAATAATGCAAAATGTTTTAAATAGCAAATGCAAACCTACATTTTAAATAGCTTGCGTAAAATATACTTTTCAAATAGCTGGCAAAATACATATTTTAAATCACTTACGCACATATAATTCTTAAATAATCTGGGCAAAATCTGCGTTTTAAATAATATACGCAAAATATACATTTTAAATAACTTTAGTAAAAGATTTCCATTTTCAATAACTTGTGTTTTAAATAATATATGCAAATATACATTTTTAAATAACTTTAGCAAAAAGGTTTTAAATCACTTATTCGGACATTATAAAACCGATTCACTCTAGCACAAATATTAGTTTTATTTAAGAAAGGAGTCTTGACTATATTCTTTATATTGCAATACTCTGGTATACTAAAAGTGATTACTCACTCCCCTCCCCCCAATAATTTATTAACACACAAGACTCCGTTCTGATAAAAACTCAGCATAAATCAATAAACATGAACGTAAAACTATAGATAGATGACATAAGAATAAATTGCATAAACAATCAATAAGATTTATAATTTAGAAATGAATTTCTTGTATGGTTTTATAGAAACTAGATGTTTAGGATTATTTAAAATTATTAATGATCAACGACTACTTAAAATTATTAATGATCAACGACTACTTAAAATTATTAATGATCAACGACTACCTAAAATTATTAATGATCAAGCAAGAATTGGGAGTGTTCTAAGATTTAAACAAATTTAAGATAAACATTTTAATTGAACATTTAGAAAATATAACTAATTATGTGATTTAGTTAGCTAGCTTTCATTTAGGATACGTTTTAGTTATGAGATTTAATATTTGTCAGAAAGGATTGTTTCCATGTGCTTCTCACTATATTCAGTCAAGCTGGGCTTCTCTTAGGTTTTAGTCTGGATGTAGCTTCGCAAATTTATCTCTGTGGCGGCTTTCCCCATTTCTCTGGTCAGGAACTCCCTGGACTCTCAGGTACAGCTTCTTTCTTACAGTGATGGGCATGGTGGAGGTTTTCTCACATCGGTAGCCGCTCGTGGAAGAGCAAACGGCTGTCTCTTTGTCTTCTAGCCAATGGTCATCTTTGGAGCAGCTTGGATGGTAGTTTTTTTAAGATTTAGCTTTCTAAACAGCAGGAACAATTTTCTTACTTAGCTTCAGCTCTGGCCTTTGGAAATAATTTCGGCAGCAATCACAATGTTCACAGCAACAGCAAAACTTAAGACGGATGATGATAGATGATGGAAGAGATTTTTGGTGGCCATTTGGGCCCCTTTTTATGCTACATTTTTGACAGTAGTAACCTCCTACTTTGAGTCATGCCACATCACAAGATGACTAGTTCAAACTAGCCTTTAACCAAATATCCAGATAGTAAAAATATTTAGTATATCTAAATCTGGACTTGGTAAGACTCTATTGTTTTAATTGACGTCATGGTTAAAGATATATTTTCAAAAGAATGATCATAAGCAATTTGTAAAGATTTTTGTATAGATTTATGCCTGACTGAATATTATAATTGGTCTCGGGTTATAATTTTTAAATAGGTCAAATTTTGGCCAAAGATTTATTTTTAGAACAAAGTGTTAAAACTGATAAAACTTTCTGCTTGTAATTTTAAGCAAACAAAAGAATTGAAAACTTTGAAATTAGTCAAAATGAATACTGACTTAAATAATTATTTAGAAAGAATATTGAAAAATAAGTAATATTATAATTTTAACTTATTATGCTGCTATATAGATAAATTTTAATTACAGTTATGTTTATTTCAGTTTTAACAAATCTAAATGGATATGCTCGTATATAAATATTTGACTGTATTTTTATATTTATAATTGATAAGACGATTATATACGCACATACCCTGCTATATTATAAGCACAAAGTTTTTAAAATTTTAAGAAATACACGCCTACAACAAATATATACTATTATCGAAGATAATAGGTGAAACAGATGTAACTGTTTCAGTAAGAAAATTGTATTATTGATATCTCTTTTGATGATTGTAGTAATCTATTGATTATTTACTTGCACCAGCAATTTTTCCCTATGATATAAGGAAGTTCAAGATAGCCTCACAGAGTATTGCAAAGCATAAAAAATGTTATGAGTTTCTAAAGTTAAAATAGAAAGAAAAAATAACTAAATAAAAAATGAAATCTTAATTTCTCTTGTGTTATTCTAACTTATTGTCCTATTAAATGTAAAAATTGTTTATGAAGTTAATTGTCTGATAATAAAAAAATGAATTTAGTATTTTGGGGTTTTGTTTTAAATCTTGGTACTTTCACCTAGGTGCTGTCACTTGGTCCATAAAATTAGTCATGGCTCTGAACATACACAATTTATTTTAAAAGAAACATTTTTTTTTCATTTCTAAACTTTTAAAGGAATCTGCATAAAAATAATATAATGAAATAGGGATTCACACTGATTTTTTATTAAAGAATATATACATTTTAATCTAGAGTGCTTAAATTTTAATCATTGTATTTTATCAATTATAAGAAATTTTAGAAAGATATTTTACTTTTTTTTTCTGAGTATGTTCACAATCATTAATTTCTATGATTTATCATAAATAACATTTTTTTTAAATATTTAAAATTAGAACATACCAAATTAAAAAATTCTATTATTATATAATTAAGATGCTAAAATAAATTGTGTCAATCAAGAAACAGAAACCTGCTGCCTGCTGGTAGAAGGACTAACAATTTTTACAAGTAAAACATTTGAATTTTTTTTTTTTTTCAGATCAGCAATTTATTATTCTTTTGTTCTACCTTTTTGTCTTTTGCATTGACAAAAGTTCATTCAATACTTGAATTTGAGCAATCTGAGAATTCTTTACTACATACAATTAAATGAATAATTGATGGTTTTTAAAAATTAAAGTTCATAATGTTTTAGAAAATGTGATAATCTGATATAAAACATTTATCATTCTGACATAAAAAAATTAATATTTATCTAAATTATTCTAAACATACTGTTGCAAATTTTGCTATTGAAATTCTAGCCATATTTTTTTTTTTTTTAAAAAAAAAAAACCTTTATCACTTACAAGATAATTAAAAATTCAGATAAGGTTTATTGAATAATATATTTATTTATAATTAAGTTGTCAACTGTAATAAATATTTTTTAAAATGTGCCATACATAATATTTGCTTTTATTAACATACTTTTTTTTTCTGTTGCTATATATTTCATTTTTTTTCATCTCCAATATGTTTATTGTCTTGATACATATAAAATAATTACCTTCAATCTTGTTTAATGCATTAGTTTCTATTACCTTCTTTATATTCTATTTCTTCCTCATCCTTATTTTTCATAGTAACAATATCCATAATCAAGCTATTCTAATAGCAATGTGATATTTATTTAATATACTATTATTATTTTTTTGGAATCATGTATACAATATAAACACAGTCATCACAAAATTCAATTGTGACATTATAGACATAGATAGTGATATATGTTATACATATTTCATTTAATTAGTTTTTTTTTTTGTGTGTGTGTGTGTGTGTGTGTATGTTTTATATTTTATTTTATTTTTGTTTATGCAATTTTCTTTGATCATTATATTTTTAATATTATTAATTTATGATAAATTTTCATAGAATTATGTTTAAAGAATTAGTTGAGATATATCTTCTTTTAATGAACTATATATGTACATTAGACACCAGGAAGAATCACTTCTGTTTAATAACTCAATACAGTATTAAAATTAAATTTATCATAGAAAAGAATTAAACAGAAAATATTTTAATTTGGATATGCTCAATTAGCATAGAATATCAGTGATTCATAATAGTGTGATCTATTTATACTAATTTATACTAATGTTTACATTAGTATAAAAATATATAATTGAATATTCAGCAATGAATGCCACTGCATTCCCAAATTTGTTTTAGATGAAATATAATCACAACAATAAACATTGATGATGATAATTCTGAAAAGCAAAGTCAAATAACAAAAACAAAACTATTTTACTTCATTATAAATGACAATCATGCTATATAGACATATCTGATAGACAACTGACTGGATGATTGAATAATGAGATTAAAAAAGTTTCTAGACCACAGTAATAAAAAGAAGCTTGCAATAACATGTTCTGAAATACTACTACTGATTATTAATAGCTAATGACAATAAATATATATATATATATGTGGGTCTGGGTGTGTAAAACGAAGAACTTTTTGTTTATTATTAGGATTAAAAACAAGACAGATTTTTCTCTTCTTGACATAACGTTGTAGTAAATCACAAATTCCATTAACATTCTGAATGATTCTTTGTCATTTAATGCAAATAAAATAATTTTTTTTTTTTCATATGTCATAGCATCGACCGGGAAGCGAACCCACAACCGTCTGCAACCAACTACTTGCTTGCAAGACGGTTGCGATGACCTCTCGGCTAACGACGCTTGACAACAAATAAAAATATTTTGATGTATGAATCAATAGGATTAATTTATTACATAAATCTAAAAGAAATAATACCCCAGGAAGTGAACCCACAACCGTCTGCAACCAACTACTTGCTTGCAAGACGGTTGCGATGACCTCTCGGCTAACGACGCTTGACAACAAATAAAAATATTTTGATGTATGAATCAATAGGATTAATTTATTACATAAATCTAAAAGAAATAATATCCTTCCTGCCTTTGTAAAAAAAAAAAAATCAGCTTATTTCATTAAAGACATTTAAGATGAAACTTTATAAAACAATAAAAAGTATTCAAAAATATGAAATTTGAATATTATTTTAACAAATATTTTATTTAATGCATGTATATGTAAAACTATATATATATGTCAAAAGTAATTTTGACTTTTACTAAATAAATAATTGAATAGCATTATTGCTCACGAGTTCATAAAAAGTTTGAACACAAAAAGTGCCAGAACTGAAATTAATCCAAGGAAAGCACAATCTAGTCTGACACCCAACCATCATTGAACTATGCAGGGTTTGAATTTCCCTCACATTCAGTTAAAGAGTTAATTACTTTAAAACTAGATATACCCAAGTCAGCAAAATTTCTTAAATTGATCTACTATTTAACTTTGAAAACTAATATCCAAAACTGCATTTCATATCTCATTTTAAACACATTTCTATTAAACCACAATGAAATAATTTTGACTGCCTGATAATAACTACAATATGTTTTGGGTTTAAATAAAGCAGACAATAGCTACAAAAAAATTATATATGTAGGAATGATGCATGGAGATTTCATTATAATAATTTTGATATTCTATTTAATCTAAAATTTGATATTTTTCAGATAAATATCAGTTATCCAAATTTTAAAATTTTTTTTACTAGAGACAATAATGTTTAATAGTGCTGGTTAATTAAAATAATAAGATCACCAGATTTTCATTTTGCTATCTCAACTACATCTCTCCTTTTCCATGCATAATTTTTGTAAAAGTATATTTAAAATCTCTACTCCAACACACATTTTTGAAACATAAATAAATCTGTCTAAAAAAAAAAAAAAAAAAGAATAATCCCCAAGATGTGCCTTTTATATGAACCATTTGATAATGATAAATAGTGAACAAATGATGACATCATATGTAAGAGTATCTTAGGATTTACTTGTTTTTTGTTTTTTGAATATCTTTATTCATATGTTTCAAAAGTGTGAAGAATTGGAGATTTTAAGTATATCTTAAAAGATATTATATCAAAAAAAAATAAAGATTGAGATTATTCCTTATGTTTATATGAAGCCAAATAAACTAATCTTTAACTAAAAAAAATTATGTAATCTCTAGTTGAAAAAAAAAAATTGTAATAATTATTAGTATATTTAACCAAAATAATTAGTGTAAAGTTGTGAGTACAGTAAGTTTTGACATTTGTAAATAAAAATGTAATGATTTAATATTAATAAATACTGAATAAATGATGAAGATATGAGATAGAGAACTGATCTAAATGATGATTGTTGGTTCAGCAAAGAATGTTTAATGTGGGAATCATTTGTCTTTATACACATATTTCAAAAATGTGGATAAAGTAGAGTTTTAAGTTTACCTTAAAAAAATACTACATATAGAAAAGGTGAGATAATGTTGAGTTATTACTTGTGTTTATATAAAGCTATATATATTAATCTTGAACTGAAAGTTAAAGTCATATCTGGGCTACAAATAATCTCTAGTTTAACACAAGATTAGTAGTAATCATTATTATATTTATCTATAATGATTAATGTCAAAGGTGTGGGTGCAGATAATCAAACTATAGTGGTTTAAATGACTAATATATATATTACTCTATGCTAGTATTGTAGTATATGCTCGTATAGAGTACTAAAAAATGTAAATAAATAGCAAAGAATATTAATATTTCATTCCATAAATAAATACCACAAAACATAAAAATTATTTATCATAATTTGTTAATAATTAAATATAATCGCAATTGCAGGCAAGTTATTTAGGAGAAGGATTAAGTTTAATTGAAAAATAAAAGCAATTAGGGTAATATCTAACAACTTAATTAATGTTATAGTCTCTGTAATTGACTAATCATTTATGGTCATGATTATATTTAAAAATTTTAGTATGTGCATAACAAAATATCTTTACAAGAAAACTAATACTACAATTTTTTGTTTTCTAATTTATCCATGTTTCAACAAATCAAAAAATTATAACTTAAGGATTGAAAAGTCTTTTCCCAAATAAAAAAAAAAAGATTTAGGGAATTAACATAGGAAAAAATTGATGTAAAGATAAATTCTAGCAATATAAAATTTTCAAATAACTGTTTTCATCTATAATTGATGTTCTATTAGAAAAAAGTAAAACAGACATTCCTTTCATTTATCTAATTCATGAAAAACACTAAAAATATTGTAGAATTTTTATATGCTCAATCTGTTTAATTGGAAATATAATTAATATTAACTTATAGACATGTTTGTTGGACGGATAACAGAATGCAATTAAATTAGTAAAACATGTTATTTTGCCCAATTAATGTATAGAAATGAAATCTCTTCTCTATTTAACTATTTTTATTATCTTAATTTATCTAGGAGGACTTATTAATTCCATTTCTTTATATTATTAGATCAGCAAGTAATAAAGATCTTTTTAAAACTTCTGAATATTTAAATTCATTATTATCTCTTTTCCTTTTTCAATATTATAATTATTTTTCTTATCTGATTTTTTCCAAAATTTAGATTCAAATTCAATTATAAACAACTTTCATACAAGATTTTACTCTATTAGAATTAGCAAAACAAGAATTTTTTAGTAAATAACTATAAAAAATTATTTAAGAATACCACACAATATTCTAAAACTAAGATGGTAAGATCATAAGATTAATCAGTGTGTTGTTATATATTATTGTAAGGTCATATCTTTAGACTGGAAATATAAAGCTAATAAATAGTAATATATTTTCTAAAAAAAAATATGATAACCTTGAATATAGCTTTCACAAGAAAAGTAGATTTCATTTATATTAGAAAGATCATCTCAAATATGCTCCAAAAAGTAGAATATGGAATGCTTTCATTGAGAAAAAATTGCAGAAGATAAAATACTATTAAGTAAAAGTATTGAAATCTTTCAAATAGTAAAGTCTGCTGCAAAAGAAGTTAAAAGCCAACATGTCAACATATTTAGGGTTTATACACTGATTAGTATAGTTATCACAAAACTCATATTTCATCTTTTTTTCTTCTAATTTCTTTTTTATTTTTTGTTCTGGCTATTGATAGTGATAATGAACATTAGAATGAATATTATTATTAGTTACACCTTCTATATAATCATTCTCAGGTAACATGAAGACTTATATTTCATAAATATGACTAGTCTGAGATATCACTACCACATATTTATTAATAATATTAAACAAAGAAAAACTGGTAAGCAGCATACATGTGATATTAAGAACTTTGAACTAAATTATCTATTGTCTTTACAAATATGCAATAAACTTGCTATCGATTATTATTATTATTTTTATTTTCATTTGCTGATTTTTTAAATATAAATATGAACAAAGAAGTATTAGATTTTAAATAAATTCAGTTTAAGCTCTCAATAAAAAATCACATTTAAATTATTAATCAAGTTCTTATATATATAGGTAGGCATACATACACAAAATTATTTTAAATTAAAATTCTAATCTTTGACAGATTAAAGTTAAACAACAAGTTCATTTATTTAAAAAGTATATTATATTAAGTGAGTTTTTATTATGTAGGCAACATCTATTAGCATTCATCAGACCAATTCAATTCTCTATGCTTTAATTGAGAATAATGAGATAGTTATTTATCAACAAATATTTAAATGACTAATATATTTTATTTTTCTTACATTATTTAAAAAATATTATTTGAAACTCATATGTGGAACTTAAACATTACATTTACTTCAAGTGACATTAAAATTACAATTCTATTTATTTTCATATTTTAGAAGCAAATAAATAATCTTTTAATTCTTATAAATTTGTTATAGTTGAGTATTATGAAATGGTAAAATGGAAGTTCAAAAGTTTTATAATGCACTAAGCATGCTTTGGGCAGATTACTGCCAGAACTATAGTGCTGTTTAAAGTTTAGCAAATTAAAACTATGCCTATATATATGGATGTTGTTTGATATGTAAATGAAGCTCTTTTGGGACAGATTGCTCTCACATTAGTGGTAGTGAAAGTTCGGCCCGTAGAGAGATGATGATTAAGAAAGATTGATTTGTATCCATTATTCTGTTTGGCTCTGTTGTACAAGTAAGTATACTAGGCAATTCTCATGAGGATATATTTGCTCAAGATTCACTATAATATACAGGACTATAGGATGAGCACTGCATGTGATTTTATAGACAACTTGGAGTGTGCTCAGCTGGTATTTTGTCTTTTTAAGTTGTTTAATGATGGAAGCAATCTAAAGTTTATTCTGTAAGTGTTAGTGCATATATTCTGCAGAATTTTTGCAATCCTAAAAATAAATGGAAGGCTTATCAATGCTTTTGGCATATTATTTATGTTTTTGTTTTTATTTGCATTGGTTTAAAATTGTTCTGATTGTCTTATTAGCATGTTACGATTACATCAGAGATTTATGAGATCATAGATATGAGTCAATGTTGTTCTTCCTATCTTCCTCGTACATGCATAAATTTTTGATTCTCTATAAAAAAAACAATTGAAACCTGCGAGTATGTGTTCTCAAGTGACTCTTAACTTGGGATGAATGGCTCCTTTTATATGGATAGATTTTAAATTCATTTTAAAGTCAAGCTCATACTTGTTTTTCTGGATGGATATGTCAGAAAATTAAACCTGTGATTTTTGCCTACAATTTCCATAGTCTTTTGTACAGGCAATTTTTTTTTCAAGATCCAGGCATATATTTTCCGATTCACATATCAACATATTTCATGTAGATGTTATTTGACATAGGATCTGTTAATAAAAACAATTGGAAACAATAGTACCAATGAAAATAAAACAAAAACATAAATAATATGGCAAAAGCATGAATTAAGCCTTCCACACACCTTTACAATTTCAAAAAGTTATAGAATAAACTTTAGATCACCCAAGCAATTCAAGACAAAATATCAGCTGATCACACTCCTCAAGTCATCTATAAAATCACATGCAGTGTCCATACTGTACTTCTGTATACTATAGTGAATCTCAAACACATAGATCCATGAGAATCACCCAGCACACATACTTGTATAACAGAGCCAAACAGAATAATGAATGCAAATCAATCTTTCTCAATCATGAGCTTATTATGGAGCACACATTCACTCCCATCAATGTGAGAACAGTCCATGCTGAAAAAATGACAGAAAAAAAATATAAAGAAGCTTGGGCAATCATAAAGAGTATACATTTTATCAACAGAAAGAATTGATGCATTCCAGTGCCAAAAAAATGGAACATTTAAATGCCATATTACTTACTAAACTTCATTTACAAAATATATAGGCATAGTTCTAACTGCTAAATTTCAACCAGCACTAGGATTCTGGTAGTAATTTGTCAAAAGCATACTTAATGCATTACAAAACTTTTGAACTTCAATTTTACCTTTTGAATTATAATGAATTTATAAAAATTACATTATTTAATGAAAAGAGAAGTAAACATTTAATATTTTAGGAATGTTTCCATAAACCTCAAATCTCTATTTGTGTACTGTGAATATTAAGACTAGACATAAGTCCTGAAATAAGTATAATATTTAAACCTGTAGAAATTCAACAAGTAGCTTGTTTTGACTTTTGAGTTAGTACCACTTTTTAAAGTAGAAAAACATATTTATATCATATGTAAATTTAAAACATTATTAAAAAACTGAAATAGAGATAATGATGTTAATGTTATTTACCAACTGTGGATAGTAAGCCTGTACTAAATTTAAATTCACAAAAATGCTAAACTCAACTATTTATAAGCCCATAACAATTAAAAATACTGCACAGAGATTCTTAGAAAACAAGAATAGAGGGAGAGGGGAATAATATAATTTTGGCATTTTGATGCTAGCATTATTTTGAAAGTTTTAAATCAATCTGACTTTGTAAATTATAGTAATTTTAAAATATATTTAAAACATTTTTTCCTCCAGTGAATATTAAGTAATTAAATTTTATTAGCTGGAAAAAAATTTACAAATATTTGTAAGTTACAACAATTAAAAATGCTGCACAGGGGCTTGTAGTCTAAATATATTTAATAAAGATGCATTAATGACTATGATTACTTACAATTCGATAGTGAGAAAAAATAAATAATACATTTACCTTTTTAAAATGACAATGTATTAAAAATAAATTAAAAAACTAAATGCATTTGTTTCATAGCTATGATCTTGTCATAAATCTTTTATGTTGTAAATAATATATACACTGTAATTAAATTATTACAGAATAAATAATACAGAACAATTCTTGATTATTATTTTTTTTTATAAAATAGTAGTATCTACTACAATGGATTCATTACTAGTAAGAACATACATAAATAAATATACATATTTATAAACTAATATTTAGAATGATAAAGTTTCACAACTAGTTATAATAATTCAATGACCTCTACTATCAAAGTTATTTACATTGCAAATGAAAAATCAATACCTTTTTCATCTATCTAAGATCTTTTATGGATGGATAGTAGAATAGACAATGATATTTATAAAAGCAATCATCAAATCTGCTATCCATATAACATTAAATATGATTGATAAAAGTGGATTAATTTGATATTAGAGAATGCCATATTATTACAATTAGAGCCTAAAGGTTTATCATTGCATTTATTATATAGTATTGATACTATATGATTTGATCTTATTTATTTATAACTTATAAAATTGCATTTCTGATTTAATATAAAATGATTAAATGTAATAAACTGAATAGTTATTTTTTGATAAAAATAAAAATGTATACTGTACTTTGTTTTTTATAAAATAAAGGTAGTAAAAAAATTTTTTTAATGAATTATAAGTATCAAATAAATAAATGTTTAACCTCATGAGATATAACAAAGGAAATTTTTTAAATGCTGATTTAGTAATGTAAAGCTTAAAAGTAGACATTTTTTTTATTATTGTATTTATTGATTGAACTTTATTGTCAACAAATAATGAATATCGATTGCCATTAAGTAGCTTATTTTAAGCAGCTAATATTTTTTATTCCTTTCTTTTGTTTAAAGTTGCTGAACATTTTAAATTACAGTTTTAGTTTCTCTTTTATAAATACAATTGAGAAAATTTGTAAACAAACACTAAAATAAAACGGACTCAATAAGATTTTGACTGTCACATACACAATATTTTAAATAGATATATCCAATAGAGATGTAGGGCATGTTAAAACCTGATTTAAATCATGACAAAGTGAATTAATAAAGTGGCTGAGAATTGGTATGTCATGGCCTGATTCAAAAGATATTGTAACAATATAATAATCTGAGATAGTAAAAGGATTTTATTTTAAAGCATATAATCACAAACATCCTATTGCCGGCAAATTATATACATATGGTAATGGATAAATGAATGAATACAGTTAAGTTTAACCAAATAGTGACAAGCATAACAATAGAGTAACCTTTATTAAGCTGACAGTCACTATAATAGACCCTTTACTGTCAACAGAATATTTGACTATCCAATAAATATTATAAATATGTATTAATAAATATTGATATTTTAGGGTTATGATGAACTTAAAGTATAACTGTGCATCTGTAAATAAATATTACCAAAATTCCACTTTTCTTTATGTTTGCCGTAATATCCTATAAATATAATTTGTCCAAACTTCAAAATAGTCTGGCTCTGAAGAAGACCGCAGGTCAGTCGAAACATAGGTGACTGTGAATATACAAATAAAGAGTTTTGCTAAAAAGTGTTTGAAGTTTGGACAAATTTTATTTAATCATTTGTAAATAAGTAATTAAATTAAATGATATTTGTGTTTGGGCTTGCATATTCAATCTAAGTTTCACATCACATAATCAAATCTAAAATCATCTCAGGGTTTAAAATAATAAGACTCCTAAAATTTTAATCTTTAACTATAAATCTTTATTATTGATAAGCTTAAATAACAAAGAGTACTTTATTGTATTTAATCCCTATCTTCAGTAATTAAGCATTAATGTTTGGATTACATTCAAGTATTAGTAAGAACAATAAACAACATTAGATACTTTGGTATTAGAGCTGTGACACAGAGCATGTATTAGACCTACTGTTCCTGTTCACATTCATATCAATCCGCTGATATCTTTGTAATCTTGGGATCTGACTAAAATAAAGTATACACAGATCTTGTACATGCCTTTTTTAGCAAAAAAAAAAAGAATGTGTACACAGATCTTGCACATGGTATTTTGGCAAGATATACAAAGTTATCGAGAGGTTGATATGAATGTCAACAGGCACAGTAGGTCTAATACATGCACCGTGCTGCTGGACTAAAAATAAATAAAAATAAAAACATAATATAATTTTAAACAAGACATTCAAATATGTATTGATTTGGTCACTATCAACTTTTAAGAACATTGGAAATCAAAAAAAAAAAAATGTGATTTGCGATCTTAATAAAATGACAGAATTACACAAAAAAATTGTTAGTTTAAATAAGCACTAAACAATAAGTAAATGATTTTAGTTTTTAAATAATATTTATAAAAAGACATTAACTATTCGTACAACTTCCACAGTAACAACATTTAAGAATGACATTTACAAAAATGTCATTTGCAATTTTAATGAAGAACGCCATTACACAAAAAAATTGTTACTAAACAAACAGTAAATGATTTTGGTTTTTAAATAATATTTATAAAAACACATTAAGTATATTCATATGATATTTACCTTATAATATATAACAGAAATTGTTGCCTTGAAACAAAAAAAATTAATATTATCACAGAAAATGGACATCTGTACTAAAAATTTTCCCTCTGAAAATATAGAACGTAATTGCAGAGTATGCTGGGATTTTTAACAGAAATGCTAATATATGTATTTTCTTATTAACAAATTAAAAAAAAAAAAAAAAACAGAACAAAAATCACAAAAAAAACACATATTAATTATGAGACTGAACCAAAAATGTAGAATGTGATTGCAGAGTATGCTGGGATTTTCAACAGAAATGATAATAAACGTATTATTTTATAAACAAATTAAACCAAAAAAAAAAACAGAACAAAAACCACAATATATATATATATTGAAATGGAACAAAAACCAGGAAAAAAAAAAAACATATTAACTCTTTGCGTGCCCGATTAGTTTAAAAATGAAGTGGCTTGACGTCACTCTAAATCGGTCACTTTTCGTACTACGATTACGATTTTGGGCTCTTTTTAAAGATTAAAAAAGTTCTGTAAGATGCTGCCCTCTCTTGAATTATTTTACAAGTAAAAAATCAATAAAAATGGCCTTATATATCAAACAAAGAAAAAATAACGCCCCTTCTTAAATCTTATTGGCTATTAAATTCTGACGACAAAGAAAATGGCTGCCAAAAAGTAAAGAGTTACGATCTGTTTTTGTTTTATTTTGAAAATGATATACGAATGTTTAAGACCATTTTAATAGTATTTTTTGACAAATTATAAATCATTTTGATAAAATATGCTAAAAATAAAATTATTTTGAAAAAATAGTTAAGACTTTTAATAAAAATTATTTGCTTTTTTTCTGCAACTAAAATTGGCAAAGAAAATCACGTCGTTAGCAAAACATTTTGATTGGTGAGTAAGATTTCGTTTTATATTTTCCGCTAGTGAAAATTTATATAATTATATAATAATAATTTATTTTTGAAAAAAATTTTGTTCATTTTCATAACCTGACAAATTATTAATATATTTTTTACAAACAAAACTAAAGTGAATATAATATTAAAAAATGAATATATTTTGATGTTTGAGTTTGTGAATTGCCACTTGACTTTATATTGACCAATTAAAAGTTTCGACTTTTACCTCATTCGGCCAATAAGATAATCAGTGCTCTAAAAATTATGAGACTGAAAATGTCGAAGTATTACGAAAAAAAGATTGCATTGACTTAAAAAAACACATTTTCACATATATTTGCAGGGATTATTTTCTTTCAATTTGATGTCATCATGATATTACATATTTATTGTGGGTATGAAAGGACATCCTATCTCCCCCCTATGCTATGTCATAGCTCTAATACCAAAGTACCCAACATTATTACTAAAAACAATGTACCTTTAAAGAAGTACATAATAATGAGACCAAGACATTTATGTATTATGTTCATAGATGACGAATGTTAAAATAATGTAAGATGAAAACCAGGTAATTTAACAAATATAAAATCAATTTATTAACAAACAAAATATAAAATAAAAGACAAAACTAATCATTTAAATTTTCAGCACTTAAGATGAATAACTTCTCATGAATGTTAATTAGGAAAGCCTGATCCCTACTTTCCTATCAAATAAATTGTGCGAATGTAGCTGCTTTATATAATATGGAAACAAAAATGTGCTATGGAAAGATTTTTAAGCAAAGTATAAAAAAGCATAAATATCACAACAATTCTCAAGTAAAATAGTTTAATCCATTTTCATCTAGGTACCTTGAAGATATAAACTAAGTGATCCCTTAAAATATTGACATTTATCCTACTAAAATATAAACCTCTAAAGATGTGACAGTATCTTGGCTAACTTATATAGATTCAGGTGACAGTTCATCAGCTGCTTATATAAGCTAATATTCATAAACAAAAGACTATAAAGCAAATTGTTAGGAGCTGTCTCTACTAAATAACAATGTTATTTCTAGAAGTCTTATTGCTACAAGCATTATTCATTGTACAAAAGGTTTTATGAGTAAATAGACAATTTTATTTAAATATTCTGTGATGTCTCATGTTTTTGCTAGTCATGGATTAAATGCTTGAAGTGTGTTAATGTTGATTATTGGAGTCTAGTTTAGATGACTAGATGGAACCCTAGGGTTTAAACTCATTATAAATATCACATTAGATGTTTCATGTTTCATGCAGCCAGAGTGTTACCTTGGTGAGTCTGACTGAGGGTATAATTAATATGTAAATATTAATTATATTTACTCCTCTGCTTGAGTAACGGGATCACAAAGTAAAATAATTAACGATAAATTAAGAGCCAATAATTTAAATTATAGTATCAAAAGAAAAAATAGTAATAAGAAACCGGTAAAGTTTTTGTTTCAAACCCGTAAATTTCAAGTACAAACATTACCTTAAATGTTCAAAAATTCTGCAAAAGGGGGATCCCGTTACAATATATACCCTCATCTGAAATTAGTCAAGTCTATAAAAATTATATTATTATAAAGGGGACTAAAGTTATATTGAATGAAAGAATAATGTAATAAACTATCAATGTCAATTACATTACCCAATTACTGTAAAAAGATCAATAATCATTTACACTATATGCTTATTATATCTTCAGTTTTTAAACCTTATCATAAATGTAAGCTTGTTATTTTATTGTTAATAAATATTGTTAAACCATTAATCATCACATGATCACATTTCCTATATTAGCACATTAATTGTTGATAAATACTGTATGGAGAGTTTTGCTCTGTTTATCAATAAATATTGTTGTTAATTGTTAGACTTGTTTATGATTGTTTACTGAAAAGAATCTGTAATCTCCTTGATCTAGCAGCAATAATTAATCTACATATAACAGAATAGCTGTAGTAGGTATGTGAGTGATTTCATCAGCAAATTATAAATATCTATGCTAAAGATCTGGTGGTACCCTTCTGATGAAGGATAGGTGATGCAGGCTGTCTGGGTAATATAAAATTAAAAAAAATTGATTGAAGATATAATTTAGAAAAAGAGTGAAGAATTTTAAAAATGTTAGTTTTAATTTACTAAACATTACAATAAAAAACACATTCAATTAATGGACAGTATTGAAAACATGAAAGAAAAAAAATAAATTGATATAAGAATAATAATTCTGCATCAATAATATATTTTTTAAATAACTGACTTCAATAATATATACATAATTACATATGACCTATATTATTTTCAGATTTACATTTATTAATCATCTGGCTAGTAATATATTAAAATCACTGAATTTTCAACAATGTAGACAAATAAAAACTTATAAATATTGAAAATGTAAAAATAGTTGGCACCATTCTATTTTTTATCAATTGTTAGCAGTGTCATTTTATATATTGCATGAGAAAAAGGATGACTTACAACTATTAATCAAATATGTATTGAAGTGATATATATATATGTGGTTCATATTGAAGCAGTCGATGTCTAATCATCATCAAGCTTCATGCTTCACCATCTACATTAACCTCCTGTGGGGCCTGCAATTCAGACCTCACTGTAAATATATGCCATTCACCCACACACTGTCTGCATAATGATTAGAGAAATTAATAAAATTAAAACTATTTAGTAAAGTAAAACAGTAGTGTGTGTGATGCATATATATATATATATATATGAATGAAGCAATAATGTTATTAAGGTTTATTGCTGACAACTAAACATTTTCTTTATATAACTAATTTTTTTTTTGTTATATCTATATGTATTTTGATTTAAAGTATTTAATTAAACTATTAGAATGTAACAGCAAAGAAAAATGAGGGAGGCTCGAAATGCTAAAATAATCTTTGTTTAAATTCAGCTTGTTGCCTTTAATTAAAAGTGTCAATCGCAATTAAGATTGAAAACAAATCGTTTATCAGTTGTTGTCAAATGATTTAAAATAGCTAAAAATGGTATTTCGAGCCATATCTGTATAAAAACATGTTGTTAATTAAATGTTGTTTGTAAGGGGATTATAGAGATAGTGTATAAAAGGAGCCCATAAGACCTTTTTGAGGTCAGTCAGTTTAGTTTCGAAGCATTTCAAGACCTTAACTTTTAAAAAGCCAGCACAATTCCTGCACGATGAAGCGTGAGTAGAGGAATCTTTCACCTTTCTCTTCTTCTCTCAAAGAACTGTCTGCCTGCAACTGCCATGTTCCATCTGGCCGACCATACAATATGATTACTTCCGACTGCTGATTGCTAATGATGCTGCTATGCTGTTTTCCTTACGTAAAACTTTTAAGATAGAGCTGCCTTCATAAGTCAATACTTTTGTAATTTTTAATCTATAGTTCAACCTTCGTATCTTAATTTATATATTATTTTATAAGCTTCTGCTAATTTTGCTTTTAAACTCTTTCTCCGTAATCTTTTATTAATATCATGTATTTTAACTTACCTTTCACGCTTAATTAACTTATATATATAACTGTGTGCGACTCCATTAAGATTTTATGTATTTTGCTTCCTGTATAGATATAATTTATTTTCTTTAATATGCCAAAATTGCCAAATTCCCGAGTTTGGAAAAGGGGGAAAATAATTATTTAACTTGGAAAAGAGCTGGGATTATTTAAAACCTATCAATAAAGTTTTGTTTATATTAAATAGAAATTGCTCGTGACTTTGGTTTCATTTTAAATTCATTATTCTTGAAGTCATTTAAAAACTTTTATTGTGGATAAATTCTGCTAAGTTTACTGCTTTGAAATTGTATTTAAAATTTCATTTTAAAAGATCGTGAACCTTGATTAATATAATTAGTCCTTTCTTTCCCGCTGTTGTCTAAAGGGCTAGTGTAATCCGTAATATGCATATGAGAATCGAATTTAAATTTTATCAGTTTAATGCTATAGAAAAGTGTTATTACTTTATTACCATTTGTTAAATGACTCAGAATTGAAAACAGGTTATTGTGCAAGAGGTTAGACCGTTTCCAAACTTTAAAATAATATTATTTGAAAACTATATTATAAAAATTATATTGATGTCCAATAAACATTGCTGGCATACATTTTCTTTTATTCTGATATTTTATCTTTCCATTTCTTGATTGCTTTGTCATTGGGGCATCGGAAGCATGAAGTTCCCGTCCTACTTTTCAAAATCGTTTGTAATCAGGGACACTCACTGTGGAATGTGAGGGTTATGATATTATGTGCTGCGGAAGACAGCACATCCAGATCTGGGCCCTCAAACCCAGCCTTCAAATATTCTTTCAAAATGATAAAATATCCAAAATCGCCATGAATGCCGTATTTCTTTATTGTATGCTAGTACCATTACTCTGCTCCTTAATTTAATCACCATCTACCTAACCTTAGTAAGTTGCAATGATGTGTTAAAGATGATGATTCATTTCGTAAAATACATTCAGTTCATTGAGTTAAACTGCTTTCTTTTAAAAACCGTTATCGATTCCCATAGATGTAAATCTAATTTATATAAATGATTGCATAACTTATTCTCGTAAATGATATACTTATTCTAAAGACGCTATGTCAAAACAATGCTGATCAAACATATATTATAATTTTAAGATTGTAAATAAATGATTGAGACCATATGTTTATATTTACTTGTCAAAATGATTAATGCTAACTTATAAGATATCCTTCTGTAATTCGAATCTGTTCCGATCTTGTAGATTGTTTTAGGCATCCACAACATACTGTTAATAAAAGTTTATTAAATTGGCATATTAAATTCCGCACAAGTTATAATCCACTCTATAAAATTGTAGTCATTCAATAATTAATAAAGGGGATTTTATAAAACAATTCCCAAGTTTTGTAAATAAACAATGTCATCCCAAGCGTGAAACATTTTGTAACATATATATGCGTTTTCTACATTTATTAAATATATATAATTTCATGTAAATCCTGGTTTGTTTTTGAATTATTATTTTCTAGTTAATATTTAGAACTATTTTCTTTAGCTAATAGCTTAGCATTAATAAATAACTTTCATAAATGTAATTCCTGGACTACTCTGATCTCGATCATCATCATCAGTCTGATCTTATGCTCTACCGCTTTGCTCCTGGGAACGGAATTAAATAATTTTACTGTATCCTCAGTATTGTTGTTCATTGGGTCAGAGATTCGAAGAATAGGCAAATAGGTTAGATTTCAGGATTGCTCCAGACCTGTGTATCTCGAGCATGATCGGATTCGAGGTACTTTTGCTTAGGATTTGGATCTTGTTAAGTGAGCATACTATTTTGACCAGTACAATATATAGAAGTTGAAAATTCGATAGGAATTTTTAAATTAAAGGTTTTCAATATTTTTAGTAAGCAAAAGTTATATATATATATATAAAAGTATGTGTACAGATAAATATATATGACATTACTAATTCTCTAAGTTTTATTTTAAAGTAACTTAAAATAAAATATTGTATTAAGTGACAATTATAGATATTTTCTAATTAGGTGTGTGGAGTGGCCATAAAATCACTTTTCTACTCTTGATATTCGAAGGTTATCCTAGGAGATTGTTATATTATTCAAAATTAGGAGTTTTGATGCATTTTATTTTAATTAAAATATTTTTCTATTAAAATTCATCATCATCATTATTATTATTGTTGTTGTTGTTGTTGTTGTTATGGTATAATAGATAGATATTATCCTTGCAATTGTCATACCTTTCACTAGTATACCATTCATTTGATTAACAATTTATAAGTAAAGTAAAAGACAGAAATTTAATATGAAGAATATTATAATAAACCCTGAGATTTTAATATCATAACTCAATAAAAAGAAAAAACTATATCTTATGTAAAATAAAATATTGTAAAAGCAAAGTGGCACAAGTAGACAAGATTTAAAGAACACGATTATTTTTATCTAAATCATGAAATGTGGATCTGATCATAGGAATAAGATGTTGGAATAGTAGCTGTGAGGTATATGATTATTTATTGGAGGGGGCAGATAAATAAAAGAAATTTTATTATGAGAAATGGATTATATTATAACCTAACTACTCTGTGACGTATGCTGTAAATATTGAGATATTTTGTAGTTTATAAGAGTGAGTTTAGGATTCACCTCCTCTTAAAATTTATTTTTCAATTATGATCATTGTTATTATTATCCATATGGCTATTTTTATTATTGGCATAGATCATATTAACAGAGAACCCTGAGCTTAGCAGGATGTTTGTTATTAGTTTTAATGTTATAATATATATATATAGACAAAGCTTATTTATTCAAACTATTACAAATAATACAAAACAATTGGAGTGATTAAATAATATCTATTACCTATGTTTACTCCTGGACAAACTTTATCAATTGAGAATATTTGAGAGAAATATCATTCCAAAGCATTCTAAAAATATGCATAAGCAACTGTATCTAATCTAAACAAATGCCAATAAATTTTGTATCAATATTTATTTCTATTGTACCGTATGTTCGTCTAACAAGAGCTAGCATCGAGGCAAAAGTACCTAGAGTTCAATCATATGCAAGATACATAAGTCAGGAATAATCATGAACTCCGCCCTATTACCTATTTCCCAAATCTATAACATTACGAACAACATTTCTGATGATAACAAATGAAATCTCTAACAATTCCCATCCCAGAGCGTCAGCAGAAAAACAAGATATCTAAAGGACTCAATAATGTAAGATGCAAATAATGATAGATGTGCATGCATGGATGAACAAAATATATCCAAAGAATAACTTATTAAACTATTAATTTATTTATAAGGATAATAATAAATTGGTTAAACTTTTATGAAAACAAAACAGATAATATAAAAGAATGAAATGTGTAATGAATCTATTCAAACATAATTAATACTCCCTGGGTTTCACATAATTAATATTTATTTGCGCATTCCAAAATGACCTATGTAGCATAAATTAAGGATTAATGGATACACAGATACCAAGTACAAGTATTAATAAAATCAATAACTAATCAAAACGATGCGACTTAATATGCTAATGAAAGATATCAAATTTATGAGGCTTGTATTCTAAACGCTGTGATATATTTAATAACAACAAATGATCTGACAAATTTCAATTGAATGTAAGTTGGTTTTATCGCCGTTTATCATAACGGCAAATTAATATTACAGAGTGTATACAGCCTTTACGATTTACATTAATGATTTAAGAAGAGCACATTTATTTTTGCATTTGGTTACATAAATAGATTTTGGTAGGATTTACTAGAAGTTATTTCTCAGCGTATCTAAAGATTGTTTAATGAGAAGGCGGATAGATTAAATAAGCTTTAATACATGACATTTCTAACCTACAAAATATAAGAAAACGAGAGCTTGGGATGGTTTATCAGATCATAGCATTACGACTTATAGACTAATATAGGAAATGATAAAATATGAATAAATGCAGTGCTGACCAAATGATAATGCAAGAAAGGATGAGAGGCTTCATCAACTTAAAATGAACATAAAAGCTCATCTGCACTTGTGACAGATGGCATCTGAAGAAGTGGTTGGTAGGGGTTTTATGGTTTCGTTTCTTCCGAATGTTAACCCATATAGAGCTTAGCTACAACCTAGCACAACCCATGGAGTCGGTGCTTCCAAACTCCGTTAAAAAATGTGCCTTATGAAATAATCTGGTATCGAAGAGTAGTTTGACAAAGCAAGATATAAGTTTATATACGTTATCATCGATAAGCAACACTGAGGATTTCAGGTCTGTAATGACGCTGATATATTAAGGCCTTAGTAAGTAATACAATCTGGCGTAATAACATGATATAGTTTAAATCATCCTTAATGGCATGTAATTGGCCTTAAATACTAGTTAGAACATCAATTAGAAAAAGGAGAGTAAGTAACTCCCTTCATTAAACAAATATAAATACATTTGAGAAGCAAAAAGACTTAATTAAATTCATTGTTAGATGGCGGGCTAATCAAATAATAGATTATTAGCTAAAGGTAAGGTCACAAAACTTTAATTTATTCAATATTAAATTTTACCAAATCAATAGTGTTAAGATAACAGTAAATTGATATCTTAAAAATGATAACGGATAATATATCATGAAACACAAAACAATTCAGTAATTTTATTCAACTGAACGAACTTTAGAATTTAGTAAGAAACCTTACTTTTAATGATTTACGATTCCATAATGGCGGAATAGTAAATTAAGACAAGATCGGTTTGCCAGATTGGATTATTAGCATATTAAATTATATATAATCAACATAAAATCAAATAAAAGGTTTGCCACCTTTAAAATAATAGGATAGCAAGAGTGAAACCCAGCAAGTAAGTTTTGAAAATAAAAATAACAGATTCGTGCATTAGAGAAAGTCATTTTTCTAAGAAAATAATAATCGGCATGAAGATTTATAAAGCTACAATTTAAATGAAAATAAAATTACATACATGGAGGTTGGAAATTTACATTTTTAAAGATAGTAAAAGCATTTAGATGGAGGTTTTAAAGTTCGTAATTGTGGCAGAGAATTACCTTCAGTTGTTTGAAGACTTGACGGCCGTATACGCATATGTGGATATCATATAAAGAAATACAGTCAATAGGGCAGATTTTCAGAAAAATAATGGCTGGTATCCTTTCACAGTTTATTTAAGAGTTCATTTAGGCAGTCTTTACATGGCGATGGCATAAGAGTGCAGCAGTATGGAGCTGATCTTGGAAAGATCAGGGCAGCAAATTTCTTTTCTACTCACGATTCATAATTTAAAAATTTGGGTGAGGTAGATTCGTCCTGCAATGACTTCTGAAAATCAAATGCAGAGTGTTTAATATAGAAATTTTGGCTGTATTTATACCCCATGGAAACTTTCTATTTGCCTGCCTCTGGCAATACCCGGATGTACGTTAATGGTCAACTGTTATATATTTTAAAAAAATGACGAGAGATAAGTTCAAGAGAGTATTGTTTCAGTTTATTTCGAATTGAAAATAGACCCGCAGGATAAATTTTCCATTAACGCAAAATCTTTTAAAATAAATCAATGTTATTAAAGACTTTTTAAATTGAAATAAGATACGTCTTTTGTTTGCAATTTTTCAGTTACATTAACTACTCTCTAGAACTTTCTCTCAAACAAAATAATGCACGAATATAAAAAAATATAGAACATGAAACATATTTAATAAACATGATCATACCCTTTTATCTTTCACACACACATACATGCACGATTATTTACTGTGATGGAAATTTAAATACTTTAGAATTAAATTAGTATTATTTAATTAGGATAATGCTTAACTAACAAGGGGGGAATAATAATCGCGTGCATATGTATACCTGCACTCCCTAGTGATTTACTACTACAAAACCGAGTTTGAACCCCTGTTTGAAGGTTCCTAATATTACTAGACAGTGAAGCAAAATATGTGCAACAGATTTGACTGCTTCACTATTAAATTAAAAATTTAAGAATTTTATTCATATGAATTACTTATTGTCAAATACTTACCTTATGTTTAATTAAAAAGGATTTGTATTCAGACTCTCAAGCTCCCTACAGCCATCCATTCTATTTTATAGAACTGATACACATGATCACATACATGTCAAAAAGATAAATAATCTCCAATATACATATTTCCTGCTGAACCAGCACTCATCAGTTAGTCCAGATTATCACCTCCCATATATATATAATCAGTGCTCAGTTTATATTAAGACAGTAAACCTTCAAACTTTAATGGAGAGGCTTCAATCTTTCTCCATCCTCCAAATCTTCAGCCATCCATATCAATGAAAACCTGATGATGAGGTACTGATCAAAACCCTTATTGATGCCAATATTATTACCATATGCATTTGTCTTTAAGTCATTCTGACTCTCGTGTACAAGGTCCATTGAAATACACATAAGATGGATGACAGAATATAGGCTGAATTGTCTATATTGACCTTAATGTAATTAGAAGAATTTTAACTCGGACTTTCAAGCTCCCTATAGCTATCCATTCCATCTTATACAACCTTCTAATTAAATTAAGTTTAGTATAGATACTATACTTGTATTTCAATATTAAATATTCAGCCTGTATTCTATCGACACATCTTCTGTGTATTTGAATGAACATAATAAAGTCCTATATGTGAGAAGTGAGTAACTTAAAAACAATATGGATATGGCAATAATACTAGTATCAATATGAGCTTTGAGCAGTCCACCAATGTTATGGCTGGGTGAAGAATTGAAAAAAGAGAAGATTGAAGCCTGTCCATTAAAATTTGAAGATTTGCTATTTTAATATAAGCAGAGCATTGATTATATATATATATGAGAAATGATGAACTGGACTAACTGATGAGTACTAATTCAGTACAAAATATATATATACTGGAGATCATTTATCTTTTTCCAGACATGTGATAATGTGTATTGGTTTTATAACATGGAGTGAATAGCTGTAGAGAGCTTAAAATTCTGATTTCAAATCCCTTCTAATTATATTAAATTCAGTATAGACAATACACTTAGATTTAAATATTATCTTAGTTTTATTTAGTAGAATTATTGACACACAAATACCAATAGTACTAGTCTCAAAAACAAGTGATTTATAATCAAGTCAAATATCTGGGTGCCAAAACTATAATAGTATAAAATGAAAGCAAAGGGAAGAAAACTATTATGTATCTAAATTGAGATATGAATATATCATGGGGGAAAATATATATGAGAAATCCTTTGGTATGCCCTTTGAATTGAGGCATCAAAATTATAATGGTCTAGAATGCCTGAAAGATAGAAAATCTTCAAACCAAACTAAAAATTCAAAATTATAATGATTAAAAAAAAATATTGAAGCCAAAAATGAAACACTGTTTATATGTCCTGGTCTCAAATCCCTAATTTATATCAATACAATTTAGAATAAATAAATAAAAATAAAGAATGCTAATTCTTATTAATGTCCTTTAAATTATAAAATAAGAATTTAAAATACTACAAACTAAATAATGTAAGCATATAATGAATATAGGTGGTATAACCCAATATTGGTAATGTTATATCACTTGATAAATCAATCCATAATAGAATAAGTGAATAAAGGTTTTACAGGTTTTTATAAATAAGATAATCTAAAATCCAAGTGAGTATTATATTCAAAATTTATTGTTAAATTTACAATTGTGTTTAATTATGTCATATTCAAAAGCATGAACAATACTAAGCTCAAAAACTAATAGGGTTTTATTATAAAATTTGTTAATAGCTTTGATAACAATGATCACTTATGAAAATGTTAAATTAACTTTGGTTAATTGTGAAATAACAGTATAATAATATTTATATTATTCACAAATTAAATGCTGTAAACCTGTTTTCTTTTAAAATATAAATTATGATTGATATATCTTATAGTTATTAATGCAAATGAAACTCAAATTTCAAGATTAATGAATAATAATGATATTTTATTTACAAATAGACAATAAAAAAATTGAAATTATGAATATATTATATGAATTAAAATTAAAATACAACGTGATGTTGCATATGTTTAAACTATTATGTGATGCCAGACAAAATACTCATTCCAAAATCTGAAGAAAACACTGATCTATATACTAATTTCAAATAAGCAATAATATATATATATAATAATAATAATCATACGCATAAAACTCTTTTTGGCATAATATTAATTTTTGCCCTTTTCAATGAACTTGAAATAATTTAAAATTATGATTTACATTGAATACATATCAACATGTTTTATATAAAATTAACTATAATCTATTAAAAACCCACATATTTTAACACATAAAAAAAACTGTACAAATGTATATTATATAATTTTCTATTTATTTATCATTAGTCAATTATTCGTTAAATTAATTGATGTTTTATATATGCTCATACAATTATTTTTATTATAATTAATCTAATTGGTTTCATATATTTTCCTTCTATTAGGTTCTTTAATATAATTAAAGATTTTATATTTTTACACAATCTATTTTATATCTGTATTTTAAATAATGAATATATAAGGCAGATCTATCACCTCTTCTATAAATTGTATTATGATGTTATTTTTCTCTGTCATCTAAAAGAAATATTTAAACAATCTTTTTGTTAAATACACAAATGTAATTGTATTTTAGGAAAAAATGGTAAAATTATTATTATTTTTTATTTTAAAATGTTTTAAAATAATATTCTTTTAGAAATTAAAAGAAAACCTTCCATTCAGAGTATTGGTTTATATTTGAATAATCTCTAATTAAAAAAGAACAATCACTCAATAACATAGAAGAGACAAATTTGAGTTAGACATTAGCCACTGTTTCTAGATCAATGACCTAGATGTTATATCAAAAGCCATATAATATAAAAATTGCCTGCGATTTAACTTAAGAATCACTCTCTTTATATATATATCTCTCTTAGTTAGTGTATTGCATTTTTGTAGTAAAATAAAATTTGAAAATGTAATATATATATATATATATTTTAAAAAATGTTTAATGTAAATCACACAATGGAAAACTAAGAAGCCAATATTGTCTTTTGAGAGGTACCTATTTTTAACAATTAAGAAGTGAATTTATTTAATTGCATTCTAAAAGTTATAAAATACTTATATTTTGCTGTGTGAATTGACATATATATATATATATATATGTGCATCTATTAGTGTGCCAATAAATAATTTACCAAAGATTATTATCAAATAAAATATGGTTTGGATTTATTAAAGTATTGATTTGATCATTTTAAAGAGAGATAAAACAATGCTTGTTACTCAGTGTCAACTAAAATATGAGTATTGCTATAAGTTACTATGGATTATTCATTTTAATAAGCTTTGAATATTTTAATAGACAATAAAAGTCTTGGGAATTATTATATCTTTGAAAATATCATTTTATGGATTTTCTTTATGGAATTTCTTCACATGAACTTAATAAAAAGTAACTTAAACATGTTTATAAACACTGATTAGTATTTTATCCTAAGTAATAAAGCAAGTTGTATGATTTACTTATATAATTATTATTTGTATTATTATTGTTGTTGTTGTTTTAATATCATCTGATGTATATATGTATGGGTGAATATATAAATAATTACCAAAAAGAAATTCTTAACAATTGTAAATTGAAATTTACACAATTATAGTAAATTTTACTTAATGACTTGTTTTATTTTGTGATTAAATAATCAAGTAGGTGAACGAAATCAAATTAGTACTTTTTTTTGTATAGTTAACATATATTTTATCTATTGAAAATAACAAATCAAAGTTTTCTTTGTGGTTAAAAAATGCATGTCTTGGTTCCATCTTACAGTTCAAAGAAGTAAAACATTTTATAATAATCTATTTTGAACCATTAAAACATATTAATCAATATTTTGTTTATAATAATTCAAAGTCTTTTTGCAATCAAACATTTAAAATTTAATTAGCAAAATAATAGATTTTATTACTTTATTACAATTTAGTATTATTTAAGGTGAACCTAATGTTTTCAAAGACGTCAATTGGTAATATTCAAAGATATAGCAAAGCTAGTCTATATATTATTGATACAAACTTTATATATAGTCATTAAGCTTAAATAATTTTATTCATTCTTTAATAATTTTGAAAATTTTGGTACTTAATAATAAAAATATTATCTTATGAAGGAATTCCAATATAAACTATTACTTAATATATTGGGTATAAATTTTCAAATAAGTTATTTTAAATTGTGTATTATAATTTGGTGTCCAGTCAGATTATCATATATCTATATATAAATGTTATTAATAGAGTTTAACTTTATTCCTACATAGATTTTATCTTAATTTATTAGTAGAGCTTAAATAAAAATATTACTTAAATTTATATTGTCACAGATTTGGTTTGCTCAATTTGTGTAGTTCTATTAATTTTGGCTAGCCATTTATATTGATACAGATTTGATATTGTATATTTTATACTGTTACAAATTTTGGCTTTACCCAATTCATAGGATATATTTGTCCATTTATACCATTAGAGATTTTGGCACCTAAAGTGTAGGCATGTAAAATAAAGTCTCTCTCTCTCTCTCTTATTCATTTTATTCCACTACAGATTTTGCCTTGCCCAAAAACATTGGGCATTAGAAATAGGAATTCTATGTTCTCATTTTATTCCAATACAATATATAATATACTCATTCTGTCTGAAATTTATATATTAATTGATACATGACATTGTGTAGATGCGTTTGTAAATATTTAAGTATTAACCTAAAATAAAACATTAAATAATGTTTGAAAAAATGACATGTGCAATATATACAAAAATAATAAATATATGCATAAACTTTCTTCTATCAAATCAATATATTATTTATTTCAAAAACTTTTAAATAAAGCTCATAAATGTCATTTAAATATTAAAGTAAAATTAAGATATATGCTGGAATAATATATGATAGTTATGTGAATATTATAAAATACATAAGAAAAAAAAATAATTATAAATTATTATAAAGAGATTTTACATTATTGTATATTATTAAAACTTAAACACAGTTAAAAGCATAAGCTGTAAAAATAAGTGTGTGTAATCAATATTTCCTAGTATTTATATAAATGGGAATAATTTGGTTTTCTTCTCCCCAATCTTTGTATACTTATTTATAGATTGATCTGAAATAATTATATAAAGTTAATATAAATAAAAATTATTTATTCTTAGTTGGTAGAGTATTATCTTAAAATTTAAATTAAAAAATTGAAAAACAAACTAGTTTGCTCATTTCAGTCAAATTTGTTTTTACAATGTCAGAAATGAGGAAAAGTAAATTAATGTGATAGCTTCAAAACTGCATATGTAATATGAATAAATTTTATAAAGACTGAATATACATTAAATTTAATTTAAAACTGCAATCAAATATTTTGATTTATATAAATTAAATGTAAAACACAATTAAAAAAAAACCTCATCCAGATAATTTCCAGATTAAGATATTTTCCAAATAATATCCACTGCATGGACAACTGATATACTATATATAGAAGTGTTAATTGAAATCACTTTTTTTCTCAACTAAGATATTCAGCTAGCCAGATTGTTGAATAATTTGACTAAAGTGGAAAGCTATAGACAGAAATCTGGAGAAAAAGTAACACAATTCACCAACATTTGTCAGGCTGAAATCAAAGTCACTCATAGGGAAGCTAATTGGTACTGCAGATAGAATTGTTAAGTGCTATTATTATTCATCAATATCTCTAAATTTGTTATAGTTCAAAGTAATGGATTGCTATATTTTCCCAGCTATATAATCTTGTAAGAAATATGAATTATATCAAATGTGAATAATATCAAACTAAACCTCAAAATCTATAAAAAAAATAAAAAAAACAACTTCAAAAATCATGCCTGGTCACAAAATATTGGATACCAATATATAACACGAGAATAAATTACGTAACACAAAAATAAAGGCTAAAGAAACCAGCAGAAAAAAACTTCATTAAAAAACCAGCAAGAGATAACTTGAATAGTTCATATTACATTTGAGAGCTTAGTCAAAATCTTATAAAGAGCAGAAATATGAGTATAAACTGTAGATGAATTCAAATTTTATAAAACTTAAAATATGTATTTTAAAATGATCTTATTCTCTAAATATTTAGATTTTTTTTCCTTGCAACTCTTAATATTCATAATAGGCTTCTATTTTAAAAATCTAATATTCATCATATTTTCTGGAAATTTCTAAAATTTCAGTTTTTGGAAAAATATGTAGGATCCACACACAATTCATCATTACTTTATTTTAAATTTAAAAAAGTAGTATACATTTTTCAGTCATTATTCATTACTAAAAAATCTATTGAGCAAAAATAATATATGTGTAGGTATTTTACTGACATATATATATTTTATATGTAAGATTAATTTTCTTATTATATAAATCACTGTATAAATTGTACTTTGATTTGAGTTATGAGAATAGGACATAGAATTCATTTTCTTTAACAATGTTAAGCAATAAATTAAATTTAATAGTATATTTAACTTTTTTTTTTTTTTTTAGTAAATCATAGGGCAGAATAATATATGGATGCTGATCTTTAAGTTACTAATATATTTCTTGATATGTTTTGTGTTAAATTATATTTGGTATATTTATTGTAAAGTATTTGTCAAATATAATCTTTATTCTATACTAATTCATAGGAATTCTTATGTACACATAAATGACTGATAATCTAATGTGAAATCTATGCTCTAAACAGTGTTACATATAATAATTGGTGTTGAGTGTAATATATGCAGTTTAAATTAAACGTACATACTAAAGTATCTTTATTCTAAAATATTATTTTATTGTTAAATCTTTAAATTTTGCTACTGATATTCTAATCATAGATGTTAGCTTGAAATGCAATCAATTGTAACAAACTAATTAAACAGATAACGAAGGAATTTAATTAGCAAAACCCAATCTAATTAAATCCCACCTTAATTTATAAGTTACTCCAGAAAACAAAGAAAACATATAAAAGGGAGGCCATTTTTTGAAAAGATTAACAGAGCATTTTAAGTGAATTAGAGCAGAGCATTAGTTGCAAAGAACAACGTGAGAATTGCATATTACCCTCGTGGGGAAAGAAGAGAAGTTAGACGTAGAAACTATACGTTCAGAATTATTGTGCGAGTATTCGTTATCGTGTGTTCATAGTGTATTTTTCTAACACAGCTCAGTGGGAATCAGAACTTTGTATAAACTGTAAATCAGTTAGTATCGATCTGTTTTGAGAATTAAACCAACTAGTTCGCAAATTAACTTTTGTGTGCAGTAATTGAAGAGTCAATATTCTGCAATCTGGCGCAGTCGAACCTAAAAACCACAGTGAATAACCAGCTATTAATAAGAAAATGCCAGTTTTCGAACAAAACTCTATTGGAGAGTTCGACGTGGAAAACGCGGCCGATTGGCCACTATACCTGTCACAAATCGAAAATTTCTTCATATTAAATGGCATTGAAGACAACAAGCAGAAAGTAGCTGCCCTATTATGTTTCTCGGGGGAAAAAATGATTGAAATTGCCAATAAATTATACCAAAATCCCGTAGATGAGAATGTACCATTCAAGGAATTATGCCAATGGCTAAACAAATTTTTTAGCCCTCGCCCATCCTGGCATATAGCACGCCTACAATTAAGAAATAGAAAACAACTAAATAATGAAATAATCATACAGTATAATTTAGCTCTCAAGGAGCTAGCGAAAGATTGTGTGTACGCTGATTTCGTAGAAGAAATATTATTAGATCAACTGTTATGGGGAATGTCTGACGACAGGCTCAGACAACAGCTGTTAACAGAGGCAGACCTAACCTACGAAAGCGCTATAAAGACAGGAATAACATTTGAGCTAATTCTAGAACAGGCACAGGCCTTCAGATCAAAAGAGAAAAGTTATGAGCAAGTTTTCAAAACTTATAAAGCAGAAATACGTTCGTTTCAACGGGAACCCCAGAGAAATTACGGAATTAAATGCTACTGCTGCGGGAAAACAGGCCACATAGCTAAATACTGCAAATGGAAACAAGAAACGTGTTTCAATTGCCGAACTAAGGGCCATCTGGCACGTGCATGCAGACAATCGCCAGAAAGGGATGGTCGACAAAGGAAATATAGTCCAGACACAAATGGTAGAGCGTATAGTATTAAATATATATCTACAAAGGGGGAAAGAGATAGGACCATTTCGCAAACACAAACAGAGATCATTAAATTACAAAATCAATTTGAAGATGATCGGAAAAACTCTGAACAGAAGCAGTGTAAAGAGCAAGATTCTATGAAAGAGCAACTCCAGATTCACATACAGATGATAGATATGTTGGTCGCAGAAAAAACAAAGCTGCAGTCATCCCTAGCACAATGTCAGCAGGTCATAAAACAGAAATCAGATGAACTCGAAGAATTTCAAGTAAGATTGAAGGCTTCTAGAGAACGAGTAATAGAACTTGAACAACAAAATTCAGAACTTAGTGAAAAATTGCAAAGTAAACGCGCAATGTCAGAATTATCTGAACACATAGAGAGTTGGCAGCTGTATGAAATGGGACCACAAGAAAAAATGGCCGAAAGTGAAAAGGAAGAAGACACTTCTGAAGATTTTTTAGAAGAGCGGCAATCTTTAACCAGTGAGCTGCCGGATACAAAAACTGTAGAGCAAGAAAAAAATCAGACTCTCTCCAAGTGGGAGAAAAAAGCACTCAGGGTGGCAAGGAAAAAGAATTTGCACAAATTTCAAGGTTACATCGGTTAATCGTAAAAATAAAGTTTTCTCCAATTTGGAAAAAGAAAAAAAAAAGCACGGAGGAGTCGCATCATGGGGTTTTCTGGAGTAAGGGGAGGTATTGTAATATATGCAGTTTAAATTAAATGTACATACAAAAGTATCTTTATTCTAAAATATTATTTTATTGTTAAATCTTTAAATTTTGCTACTGATATTCTAATCATAGACGTTAGCTTGAAATGCAATCAATTGTAACAAACTAATTAAACAGATAACGAAGGAATTTAATTAGCAAAACCCAATCTAATTAAATCCCACCTTAATTTATAAGTTACTCCAGAAAACAAAGAAAACATATAAAAGGGAAGCCATTTTTTGAAAAGATTAACAGAGTGTTTTAAGTGAATTAGAGCAGAGCATTAGTTATAAAAAACAGCGTGAGAATTGCGTATTACCTTCGTGGGGAAAGAAGAGAAGTTAGACATAGAAACTATACATTCAGAATTATCGTGCGAGTATTCATTATCGTGTGTTCATAGTGTATTTTTCTAACATAGCTTGGCGGGAATCAGAACTTTGTATAAACTGTAAATCAGTTAGTATCGATCTGTTTTGAGAATTAAACAAACTAGTTCGCAAATTAATTTTTGTGTGCAGTAATTGAAGAGTCAATATACTGCATTGAGTACCAAGGAATGGTGAAGCTAATCAATCTAAGAAAATGATGGCAGTGTTATACATTTAGCAATTAAAGTTGAGTTTTAAAAACATCAAAATATGGAGATCATCATAGATTCCTTTCCATAAATATGAATAAAACTGGTACTCACAAACATAGGTATCTGAATTGTGTCCAGTAAAAGTATAGAGACCTATTACCATTATTATTAGCTACAAAAATGTCTATCCATCAAAGGATATATGCTTCATCTAACTATTCCTAAATAATCTATCAGTATAACATAGATTAAAATACTGAGACTATGAAAATGCTTTACAAATAAAACTTTTTAGAATCATTTTAACAAATCAACACAATCGACTAATCAGATGAAAAATAAATCTGATTAATAAATTACACTGGTATGAAAAGACATTATCTGCAAGCTTGTTAAAATGACTCTAGAAAATCTCACTTGTAAAGAATTCTTATAGTACACATATTTGAAGATTATTATTTCATAAATATTATATAATCTTAGCATTACATATTTAATTGCTATTGATTATTTACAGGACTGTTAAAATTAATCATGTATATTATATGATATAAACTTTAAATCTTCTGCTAATATGATTCTGTGAATCAGTTCTTAAAAGAATTTTTTTAAAAAAAAATCGTAATTCTGATTCCAAAACTTGTGATTTTAAAATAAGTAGTAAAAAAAAAAAACAGGAAACAAACTTACAAGCTTTAAACATCCTTGCAGATAAAGCATCATAAGTGGATCTTATGAATGAAAAGCACACCTGGGTCTCTTTTTACGTGGACTTATTTATCACAATTTTGAAGTTACGCGATTCGTGTTTCACCGGAAGTCGAACTCCGATAATGCGCTATTACTTTAAATAATAAATTTTGTGCACTTACGCTATATTGAAAGTAATAGCACATTATTGGAATTCGACTTTCATCTTAGTAATTTCAATATTTTCAATGCTTTATAATAGTAAGATTTTATGCAATAATGAAATTAAAATCATGATTTCCACATTTTATGTATACACATATTAAATTTTACAAGATTATAATGTAAATTTGTTCAAACATTGTGCGTATTAATTTTGCATTTTAAATCACATTCGGTTTTTGCTTTTTAAAAAACATAATCAATTATTATTTTCTTATTAATGATACTAATCATTAACGTGCTCTTAAATTCCAACGAGAGCTAAATGGTTGTATGTCTGGATATCGTGAGCTTCGTAAACAATTAATAAAATCATCGTCTCAAAGATTAATTACTAATTACGTTGTCACCAGAAAACCATTGAAACAACATGAGTGTGAAGTTGGCGCTAGTTGTTTGCAAACTAACGTATTTTTAGGCAAATAGCTATAATAATTAAAACATGTATAAAAAAATGTAAATTACTGTACTGTAAATTATGCATAAAAATATATTATTTTGAATAAAATTAAATATTATAGTTAAAAAAAGTTTGTCTTGTATCAATTTTTTTCAAATTTGAAATTTTTTATTAGTCATATTTTATTTCCTTATTATTATTTTTTTGCGCGAATTTTAAAGTAATTTTACGTTGGTGCTTTGCTTTTATGTGAATTTTGAAAAATCACAGATCGCATCCCCCCTTTTTCAATGTAAGTTACGTCTATTTTTGCGCGATTTCATTTGCACGTGTTTTCTGAGGAACCTATCTATGGCATAAAACGAGACCCAGGTATATAAACTTTATTTAAAGTAGAAAGTATAAGATAAAAAGAAAGTAGATTGGGAGAATGGTAAGATAAAACATTATTAAAGAACAAATTTTAAAATATCTACACAGTTTTTCTTTTCAAAAATAGTTCATAATTTTTCATATATGTAAATGAATACACCAAATTTCTTTTTAAAAATTTGGTTTTTATATGACTATTATAAAAATAACACACTGACATTTCGACTATTTTATAATATAATTTTTTTCAAGGAACACTAAAAAATAAAAATACAAATATATAATAATAAATATAAATATCACATATTCCAAACAAATCCAAAAACATTAAAAAAATACTAAAAAATTATCTTTACCTCAATATCTTTTCTATTACAAGCAATCTCAAAATTTTATAAATTTTTTTACATTTATATACCCATCCAAAAATACCCTAAAAATATTTAATCAACAAATCTATTATTTTCTTTTTTCTTTTCTGTTAGCATTTTATTTAATTCATGTTTTATTTCACTAATGTATATTCCTTCCTTCATTATTTTTTCATGATATGACTATACATTCTAAAAGTTTTATTTCAAAATCTAAATTTATTCATATGATTATAAATAGCAGAATTTTTATCACTTAAATGCTGTTTTAATCTAGTTTTTAATTTATTATTTGTAGTCCCAACATATGATATCTCTATATTATTTTTAAAACAAAATTCAAACATTTTATTATGGAAACTGAATTCATAATCTCTAAAATATTACATTACTTATTATTATTAATTAAAAAACTTAAACTTTTTTTTCTTTTTATAAACAATATTTTGTTAGTAATAATAATAAACCAATTTTTTATGTAAGGTATGTTGATGATTATTTTATGGTATTTAACGATAATAAAAGGCAGATAATTTTTTGAAATATCTTAATAGTAAAGAGGACAAAATTAAATTTACTATGGAAAAAAGAAAATATTATTGTTATTGAATATATGGATGTTAAAATTATTAAAAAAATTGGTAATAATAATAATGTTATAATAAAAACTTCTGTATGTAGAAAGAAAACATATTTTTGGATTATTCAATAATTGGTTTTCGGATATTGATAATCATAGTAAAATAAATATTATTAATAATAAAATTCTTCGAGCAATTAAATTATGTTTAAATAATAATTTGTTTTAAAATGAGATTAATATGATAAAGTATGAGTATTTTATAAATGATTATCCTAGAGATAATATTAAAAGTTTATTTTCTAATAAAAATATTGATAAAATAGAGAATAAAATAAGATTAAATAAAAATAATAATAATAATAAAAAGATAATTTATATTGGTTTCAATATATCAAAAGATTTGTTTGTTAAAGTTAGAAAATTTTTAAAAATGATTAATAAAAAATGTTTTCATTTATCCTGTTTATAAAAAGAAAAGGGAACATAATAATTTAGAGATCATGAATTCAGTTTACATAATAAAATGTTTGAATTGTTTTAAAAATAATATAGAGATGTCGTATGTTGGGAGTACAAAAAATAAATTAAAGACTATATTAAAACAGCATTCAAGTGATAAAATTCTATTTATAATCAGATGAATAAATTTAAATATAAAGATTTTGAAATAAAACCTTTAGAATGTATAAAGTCACATTATGAAAAAATAATAAAGGAAGGAATTTACATTAGTGAAATTAAACCTGAATTAAATAAAATATTAATGAAAAGAAAAAAGAAAATAATAGATTTGTTAAATATTTTTAAGATATTTTTGGATGTGTAGTTTTGAAATTGTTTGTAATAGAAAAGTTATTGAGGTAAAGAGAATTTTTTAGTATTTTTTTAATGTTTTTGGATATGTTTAAAATATGTGATATTTTATATTTATTATTATATATATACATATTTATTTTTTTGTGTTCCTTGAAAAAGGCTATATTATAAAATAGTCAAAACTTTGGTGTGCTATTTTATTTTTATAATAGTCATATAAAAAAACAAGTTTTTAAAAAGAAAAAGTGTGGTGTATTCATTTATATATACATATTATTAAAGAAGTAAAGGCAACATTTAATTTTAAAAAAAAAAATTTAAGTATTATATTTTTATATAATTTTTTTATTAATAAAATATTAAAACTTGATTTATTTTAAAAAATAATAACATGCTTATTTCTTTCTTCTATTATTATAAGACTAAGTTATCATCATAATCATTAACCGTGAGTTCAGATATGCATACTGTACGACTGCTTTTTTAATAATCTCTAATTTCAATTCACTTTTCCAAAAAGATTGAATGATATTTTCAAAGGCTTCCTCTTAATATATATCCTTTATCTGTGTACTATTTTCCAAAAAGGCTGAGTGAAAACAATGTAAACCAATCCTTAATTCTAAGGGGCTTCCCTTTATGTATGTTTCTACCTGTATACTATCAAAAATTAAAATTTTTAGTTTCCAATCCTTATTCATTTTTTAAAAAATGTGACAAATACTAACTTTTCAAATATAAATTAAATATTAATATTTAGCATCCAATAAATAATCAAATTATGAAATATAAAAAAATGTACAATATTATATATTTTTTCAATTCTAATTTCAATTATTTTAATATAATTTAAATATATATATAACTAAATAAATATATAATTCTTTAATACATTAAAATAAAAAAATAAATATTAAACATTTTTAATTCAATAAATTAGAAATAGTTCACTATAAGGAGAGATTAATAAAATTATAAATATACTACAGCTTAGCACTGCTTTCCACTGCTCAGGTCATATTCATAGCGCAAAATCAGACTTGTAAGTGAACGAACATATAAATTAGTCTATATACCATTTGCATGATAAACCAAAACATGAATCCTTTTTATCGCATGGGTGTTGTTTGTGCTAAACCACACTTCTTTACATTTTCTCTTTTGATCACAAACAACATCCTTGTGATAAATAAAAAGAATTCATATGTTGCTTTATCATGCAAGTCTTATGTATATGTAAAATGATAAATTTGTATATCTAATTTATATATTCATTCATTTACAAATCTGACTTTGTGCTATGAATATGACTTGCCTGGTCAAAAGCCGTCCTAAGCTGTAGTGTGAACTATTCCCATTTATTGAATTACAAAATAAGGAAAGAAGTTTATTAAGTTATAAGCATTTTTTTTTAAAAAAAAAACTGACAATACATCAGGTTTTTTTTTTAAAAAAAAAAAAAAACAGAGCATAGCCTTTAAATTAAATATGATATAAAATTAAATATACAAAAATCAATATGGATGAATTGTTTTATAGATAGATATAAATGTGGATATGATACTCCATATATGTTGAATGCACAATTTCATTACACTGTATATATAAGGATTCATATAGTTACTCTCATATGTAAGTAAATTTGTCTATAATATGTAATTAGTGTATTTATGATATTATTTCAATATGAATTTTCATTCTTAAAATTCTAAGATCGCAGAAGTGAAATTTCTACGTATAAATGCATATATACTGTAAAATTATTTATGAAGTAATAAACAAACTATATATAGTGTAGATATAAGCACAACTTAATAAGTGGAAAAAGAATGTATATATATATCCCTTTATTATAAACACAATGTTGGAAGTGATAAAGAAAAACAAATTTTCTTTAAGAAATTAACTAAGATAATTTATGAAATAATATTATTAGCATCACAACATGCAATTAAATTCAACAACAAAAAAAAACGGAAAATATCTTGGCTTATTTTTAATTGTTATTGATTATTAGAGTTCTATAGCAAATATATTTTGAAATTTAATTTTATGCTATAATCAATAAAAAAATTAATAAATTAAATGTGTGTATTTATAATATTGTGGAAGATATTATTCTTCACACAAGCGCTAGAACTGAGACGCACTCTCTTCGGTCAATAACTGTTTTAAAATCATAGGAAGTCAATTCTAGCGCATGTGTGAAAAATAGTTCTTATCACAATATTACAGATATATATACATCGCTATATTATTAATTATTAAATGTACATAAATTGTTGTGTTTGGTCTGGGAGAACTATAACATAAATAATATTTTTTTATTAGCTAAATAATTTTCTTTAAAAGGATAATGCTTAACGTTTGTTTTTTCATTTCTTTTTTTGTAGTATCATAAGAATCAGTTTGTTTTTTTTTAAGAAAAAATATTTATGTAAACAGTAAATTATATAAATAATGATCAACAAAAAAAAAGCTTGTTAAATAATCTTTAGAGTTTATTTACAACTATTGTATCTTTTTCTTTACCTCGTGAACATATCTTTTTTTTTTTCATTTTATAAGAAATATGAAAAGTAAACAAAATTGAATAAATATTAGACAGACTAATTTTATATAAAGCTTTAAAAAAATCTCGGATGCTCATGTCAATCAAAATTTCATTCCAACAACATGTACATATTAATAAACTTTTACCAGTGCATCCATGTCGATTCCACTGTGTTGCAACCATACATCGGCATGAAACCTTGCCCTATCCTCTCATGCTATGTATGCTTTTTTATGAATGTTTTTTCCTTGGTGAATGAGCTGGCAGTGTCAAGAATCTGAATCTCCATAAAATTTTCATGCCCATATGGAGATTCGCGGGTTTAGTGCTCAGACCTACCTAATGGGGGGTGTGGGTGTTCGTAATATGCAGGCATGGTAATGGAGAATGGTCTGAATTTCTGCACTGATGGATGGTTTCGATGTAGATGAATTAAAATAGATGCACTGATAAAAACTAAAAAAAAAGAAAACTTGATAGTGACATATCATATATTCTATCTTTTTCTATAGTATTAATTATTTAATAAATAATAAATTACTTTAAACTACTTATTATTAAATGTAAAAAAAAAATGATAATGAGACTCAGTTTAATATGATGAATAATAACAAAAGTAAAAGTAATCAAATCTCTACTATGAATATATATGTGTGTGTGCAAACACGCACCCACGCACACACACTAATGAAATTATTTTACAATTTTGAAACTATTATTAACTTGTGAAGTGATTTATATATATATATTCACTAAAAAAAACATGAAGAACTGAGAGGCTTTATAAAATGAAGTTTTGTGGTGATGGCATTTTATTGGTAGTTATATGTTGAACCATTGCTAAAATTAAGCACTCAAGGCGCATGTACTAAGGTTTTAGCCTTTGCTATGTATGTGTGTGTATTCACATATACACGCAATAATAATAATGTAACTATTACAAAATATTCAAGGGTGCTATGTGTGTGTGTGTGTATTCACATATACACACAATAATACTGTAGCTATTACAAAATATACAAATATGTGTGTGTGTATGCTAAAGGCATTCACATTAACGATTAGGATTGGTCAGAGATAACCAAACTGGCTACTTTAAATCTCGGGTCATGGGATGGCCAATGGATATAGACGGTGTTACATCCAGGATGGCGGGAACAAACAAGGTCAGACTTGCGAGGTGAAGTTTTGAAGGATGGATGCATTTTCCCCGAGTGTTAAAAAACACTACTTCACTTTCAGTTCGTCTTGAGGAGAGGTCTACCACCGAACGTGCCAAGGTAGATCTAGGAAGAATTACAGGTCGTATAAATCTTAATGGTATTTACTGTAAGCCTACAGGCCTTAAAAAACAGAGTTGTATAATAATGTATTAGTCAGTTTTATTTATATAATAATTGTATTCATGTATTGATCCTCATGCATGTATATATATAAACCTATTAACTCCAACTAACGTGTTCATGTGTTTCATTATATAAATACTTTTAGCTGTTGAGTGCGATAACTCTCACTCAAACTTCAATCATTTTGGCCAGTCGAAGCTACTGACCCCAGCCCTTATATATCCGACTAGTACTGGATATTGCACTGGTGTAGTCTTGACAGTTCTATTTGAACCCTAGCAGCCTGCTGACAACCAAATAGGTCAGGCAGAATTATTGAAGTAGTGAATAAGCCTACGGTATTTAAACGAGTTAGTTATATAAATTGCTTAAAATGCAATTGATAATATCCGTGTTTGACATCAGAGAGGCAAATGAGTGGCCCCTGCATGTTCAACAGATTGAAAATTATTGTTTTATTAACAGAGTAGAGGAAGATGCGTATAAAACAGCGACATTATTGTGTTTTGCAGGGAAAAAGGTCATACAAATAGCTAACAGATTAGCAGAACCCCACACTCCTGTAAAATTAACCTACAATGAGTTAAAAGATTGTTTGTCAACCTATTTTAATTCTCGCCGATCTAGGCACATCGCCAGACTTCATTTTCAAAATCGACATCAAGGCAGAAACAAAAATATGCAGAATTATTCAGCCCTACGTGAACTTGCAAAAAACTGCTGTTATGATTCATATCTAGAAGAAGCGCTACTGGAACAATTCCTATGTGGAGTGAATAGCGATGGTTTAAGGCAACAGTTACTGGCTGATAAAGACAAATTATTGTGAATCTATCAAAAGCAGTATCGCACACAAAAGAGTATTGGATCAAGCAAAAGAATTTGCTGTGAAAAAAGGCATTGACAATGATCAAACAGAAATATTTGGTGATGAAAAAATCAACAAAAGGTCTTCCGATAACAAAATTGCTAAACAGACAAATAAAAGTCGAACAACTGCTATTGTTGCGGAAAACTGGGTCATATTCCTAAAGAATGCTATTTTAAATATGATCGATGTAGAATGTGTAAAAAGGTAGGTCACTTGGTGAGAATATGTAAAAATAGAACAGTCAACCAAATTAAAGAAAATAATACACAAAGTATAAATAAAACCAAATGTAATATTGTTATAAATAATACGGTTATAAATCGAGCACAGAAATTTATTACTACTGTGAAAGTTTACGGAAAACCCCTGTCAATGGAAATAGATAGCAGTAGCGGCATTTCTTTAATATCCGTAACCGATTGAAAATCAATCATGGCCGAAATAAGACACTCCCCTAGACTTAGTAATACTGAGCTTAAAGCATTGGACGTAAATGGAAAAGAAATAAAAATTAAGGGCATAGTGCAAGCTCAAATTACGAGTAATAAAGGCAACATTTCAATCTTGTCGCTATATATTGTACACACCCCCATAAACCAAGGCTTATTGGTTGTGACTAGTTTACAGAGCTCGGAATTGAAATCTCATTGGTCAAAAAAATTGACAGTGAAAAAGACCTGAGACTGTTTCCCTAAACTTTTTAATGGCAAACCAGGAATGATTAAAAGTAAACCGGTGTTACTGGAAATGTCACCAGAGGCCGTGCCAATAATTTGCAGACTGTGAAAGTCCCTTTTGCACAGAAAGAAAAAATAGTGAAAGAAATAAATGAGTTAGTAAAGAATGGCATTCTAGAACCGACAGAGGAGACAGAGTGGGCGACTCTGCTGGTTGTTATCACCAAACCTAATGGACAGACACACTTGTGTGGCAATTATCGCATAATTGTCAACAAATCTATACATAAACATGCCTACCCTATTCCAAACTCCAGAGAAATATTTGCATCACTGCAAAAATCAAAATATTTTGCTAAATTAGATTTAGATGTGGCCTTCCATCAATTTCCAGTAACAAATAGCGCTGCTGAAATTCTGACACTGACTACTCATGTTGGTCTATTCAAATGCAAACATCTCCCATTTTGCATAGCGTCCGCTGCCAGTATATTCCAAGCAAAAATTGAAACACTGCTTACTGGATGCAAGGGTGTTGTCCCTTATTTTGATGACATTAATTGCGGCAAGATCAGAAAATGAATTGCATAGTCGTCTAACTACTGTCTATCAAAAACTTGAAGAGTTTGGAGTGAAATTAAATACTCAAAAATGCACATGGAAGGCCATTGAATTAAAAATTTTAGGGCACATAGTCTCTAGCTCTGGGACAAGACCCTCCCCTGAAAAGGTTAAAGCAGTGTCAGAAGCTAGAAAGCCTAGTAACATAAAACATCTGCAGGCTTTTTTGGGTTTGGTAAATTATTTTGAGAACTTCCTAGAGGGCAAAGCACACATAGCCAATCAATTACACGAGTTATTGAAAAAGAATCAGAAATGGAAGTAGGAAGCAGCACAAGAAAGGGCTTTTCAAAATACCAAAGCTTCACTCATATCAAACAAATTACTGGTGCACTATAATAGCGACCTTGAAATAACACTAACAACTGATGCATCAGAATATGGAGTGGGGGGCAGTAATATGTCACCCAACTCAATCTGGTGTATGTCCTATAGCATACGTGTTGCGCACTTTGTCCAAAGCTGAAAAAAATTATAGTCAGCTGGACAAGGAAGAGCTTGCCATAGTATTTGGAATTCGTGAATTCCACCAGTATTTATACGGACATTATTTCAAAATCATGACAGACCACAAACCACTTTCGGGGATTTTAGGCATCAAAAAAATTCCTGAACACCTCAGCCTGTGCATGTTGAGATGGATTAACATACTCGCCGGGTATGATTACAGTCTGGAATATAGAAAAAGAAAGAATATTGGTGCCATCGACACATCATCCCGAATGCCTGACAACTCAGAGAATGCAACAAATAAAATAGAAATCAACTACATTTACGTGCTTCAAAGCCAGACTCTTAATAGCCAAAAAGTAGCAGCATGGACTAATGAAGACACTGGCTACAAATGGCTGATGGAAAAAATTAGAAAAGGCTGGCCAGCACAACATCCTCCATTTTTGCACATAGAGCAATGGAAGCTCGCAAAAAATTATCAATATGTAAAGGTAGCATTCTTAAAGGCGATCAGGTCCTAATACCAAAAATAGGCAGATCACACATACTAAATTTATTACATGAAGGTCATCCAGGTATTGTCAGGGCAAAAGCGTTAACCCATAGTTATGTATGGTGGCCGAAGATCAGCACTGATATAGAAACATTCATAAAAAAAATGTTCTAGCTGTCGTCATGTGCAAAAGCACCCCCAGTGAAATATGAAGCAGAGAAATCTTGGCAGAGAATTCACATTGACCACTGTGGTCCAATCCAGGGACAATTATTTCTAGTAGTGGTTGATACCTACTCAGGATGGTCCAAATACAAACCAGTGAAAAACACAAGTTCAGATGAGATGCTTGACATGCTCATGGAAATGTTTTCATACCACGGGCGGACCATTAACCCTCGTATCTGATAATGGAACTGGTTTCACATCTGAAAAATTTGCCGAATTTATGCAGGCATGGGAGATTAAACACATCCCCTACCACCCCCAATCAAATGGACTGACTGAGAAAGCGGTACAAAGCTCAAAGTCATCCATGAATAAATTGGGAAAAGGAAGACTCCAAAAGGCAGTTTTCATGGTATCGTTATATCAGCATTCCACACCCACAGCTAAAATGGGCAGATCATCTGCAAAAAAATATTTAGGCCAGAAATTACATATAAAACTCTCAGCAATAATGCCATCAAAAGAGCATCAAATGCCAATTACAGTAAACAATAAATTTTCACCTGATGAACGAGTCTGGGTGAAAAATAATTTAAATAAATCATAGACTCAGGTATACGTTGTATGCCATTTAATTAAACAAATGGTTGCTGTCCGTATGGCAGACGGTAAAATATTACGTAAGCACATTAACCAATTGCGCAAGAGTGCAATAACAGAATGCACCCCGCAATTGTTTAAAAGTAATGACAAAGAAAATGCTACTCACTACAAAACTAAAAGTGAAACAGAAATCATTACTGCTGAGGAAGAAAGTCAAAATAGTCAAGAAAATGAAATAGTCACAGATGGGGAAATTAAATCACCCCCACATGCAAAAAGAAGAAGGAAAATTCCCCTCTGCCTGCATGATTATGAGTTAAGTTCAGAGAAAAAGAAATGAAAGAATTTTTTTTTTTTAAAGTAAGTCTCTGAACTTGGGGGAGGCGTGCTATGTACGTGTGTGTATTCACATATACATGCAATAATAATAATGTAGCTATTACAAAATATTCAAGAATGTGTGTGTATGCTAAAAGCATTCACATTAACGATTAAGATTGGTCAGAGAAAACCAAGATGGCCACTTTGAACCTCATGTCATGGGATGACCAATGGAAATAGACTGTGTTACATCCAGGATGGCAGGAACAAAGAAGATCAGACTTGCGAGGTGAACTTTGAAGGATGGATGCATTTTCCTGAGTGTCAAAAAACCCTACTTCACTTTCAGCTCATCTCACCGAGAGGTCTACCTCCAAACGTGCCAAGGTAGACCTAGGGACAATTACAGGTTAGATAGATCTTAATATTATTTACTGTAAGCCTATGGGCCTTAAAAATAGAGTTATATAGTAATGTATTAGTCAGTTTTATTTATGTAATAATTGTATTCATGTATAGATCCTCGTGTATGTATATATATAAACCTATTAACTCCAACTACCATGTTCGTGTGTTTCATTATATAAATACTTTTAGCTGTTGAGTGCAATAACTCTCACTCGAACCTCAATCATTTTAGCCGGTCAAAGCTACTGACCCCGGCCCTTATATATCCGACTAATACCAGATATTGCAGCCTTATATAAGTATTATGTGCTGACATCACGCTTAATAAGAATTAATATTTATAACTTTAAATTGATTCAAAATATTTTTGATTCAAAATATTTCTAAATTTAATATCTGAATATTAACTCGTTATATTCGAAAGATTTCGCGAACATTAATGTTTAACAGAAATAGTGGACTTAATCAGTGAAGAATTTATTAGCTTCATGCTCCCAAATCAAAATGCTTTAGATTTGCCTATATAATTAAGAAAAATGGGTTAGATATAAGAGGGGGTCCCTCTTATCTTTATAAAGTCGAATCTTGCATTATGGTTTGTAGAGGTCTCTCTTTCTAAAATTAAGCACTCAAGATGCATGTACTAAGTATTTAAACTTTTCTAAATGCATTTAATTGTTAGTAATAACACACAAGTTAAAATTATGAAATAGTTCAATATGTAAATATATTATAAAATGTTCTTTTAGAACAATTTCAATTAAATATTAGCATTTTCTAGTTTTTATAAAGAAAAGAAAATTTTTGCTAAATGATATATTTTATGTAAAATTATATCTATATTGGCTTCATAAAAACACTTGAAATTAAGGAGAGAAATAAAAAATAAAAATGTTTTTTAGAGAGAAAAAAGTTCCAATAATTTTTTAAAAAGGAGCTAATAGCTTTATTGGTCAGGAATTCGTAAGAAGTTTGAGTACCAGAACTGCAAGCCCCAGAAATGCAAGTTTCAGAATCAATCCTAAGACCTCTCAATCCCAAGTCTGATGCTTTACTGCTGTGCCAAACTACACAGGTATTGCATAATAATTAAAATATACAATTCAGTTACAATAATAATAAAAAAGGTAGATTATTTAAAATAGATGTTAATAGATTTTTTTAAAGCAGATTTGAAATATGACATATATTAAAATGTAATGTACAGTATTTCTTAAGATATAAACCTGGATCTCATTTTATGCGGATTTTTTTTAATGCAATTCATGTTGCTGGTTTTCTTTTATGTGATAAAGAAGTTCATATTTCACTATATTTATTAGATATCAAGAAATTTAAATTATTAATAATTTATTTTGACTTGAAATACTTTTTTTTAAAAAATATATGTTATATTAGCAGCTAATGTGAATATGGCCTGAAGCTGTATTTAGAATCTTAGCTTCTATGTAAATAACCTACTTATACTTATGAGTAAATAATAATAATAGATTTATACTTACAAGTATAAAAATATCGCAATAAATATCCAAAAATTTTAAACTTTTAAAACATATTTTGCTAGATATAACAGAAATAAATATTCTTTTAGATTTTTAAAATAAATAAGGAAGATTTTGTAAACTGAAAATACTCTTTCTAATAATAATGTATAATCTTTTTGTTTTGATTATGGTCTCATTTTTTTAATATAGAAACAAAATGTGAACATTTAAAATTCATTTCAGTAGTAAACAAAAATATATATAAAATGAAGACAAATGTATTATTTTCTGATAAGTAAAAATCATTTACTCATAGATTTTACATTGATGTGTGAGACAATGATAAGTAAAAATCATTTAATCATAGATTTTACATTGATATGTGAGACAAAGAAAAATGTCAGAAAATGCTGAAATCTGAGAGTTTGCTGCAATGAACAACCTCTCAAATTCCAAAGAGAGCTAAATAATTATATGTCTGGATATTGTGAGGTTTAAAAACAATTAATAAAATCATTGTCTCAAAGTTTAATCACCGATTATATTGTCGACAAAAATCCATTAACACAGCAAAAGACTGAAAGTGGTGCTAGTTGTACTTCCTCTTGTGACGAATCTGACTTTTTACCAGTTTACAAACGAACTGCATATTGTCAAATAGCGATAATAATTAAAAATATGTATGAAAAAATGTAAAAGTAAATACTTTAGTTAATAAAAAAAGTTAGTCTTGTTTCAACTTTTTCCAAATATTTGAAATTTTTTATTAGTCATACTTTATTTCCTTATTTTTTTAATGCAAATTTTAAAGTAATTTTTCCTTGTGGCTTTGCTTTTATGCAATTTCTGAAAATTACAGAAACTATCCTCTATTTTTCAAAGTAAGTTTAAGTCTATTTCTGTGTGATTTTTTTTAATGCGGGTTTTCTGTGGAACCTATCTACCGCATAAAATGAGACCCATGTGTAGTTTCAAATAATACAAAAAAAATTAAGACATTCACTAACTATTGGATTTCCTACTATTTCCATATAGTAGCCCTGCCAATCTCATTTTACATCTATTACAATTTTCTTTGGACAATGTTTATTTTGCTTCTGTTAACTGGGGAATTTGGTTGTTGCCTGCATATGTTTTTATATTTTAGTTTTAGACAGTAGATGATATCAATAAAATAGGTAAAAAAAAAAAATCTGGCAGGTTTCTGTTAATAGTGAAGATTATATATTCAGATCTACTGATTTGATACTTATGTTTCTTTTTCTAAATAAAAATGAAGAGAGACTGTGCTTTTTTAAAATAAAAAAAACTTTAATATTGATTTGTCTAATATTAAATTAAAATATAACAATTTGAAAAAATTGGCATGCAATATTTATATTTATTTTATATCAAATAAAATACATAAATAATTTATTACATTTTATTTTTATTTTCAAAGATATATTAATCAAAATAATGTTAAAAATTATGTTTTTAAAACAAACAGCACTAACAAATTACATTACTAAGTGCATATAAACATATATATAAAATCCACATTCAAGGAAGTGACATATGCTGAACAAATGAAAAGTTTAAAGATCAAACACACTATTTAAATATTCTCTTAAAAAAAAAATGCAAAGGTACTTTCATTAAAAATATCTAAAATCTTATTTTTATATAATAATATTATTTAATTTCTTTTTTTTTTTAAATCAAAATTTAACATATTCTGTAAGATTTAGCACAATTTTTTAATATAAAAAAATGTTAACTGACATTCTTTTGATATTGAATTGTTCCATATATAATTTAAGTCAATAGTAGAATGGCAGATTTGAGAGCTAAAGATCTGTGGACTGCACTCAACTTCTGCTGCTCATGTCATATGACTTCCCAAGTACAATTATTTATCTGAGTTTAAAAGAATTTGTTCAAATTCTTTCATTTTCATAAATAAAAAAACCTGAGGCATTTCATGGCAAAATAATCTAGCATTCTCCAGTATCATTAATACTATAATCATTTATTTCTGATGACTAGTTAACATATGTAAATTAATATTATTTTTTTTAAAAAAGAAAAAAAATCTTCAAGATTTATGTCACCAAACAGAGTATGCAGCATGACTTTCATAGCTTGCTTTTAATATCTACATTAAAAGGCAGATTCTGTTTTATTTCCTCTATACCAGAGCCATCCATATAAAATAGTGATATATCCAAATCCCCAGTCTAATTTCCAGCCATTTGCAATCCTCTTAACTAATAAAAGTCACTGTCCAGAAATTAGACTGACAAATTGAATGCCATATAAAAGATTTCTTCACTTAGTAAAGCTATTCAGTCAAATAAACTTTAAGAATTTTTCTGTCAAGTAAATAGCCCGTAAGTCAACTCAGGTTTGATTGGTGAGTGAATATTAAACTGTGACCTATATTTCAAAGATATATAGGTTAAACAGATGAGTTCCAAACACTCAATGTAAAAACAAAAGTATGATTAATATGGTGTGCCCTACAGCACTTAAAATGATGATATCACATTTCTGTGGCAGACAAATCTGCAATCACTTGATAAAATATTTAATAAACAATACAGCAGTTGGGATTGGATTGCTGAAGAATAGAATAACTGATCATTCAATAATCTAACTACTAAACTGCATCTTTAAATTTAATATTTAAAAATAATACTTTTTAAAATTTCACAACTTTATTTTTTAAAAAAATAATTTTATTCATTAGGAATATCTATTATGAAAAATCAATGAAAATCAATAACAGATCTAAATGAAAGCTATTATATATAAAAAAAAATTATTTCAAAAATAAATAAATAAATGACAAAATACTGTCAAAAACTCTGTTAGCAATCATAATTCTCTAGAAGAAATATTTAACTTTCTATTTTGTCTAATAATTATCAACAGTTTTATTTTTTCTTAAACATATAGTAAATTTGAAGTTATACTGCTCATAAATAATTTATACTGTAAAAGTTTTTGATAACAAATGTTACAAACAAACAAAAATTACAAAAAATAAAACAATTTTATTGAATAAAAATATCAAAATATATTATATTAAGGATTCACAATCAGAATAAAACATAAATTCACAATTATATGCAGCTGTAAAAAATAAATATTTATATAACAAGTATATTTATCAATATATATATACTTATACAAAAGTCAGCAATATTTTAAGTAATCAATAATATTACAATAAATAAAATATATATTACAGAAAAAATAAATAAATATAAAAATTCATTTGATATTGTAATTTTTTCCCCCTACTCACTGCAGTAATATTAGATAAGATTAAAATTTAAATTCAAAAAATCTTTAATAAACATTTTAAATTTATGCTGACACACAATATTTTCTATGAAAGAAAACAATGTTTAACTTTAATTTCATAGTTAAAACGATGAAACAAAAAATAACTACAAATCAAAAGCCATTTTACCAGTTACTTATAAACTGTGAATACTAACCAACTGCAAGATATTGAGTTTGAGCACTTTCTATCCTTGTTTTATTTTCTAGTTAAGAATAAATAAATACCCATACATAGCCCAGTCATCTATCAAAAAATCCCCTTTTAATGATTATTCAGCTTAGAGTTAAACCCAGATCATAAGCACAATTAGTGAATGTATTAATTTTGAATATGGATAATATTATTAACACTTTTTTTAGAGTCATATATTTTGGACGTGTTGCATTTTTGCTGTCTTCATAAAACTGTATAATCCCAGGCATTATCTCCATTACATTAATACAACTGTTTGATTTATTTTTTTTTGTGTATATGTTTATCAGGGGACAATAACTCGTGAGTAGATAGTTATGTTTGTTATAGCTTTGCTTGTTAAAAACAGATAGTAATTTTTATTTTAATATCAATTATTCTCTATACTTATTAATTTGTTATCATGAAAAATTAGGTTTAGAACTATTTATTTTGTATGAGGTTAATAGTTAAAATTTGTGTTATGATATAAAAGGGAAATATTGAAAGTTTTTGTTTTAAATTACTATCTTGAAATATGTATTTTCTGTTAGCAGAATTGAATTATATTTTGATTAATGGAAAATATGTATTTCAAGATTGTAATAATAATCAGAAAATAATAAATTCTTTACAACAGCTATATAAATACCAAATCAGGTACTGAAAAAGGCTTTTTATGTATATTAAAAAAATTTGATATTTATATAGCTGTTGTAAAGAATTTTTTATCAGTTTTATACAAAATTTTGACCAAGATAATTACAACTCGTCTACAAAGAACTTTGGATTTCCACCAACCAAGGGAACAGGCTGGATTTAAAAGTGGTTTTAGTACAGTAGATCATATCTAGGTATTGAGAGAAGTTATAGAAAGGACAAATGAATATGAGTTGCCATTATGTTTTGGATTTGTAGATTATGAAAAGGCATTTGATTCTATAAACATTTCTTCAGTGATTAAAGCATTGGATCATCAAGGTATAGATCCAGGATATTGTCATATTTTAACGAATATGCAACAGCAGCAATTAGACTACATAATGATACTGAGAAAGTCAATATTGAGAAAGGTGTAAGACAAGGTTACTCCATATCTCTAAAACGTTTTACAGCAGTGTTGCAAGAAGTATTTTGTGGATTAAAATAAGAAACTAAAGGAGTGAAAGTAAATGGAGATTATTGAAGTCATTTAGATTTTGCAGATGATATAGTTGTTTTTGCAAATAATGCTTCAGAGCTCCAGGAAATGTTGCAGGAGTTATCAGATGAAAGTAGAAAAGTAGGACTAAAGATAAATGTTAAAAAGACTAAAGTAATGTTTAATCGATTTGCTCAAAATATGAAAATAAAGATTGATTATGATGAATTAGAAGAAGTTAACAGTTACAAATACCTTGGTCAGATTATTAATACAGATGGAAACATAATGGATGAAATTAATCATAGAATTAAACTTGGTTGGAGTGCTTTTGGTAGAAATAATTTGATACTAAAAGGAAATATGCCTATGTGTTTGAAAAGGAAGGTTTTTAACAAATATGTTTTACCAGTTCTTACTTATGAATCTGAGACTTAAACACTTAATAGAAGAGCAATACAGAGACTCCAGACCACTCAAAGAAGTATGGAGAGATGCATGTTGGGAGTAACAAGAAGAGATTGAAAATGCAATGTATGGATAAGAGAACAAACAGGTGTTACTGAACTCATTGAAAAAAATTAAAAGATTGAAGTGGAGTTGGGCTGGACATATTGCTAGAAGAGATGATAATAGATGGACAATTGAAATCTTAAACTGGATTCCAAGAGATTGTAAAAGACCCAGAAAGAGACCACATGTGAGATGGTTGGATGAAATAAGAACGTGTGCAGGTCTGATGTGGAGAAAAGAAGCTAAAGATCAGAGAAGATGGATTAAACTTGGAGAGACCTTCATCCTGCAGTGGATTAATAATGGTTGTTGTTGTTGATGATGATGATGATGATGATATAAAGAATTTATTATTTTATGATTATTATTTTATGGAAGAACAGCATAAAAATATTTATTTTTTTCCAATTTTGAAGATTGTAATATTCTTAATAAATTCAACATAGAAAGTGATCATCAATTAGTGAAATGTAAGATACATGTTAATACAAAACTAGAGACAAAAATTATTTTAAAAAAACAATATTCACAGTTGATATTCCTAATCCTCAGAAACATTCTAATAAATTTAAATTAGAACATGTAAATCATTTTCAAATATTAACAAATTTTAAACTTGATTCAGATTTGTATGAAATCAATAAGAAAATAACAGATACAGATTAAAAACTGCAACAAAGCTACATGATGCAAAAAAAACAGCAATTGATCAGTAAAATTTCTACTGGGACTAGGAAATTTATGAAAAAAAGAAGAAATATGTAAATATATAAAAATTACGCATTAAGAAGAGTTGAATATCTCAAATTTTATAAAATGGTATGAAAAAGAGTTGATAATGATATAAAAAAATATAATTGTGAACTAGCAAGAAAATCTATAGAAGAAAAGAAAAGTCTCAAGCAAATAATACAACATTTTGGTATTGGCAGGAAACTTATTTCTGCAATAGTAATAAAAATTGGAACTATTACTAAAAAGAGAGATAGCATCATTGAAATGTGTAGAAGAGTTCTAACAAGAATTATGTAGTAATAAAAAAAATATAAAAAAAAGTACCTCCTACAACTATTATATCTTCTGAAATGCCCAAGATTTTAAGTAAAAAAGTGAGACATCAAATTAAATTTATGAAGAAGAAAAAAGATCCAAGTAATGATGGAATTATAATTGATAACTTAAAAGAAGCAAGTAAAGAAATAGAACATTTTTTTGACAAAGTTATATACAAAATGTCTAATATGTACCAGATGCTTGGAAGAATGCAGAGTGATAAGGATGATATTAGAAATGACAGACCTCTTAGTCTTTTATTAGGTTTATTTTTATCAAGATAACTATGACTCAACTTTGAATTTCAACCAGCCAAGAGAACAAGCTGGATTTAAGGGTAGTTTTAATATGATGGATTATATTCAAGTATTGAGAGAAGTCATAGAAAGAATTAATGAATATGAGTTGCCATTATGCTTTGGATTTATAGATTATGAAAAGACATTTGATTCTATAAGTATTTCTTCCATGATTAAAGCATTTGATCATCAAAGTATAGATGCAGGATATTGTCATATTCAGAAGAATATTTATAAAAATACAATAGCAATAATTAGATTATATAATAATACCAAGAAAATTAACATTGGGAAGGGTGTACAACAGTGGCTCTATGTCTTCACAACTTTTTACAGCAATCTTGCAAGAAGTATATTATGAATTAAAATAGAAAGCTAAAGGTATAAAAATTAATGGAGATTATTTAAGTCATCTAGATTTTACAGATGATGTAGTTGTTGTTTTTTTTTTCAAATAATGCTTCAGAGCTTCAGGAAATGTTGCAAGAGTTATCAGATGAAAGTAAAAAAAGTATGATTAAAGATAAACATTAAAAAGACTAAAGTATTGTTCAATGGATTTTCTCAAAAGATAAAAATAAAGATTGATAATGATGAATTAGAAGTTAACAACTACAAATACCTTGGTCAGATTATTATTCCAGATGGAACATAATCAATAAAATTAATCATAGAATTAAATATAGTTGGAGTGCTTTTGGTAAGAAAGAATCTAATATTCAAAGAAAATATGTCCATGTCTTTGAAAAGAAAGATTTTTAATAAATGTATTTTTCCACTTCTTACTTATGAATCTAAGACTTGAACCCTTAACAGAAGAGCAATAGAGGGACTTCAGACAACTCAAAGAAGTATGATGCATGTTAAGAAAAATAAGAAGAGGTTGAAAACAAAATGCATGGATAAAAAACCAAACAGGTCTTGATGATATCATTGAAAGAAGAGACTAAAATGGAGTTGTGCTGGACATATTGCTTCAAGAGATAATAATAGTTGGACAGATAAAATCTTAAATTAGTTTCAAAGAGTTTGTAAAAGATATAGACAAAAACTGCATGTGAAATAGATGGGTGAAATAAGGAAGTGTTTGGAAGTTATGTGGAAAAGAGAGGCTAGCAATCAGAAAAGATGTATTAAACTTGAAAAGACCATCCTGCTATGTATTGACAATGATTGAAAATGATGAAAATGATATATTAAAATGTCAAAAAAAAATATTTTCTTCAAATAAATAAAATAATAAATTAGATCTGGATGTTCATTTAACAATTCTTACTTTAAAAAAGATATTGTTCAAATGGAATTATTTGCAGAAAGAATTAAAATTTCTGCTATAGAACAAAAACTCATCGCAATAATACTTCTACATTAATAAAGATTTTAAATAATTAAATAATGTTCTGGTGATATGAATAAAATATCTGTTCCTAAAATTTTGAAGATTAATAGTGTAAATTAATTGTGAAAGATGCTTTCACGCAAAAAAAAATCATTGGTGTAACAAAATGTCTATTTGTAATGACGTTAACTGTTTATATTTCTGTACAAAATGTAATAAATCTAATAAGTGCACTTAAATGCAGCTCTAGAGAAGCTTGTTAGTTCTATAAATTGAATGCAACTTAGCACTATCAAGAACTTATAACATTCTCAAATTGATAGCAAGATGAAATTGGATAATAATGAAGAGATGAGTGTAATTCCATATAGTTGACAAAATTATTATCCAACTTCATCTTGCTATGAATATGAAAATGCTATAAGTTCTTGAAAACACTAAGCCATATTTATAAGAGTTGTGTGTAAGTGCCCATATTATGTTTATTAAAATGCCTATTTATAAAAATATAAAAACTAGTTAAAAATTCTAAGTATAAATTCTTTAAGGCAAATAATGGTCTAATCACAACTGCAAACCTGTCAAATATTATATTTCCATTATGTTAAGTGCCTAAAAGAATGTGTTAGTATTGTTTACTGTTATTAGTACTATTAATATCGTTGTTACTATATTTAATTTGTAAACTGTTATGTTCATAAATATTATTTTACAGATGGAAATTACAATTTCTTCAATTGATAATTTTAAGATGTTTCTTTCCTATTTAAACCAAAAATTAGTTTGTGTGTATGTGTATGAATTTTATAACTACAAAGCTGTTCAGAAAGAATTTACTGTATTATAATCAACTTATCTTCACATGTTCATATATATACACGTATGACTATGGTTAACATGTTAAATCACAATGATTGGTGAAATGAAATAATTTTGTAATTTTTTAAACCTATATTTTAAAATTCTTTTATGAATTTTGTGTACTTTTTTAAAAACAAATATTACTATTTCAAATTTTCAGTTTACAAACTAAATAATTATAATAAAAAATACTTACCCAACCTCCCTGATTAGCAATCCATGTAGTTATTCGTTCACAAACAATTATTTTGACAATATGGCTGACCACTTCACTAAAAAATCCCCGAACACCTAACTGGAACAATTTAATAGCCATTTTGTAACCAAATTTGAAGAAAATGATAAGACGACCCCACGAAATACCATTTCGAAAGACTCTGCAATAAAGTATAAATTATTGCATATATATAATAAAAACATTTTATTAATGGGAATTCTGTGTCACAATCCAATTAAAATTTTAGCCAAGATATAACCAAAAACATAACCAAATAATACATATATAAATTAATTTGTTTGGCTATAAATTCTCACAAGAATCTAAGTGTAAATGAAAAGCAGGTCATCTTTGACTTGAAAGTAATTAAAAATATATTAATATTTACTACTAGATCATGTGATTTCAGCCTTGTGTAACTGATTTTTAAATGCTTCTCATTTGACTGGAAATTTTATTTAGATTATAACATGGAATTCCATTTATTAAAATGATTTTATTGCCAATAAGTTCATGATAAATATTTAACATATATATAAATAGCACTTCAAATTACCAACTTCAAAGCACTCATATGTTTATAAATTAAAATAAGAACTATTGTTAATAAAACATCAAATATTAAAACTTTAATTTAAAGAATAAATATATCATATATTTTTATCTATGATCATATTTTACTTTTCATTTACTTTTTATTCACACGTCCACTTTAAATAAGTGTATCTTTTTAAATTATTTATTTTATATTATAATGTTAAGAACTTCATGTTATTTATTTTAAAAATTTTGTTAACTTATTTTTTATTTTAACTCCACTCTAAAACAACCATTAAAAATATTATATAACAATAGATTACACATTGAAGTTATATAAAAATTCACTTTTAATCAAAATTATCAATCCAATATTATCACCTTAGTTAGAAATACACTTAATTAAATTAGAAAAGTTTCTATTATTTGGGAGAAGTTTATTGTAGTAGTAACAAATATATTTTATTAAAAGATTTCTAATACTCAGATATGTGATGCTTATTTTCTTAGCAAAACAACAAACAAAACTAAAACTTTATAAATGTATACATTTCAATGAAAATTGTGAGAAGACTTACATAAGTTTGATTTTTTTTTTTTTTTTTTTTGATAAAACATTTTTAAAAAAATATTTTTTTAATTAAAAATGTGTTTTTTGTTTGGGTAAAAAGTTATTACAATTTTTTACAATTAAATTAAATTGTGTTTGATTGTAAAAGTACATGCTATCAATATCAGCGTCATCATTTTTAACTATTTTCAATCCAGTATAGAAGACCTCTCTGGATTTAATTCTGTTTTTATTATTCATAGTTTTTCTTCTCCACAAGCACTAACTTCTTTAGCTTATTTATCTTTCTATAATTCTTTGGAATCCATTTTAAAACTTCAATTGCCCATTTATTATATTTTTTACAAATATGTCCAGTTCACTTCCATTTTGATCTCTTACTTTATTCAATGATAACTGCTTACTTCTTCAAAGATGACTTGATTTATGATCCCTCCTTCATAATTCCTTATCCTTAATACATTTCACTATATTTTGTCACAAAGACTGCAATCTCCATATTGCTCTTTTCTTAAGTGACCAAACCTCATGTCCATAAGTCAGTAATAAAAAAACATATTTATTAAAAACCTACCTTTCTCAGAATAAAGATTTATTTTCTCTTAATTCTTTGATATATTTCAGCCATTATATTTTCATCTGTTTTATTAATTTGATTTTTAATTTATTCTATCAAATATTTTCTTTTTGAAAAAGTTATTGAACATTACTTTACTTTTTAAGCACTTATATTTAGAATTTCTTTCCTTTATCTTATAATATTTGCAAGATTTTCTAAAAGTTCTGAACATTATTTAGGCAAAATAATCACATTAAATATAAAATCTATATCATTTATGTAATCTCTGTTTATTTTTATTGTTTTTACTCTCCATTTCATTTTTCATGAAACTACTGTAAAAACTAAAGAGAGAATATCTTTATCAATGTTTATCTTACTTCATGTCTCTAATCAGTTTAATGATTCATCTTGTGTTTTGATAAATAGCTAAGATAAAGTCATAATGCTTTAAAGTTTCAATAACAATATAAATATATAACTGCACTTTCATAATTTTTAAACCCAAGCAAAAATTTCTCTACAATCACCGTATCTTTTTAATTTCTCTTTACCATAATTCATTTTAAATCTAGTTTTTGTTTTGATAGGAGTAAATCTAAAATTCTTGCAATCTCTATACCTTCTATAATTTCTCTTTAATATAATTCCTTTTAACTCTAGTTATTCTTTAAGTAGGTTTGAATCTAAAATTCTTATAAGAATGATATATACTGACATTAGTAAAGATGCTATATAAAGCTGATATAAGATTGATAGTTTTGTATTTTGTAATATATCGTTATGCTTCATAAATCAAAATCTTGCACACAAAAAAAAATAAGCAATTATAATGAGTTCTTATGGGAAAAATATAAGATTTGTTATTTTAATTCCAAAATATATAAAAATCTGAATAAATAAAAAATAAAGCTTAAATTGAAAAAAAAATTAATAAATAAAAATTTTACTAAACATATTTTAAAAAACACCAATCTATGGGTAAATGTGCAGCACAATAACATTTCAATAGTTATAATTTTTTTTTTTGAAAAAAAGTCATAATTTTTTTATTGACAGACTGCCATTTTGTTTCTTATATAGCCAGAGAATGATATTTCAGAATCATGATTTGTTAATTTAAAATAAAGCATGTATAAAAATAAAAATTAACCACAATATATGAGGGCAAGTCAAAATATATCTGCACTTTGGCTGCAGAATTTATTTTAAACAACTTTTTAAAAAGATAAATGGCATAATCCTCCTGTTTTCCTATTTACTTTATTCAGTAATTAATAAGCTTTTATATTATCCCTTTAAAAATGTTTTAGGCAGAACTGTGAGTCACAAATGCACTAGTTTCCATCTTTTCATTAGATGTGAACAAATAAAGATGGCCTGATGAAGCAAAACCAGAACTATAGAAAGGATAAATACTCCAATACCTCAAAATGGAGTTTTTAGGAGTATTGTGTGTAGACTTGTGCATGGATGTGCAATTTCATGCAACAACACAAAACTTTGGAAAGCAGTTCTCTGCATTTTTATCTAAATTATAATTTCAGTTAGTATCTCATTACAATGATCACTATTGATTGGTAAACCTTTTCTCTGATAATATTCCAATATGAACTTTCAAAATGCAAAAAAAAAACTGTAAGAAACAATTTTACAGCTGATAGCTGACATTTGAATATGTGCTTAGACAGTGATTGAAGCATATTTTTATAACATATTCTACAATTTATTCTGTTTTGTAGTGATGAATTTATGTCTCATCATTAGAATACTGAACCAATTTTTTTCACAAGTCTAAATATGTATGATTGTGCTTTTATTTATAAATTGTTTAAGTATCCATCACACACAAACTTTCCAAACTTTATTGCACAGAGAATCATAATTAATTTACAAATGATTTGCCACATAATTCACTGTAACTCAATTAACCATCAGAATCAGTTCATATTCATGCTCAATGTTGCCATTAGTTATATTCTGCTAATTCATGTTCTTCATAGCTAACATGTGATTTTTCTTGAATTTCCCTATGCATTCATACACCTGTCTTCATGACAAAACACTTTTTTCATTCTGTGTACAAAGTAATCAATAAACATTAGCACCAGACATCACAAAAAAAAAAACACTACTCATCTCTCATGCAAATCACTAATAAAGAAAGCCATTGTTTCTCACATCACATTCACATTTTAATTGATGTAATATATTCAAATCTGCATATGAAAAGAGTTGATAACAATGCAGATAATTTTTGAGTCATTCTTGTACATTTTAAAATTCTAAAAAAAAACTTAGCACAATGTATATTTTAAAATTTTATTCTTGGTGCATTTTATGTTGTTATCAAAATTGGATTGTTGTCATTCAGGCAGGGCAGCCACTTGGTGGCATTATTATCTGTCAAAAATACACTATTATAACTACTCCGAGCTGACATTTTGCAAACTATTTTTAAACAATTTGCAAACCAAGATTATTTTCTAAAATGGAATAATTACATTTTTAAATTACCTTAGACAATTCAGCGCGTATCGACATTTTGCAAACTATTTTTAAACAATTTACAAATAAACATTATTTTATAAAATGGAATAATTACAATTTTAAATTAGATTATACATTTCAGTCAGCACACAGCGCTGGAATGGGCAGGGAGGGGGATCGTTGGTTTTGCCAATCCGAAGGATCGTCCAAAAGATGCAGTAGTCTGATCAAATCAAGATTATGATTTACAAAATGTGCAACCTTACACATTTTATTTGTCACAATTTATGAATCAACATTATTCTCTAAAATGGAATAATTACATTTTTAAATTAGATTATACATTTCAGTCAACACGTAGCACTGGAATGTGCAGGGAGGGGGACTGATGGTTTTGACGATTCGAAGGATCGGCCAAAAGACGCAGTAATCTGATCAAATCAAGATTATGATTTACAAAACAACATGCAACATCACACATTTTATTTGTCACATAGCTGTTCTTTATCTGAAAAAAGACACTATTATAACCATTACGGACCACCATTTTGCTAAGTATTTTTAAACAATTTATGACCCAACATTATTTTCTAAAATTGAGTAATTACATTTTTAAAGTACATTATACATTTCAGACAATTATTACTATGTAATATTACATCAGGTAGGGGGTAAGATCATTACTTTGAATGCATATTACAAGAGTTATGTCCACTTGAATTCCCTAAAACCTCACATGATACAGTAGCAATCTATTAAGGGTGCACATTTGCATAGTGTCGCAAAGCACCTCAGTGGGCCACAATATTTGTGTGCAATGCCATCTAGGCCTGCAATGGCCAATATGAACAGGACTGTTCTATAGGCCATAAGTTACTCTGCTAAAGGCACAGAAATATTGGGCCATATAAACGGGATATTTCTGTGCTTTTGCAGAGAAAGAACGCCACCAAGCGGCTGGTCTGTCTGAATGACAACAATCCAAAATTATTATTTTTTTAATATCTAACCAATAAAACTTTGATTATTTTTTTTTTGCAATGCTGTTGCTGCCGTTGTTGTTATTGTTATCATTATTATTATTTTTTTTAAGCAACATTGTAATTTTATTTATTTTACATAAATACAGTCAAAATAAATAAAAATGAGATAAACAATGTAATATACAGTTTACTGCTGTTATTTTAATAATATAATTGATTAAAACTGTTTTATTTTAAATTAATTTATCTTTACAATAAAAGCCTACCTATCTTGAAAAAGAAGCAAACAAATTACGATATTATTGCCTTAAAATTGAGCAAATCAATGCTGCTACTAAGTTATGTTTAGTAACATATAAAGTTGATTATTAATTAGCTATATAATGCACAAAATCATTTTTTTCTCAACATAATTTATGATAATCATATTTTACAATTATGATGATTGTATTTTTGTCACAGACAACATGATGTTCATAAAAATTTTAATCCATATTAAAATAATGTACATATCTTAAAAATAATATTGATATATTTGGTTGTTATATGTGCTCAAAGTATATTTTTGATTACTTATTGTACTTAATGAAATTTGCATTTTTAATTATTTTTATATTTTGCCTCATTTCTTACTTACATTGATTAAATCATTTCAGTTAGATATGTATAATAAATTACTATTTAATTCCTACTAAATGTGTAATGATTATTACAGAATACCTGTTATATTTTTATTAATTCAATTCAAGACAGAATCATCTTTAAAAATTTCATATTTTCTAAAAATTAAAAATATTGAATGTTAAGTCTTTTATAATAGTTCATCTTTTCATTAACATACATCATAAATTGATGATCATTTTCAGTGATGAATCTATTACAGTTGATAGATCCCAAATATATATTTTCTATTAATCTGCTATGCTTTCATTTAATGTTTACATGTTTTAAGTTCTGAAAAATGATGTCCTCCTAATTTTTATCACCATATTTATATTTCCAGGGTTAGGGTTAGAATCATGTAATTACACTTATTTCTATGATGCAGGAGAGTTGATGAAAATAGCATTCTTAAACTGTGTTGTACAGAATAATTACAACACTTTGTACCAATGTTAAAAGGTATTATCTGACATCTTTTAATTTTTTGTTGTACCAGCAAGGGTTTTGTGCTGCTCCCATTAAACGTTTAAATTGTGGATTGCACATTCCAAATTGGCACCAAAGGTTTCTAGAAGTCTATAATATGCTGGATGAAATTGACAAAGCCCAATGACTCACGCTTCTGGTATTCTCTGTGATGATCCAAAGTCTATGCATGTGCAGCCACTGCTTTTTAATATGAAGTTCAGAAATTATAGATGCTAAATGTGAATTACAAGCTAAATGAAAATGAATTGTCTTTTGTGGGCTAACAAGATATTTCCATTAAATAGTCTATATAAAAGACCAATCTATATGTGTATAAAAGTAGATAAAAAAAACCCTATTCTCTAATATACATGCTATCTATAAATAATTATTTTATAGATAGATATATGAACAAAAAATATACTGATGTTAACAAAATCCTTATGTATAAAGCATAGATAGAAGTCATTTATTATTGAATAAAATATACATATATCTTAATACATTATTTCAAGCTCTGAATGCAGCATTAAAAAATATATATTTATAGTTCAAAAGATAATTTCTCTTTATTCATTTGTATTAAAAAACAAATTAGTAAACAACATTAGACATTTTAGTTAAAAAGTGTTAATGGAAACTTTTTTTAACTGCTTGAATCTAGAGGCGCCATATTGAATTTTTTAAAAACTGATCTGAGACACAATTTTCACAAAAACTTCAGTTTTAATAATGTTAGAGCAAAAAAATTTACATTAATAGAAACTAGAAAAACTAAGGAAAACAATGAGTCTAAGACAAATAGTGATAACCATTTTAAAAAAATGTAAAAAAAAAAAATGTAAACATCTGACATAATTATTTCTTTATTGTTTGTTCATAATTTCTAATTTATCATTAACTAAGTTTAAATTACATCTTCATTGATAATTTCTTTGTATTCCTCACAAAATTATCTTTCAAACCATATATAATACTTCTTACCTGAGATAATCCATAGCTTCAGAATCTCCAAAAATATTCGCATAAAAATTCTTCATTTTTATCTTGTACCCCAAAAGTTGATAAATCTCAAAGGCATCTATAAGAAAAAGATTTATCCTAATAAAAGATACAAAAAAATCATTTCCAGAAGGTGGATATGCATTTGTCATCATAGCAATTAGTTTCTTGTCTATCTAAAACAAGAAATTATAGCCTACTGTCTGTATCACTGATAAAATGAGTATCATCTCTTCAATTTATATTTTTTGTGTATATCAGTGATGTTTATATTCTTTATGCACTCCAGTTATGGTTTCTTGTTATATTTATTGTCTCACAGAGATATAATTTATTTGCATATGGCTCATTTGCTAGCTATAGACTTGAAAATAATGTGATGCAAGATGTGGCAAAACTACTGACTCCACAATATGAATATCAAGGCATAGGCAAAATTCAGAATTTGATTCCTTGTCTGCATAAAATTCCATGTGGTATATGCATAACCATTGTGGCGACCACTATACCCACACCATTTGAAATCTCTATTGGTTTTAAGTGTTTACATTTTCACATGGTACTAGGTCCAGTAAATTTTGTGATTGCTTTATTAACTGCAATCTGTAATCTTTCTGTACATTAGATTATCAGTTTTAAAAATTTACATTGCACTGCTCTATATATGTAAATCATTACTTGTTATACAAATATGACACAAGAACAAATACAAACACACTAATACAAATATAAACATATACCTTTTGAGAATCATTAGGTCTATAAAATAAGGTTGCCTCAAATATGGATCAGAGACCTTAAATTACATTACAAAAACAACTTTTGTTATATTTGAATTTATATACTGTATAATAAAGAGCATAAATGATTTAATATTATATAATTTATTTAGTACACACATTCCAATATAAATGCAAACAAATTAATATACCATTTATCAAATACTTTTAAAATATTTAAAATATTAGAAATTAAAATTAATAACTTACGATATTCTGTGATTGCGTTTATATCACATTGAAGGCCTTCATATCCGAATTATCAGAGTATTTTTAATCCATTATATTAGGATTATAAGGCTGATAAAGATTTTTTGCCTTTATCACCTCGTGTAAACTAGTAAATTGACCAGAAAATGAAAAAAATTAATTCATCTACTTTTAAAAATAATTGTAAAAAAATCAAATTTTATTTGATATCAATGTAAGATAGATACATCATTCAAAAGGTGAAATCAAGGAGCAATGAATGCTAGGATTTCTGTTGACATCATGCTTATAGTTTTCACGCAATTTAAAAAAGAAAACAAAATTTCAACCAATCGGATGTGATGCACAAATGACAAGCTGAAAATAATAAGAAATAGAAAAGAAATGCATAAATTTAACACAAATTCAGATAACTGATTATTACTGTACAAATTTATAATGAAATAGATTGACTATATATATATAATCCATAAAAATAAAATAAAAATCCATTAAGCTGCTGGGTGTTTTTTTTTTTGTATAATTATAAATATGTATATTTTGTAATCACTATTATATACCAATGTTTTATATTATCTTATTATAAAAAGGCTGATAATCTGTAGACTAATGCAAAATGCTTGAATGGTTACTGGGGATACAAAGTGTCCTCACAAGAAATTATTTAAAATAGAATAATGAATAAGTAAGGATGCCTATGTTTTTACTTAGAAATATCCAATTCATTGCATGGATTTGATTATTTACAGATAAAATAAAAATGCAAAATGTAAAACAGTATAACAGGGAAATATCCTATATTTAAAACACATGTGAATGTATATTTGTCAATAACATTACCAATGTCAAATTCACAACCAATTAAAAAACTATTACATTTATCCATAATGCTGTTGAAAAAAGTAATTTAACCATAATTTTTTGTGGAACATTTTATGCAGAGGAAATAATTCCTTCCTTATATTTAAAAAGATCACTTTGATTATGAGCATTTTATTGAAAGCAAGTAATTCCACAAACCAAAAAAAAAGTTTGTTAAAGCAACCAAATAAAAAAAAATTAAATAAGACTTAAAATTTTAAATAACAGAATTAAACAAATATCAGTTTTATTTTTGAATTATGATTTATTTATTCATATAACTATTATAATTATACCCAAGTTTTTCTTTTTCTTTCTTCCCTCTTTCCATTTCTTATTTCCATTTCAACATTCTTTCACTTCCCACCCTATCAATCTTGTTGCTAGTTTAACTTATCGTCGGAGGAACACGTGCCTTCACTTAATACTTACAGAAAATAAAATCAAGGAATGTTCTTAAAGGTGACTTACTATAATTATGTGTTTAATAACACATTCAAACCCTCTCCTGCAAATGCTAAACCTGATTTTGAAACTCAGCTACTCTTTCCTATTTCTTTTTTTTTTATCTTAACACAAGAGTATAATTATTATTTCTGCCTATATATCTTTACTGTTAGTCTAGGCAAGAAAAGCAAACATATTAAAATATATTAATTATTTGCATTAACATAAAATATGTAATCAAAAAAAATTAAACATCCCCTTCTATTGTTGAAACTGTTTTTTTTTCTCTGAGGATGTAGCGAAGGCATTTCACCACTCTATTGTGCTATTATACTTTATATATCATATCAAAAATACGGCTTGCAAATAAAAAAAACAAAAAAGTGTATTTATCCTGATGTGGTAATAAGATTTCCTTCATCCAAAGATTGTCTGTTATTTCCATTCTAGTCTTATGCACTCGACTAGCACTACAAGTACTCCATTCTTGGCTCATCATTTCCATGGCAGTTCCTGGCAGTGACCAGCAAAGAAGTTCCCAATGGGAAAGTTCTGTGGTTTATTAGCCACTCAGCATATTCTCAGCACTTTCTCAAATATCATTTATATTTTATTTAGCTTTTGCAGTTCTGGATAAACCTGTACCAAATCGAACTCAAGCAATACAATTTGAACAATAGGTAATCCCACAATTTATAGTCATTTTTGGTCTCTCAAAGTCTTTATTCACACTTTTAATCTTATAGCAATATTCCAAGTTGGTGAACACACTAGATAACAAAATACATTCCCTAATTAAAGTTCCAACAATAGAAATAATTAGAAAAAAAAAATCTATATTTCTTTTCATTTCCCCCCTTGTATTTCCCAGAATTAGAAACAAAATAAAACTTTTCTAAGAAAAGCTTTTAAAATTCCACCCTAATCTCTATTTCAATATAATTCAATTTTTTAAAAAAAATTGGATTTATATATAAAAACTTTTATTTTAAAATCGTATTTAAAATAAAATAAATTTCTTTTTATTTTAAAAGAAACATATTCACTTTTTTTTTCTTTAAAAATAACTTAATAAAAAATATATGTGTGCATTTATATGAGATGGCCAAAAAATACCAGCTCATTGTTCCCTTTCCTGGAAACAAAAAAAATAATAATAATAAACTTTTCATTGCCCTGTGGGGTCTTTTCCCATTCTTTCTTGGAGTTATAGTTACTCTTCCTCACAGGTTCATTACAATTTCCCCACTTAACATTAGAATCTTCCCCTTCTTCTGGATCACTATATTCCATATAGACTAATATTTCTAATGCTTCTTCTATTGACAAATGGTGATTTTCAGCCAACTTACATTGAATCCCTACAAGAAGGTTATACCTTATGGTTGATCCATCAGGTAAGTCTCCAGTGTTTTCAGTTTCACTGCCTGTTGTTGAAAAAAGACTATAAGTTTCATTTCTATCCGTTCTATACTTTTCTCGCAATATTTTCATGCATATAGCTTCTTGTTTTTCCACACTCCAGAAACCCTCTCAGAATCATCATTCTGTATTCTTGAAATGTTTGAGGGTTATAGTTCACCACCTTCTACCATTCCCGAGCAGGACCACTTAAATGACTCATCGCTATAATAACTTTCTCCTTTTCATTTGATTTATGGAAATAAAAAAAATCATGTAGGCTATCTAAATAATCAAATCCCATCAACTTTAAATATTCTTATTTGGATAAATTTTGCTAATGCTGTCCTTTCAGAATTACCTTTCTCTGCTTTATTAAGCATCCTTTCCATTATGCTTTTACTAAAGTCTATTACTGTATTCTTTTTCTTTTTGGACTCAATTCTATTTCCCCTATGGACCATTCTTTCCCTTCATTTTCTATCTTTTTTTCTGTAACCTTATTAATTTCAGAACCTGCTCTTACTAGATCCCCTTCAACTTTTTTTTCATCACTTCTCTTTTCTTCATTCTTTTTTAATTCATTTAAGTCTTTTCTGAGGTATTGTATTATCACTTTTATTTCTTTGATTACTTCCCTATCTCTGATTACTATCTCTTTTAGATCAGTGATAGCTTTTAGTATTTCTTCGAACTGACGATGCTCAGGGTTTTTAAATATCACCTCCAGGCTTTCTATGGTACTTTCATCTTCATTCATTCTATTTCTTTTTAAAATTGTTTCAAACTCAAAACTCTCCCTCAATGGAACACTAACTCCCCGCTTTAACCACCCAAACCTGCCTTACACCCATTTTCTTTTTTACCCTGATCTCAGGCTGTTTATTTAGTTAACAAGCCTTACATGTTGAGATGCCATTTTCTTTCACCTTCCCAGCCGATCTCTTCTGTGCCATGACATTTGTCACGATCGAATTTGAGTACTCCTTATCTCCAAAAATTACAACCCAAAATCATCGAACAAGGGCACCACTAGGAATAACCTAGAACCAGACTATGGCATATGCTCAACAATTTTAGATCAATCAGGTTTATAAGTACTACATGCTATTCTTAATATATCATCAAGATTTGAATCAGTAAGCCTGTTTTTATATACATTCTTCACATATTTCATTTTCGAATAAGATGATTCACAAAGATATATCGATGCAAACCATGTGAACAACATTTGTGCATACCTTTTAACAGTTTTATATTTTTCAGGCACTAATTTCCAAAGTTCCATATACTCTATTCCCTTCCTTTTTCTTTAAAAATGATCTCCAAATTTGTGTCATTTTTAAATTCATCAAATAGCTTAACACTCATCGTAAATGCAGCTAATTGTGTAATAGTTTTTATTTCTAAGTGTCAAGGATTTTCTATAAATAAGAGACAATCCATAATATTTCTTAAATCTTGAAATTTATTTTTAAATTCTTTCAATAAGACAACTAAATAATTTGAAATGAAAGTATAGATTTCTAAAGAAATGTTATTAGCATCTTGCTTAACTTTTATTAATGTTGGGAAATGATGTATTTGGCTTTGTATCTCTTGGTAATAAATATTTAATTTTTTTTCAAATACAAATAATATTTGCAAAATAATTTTATTTTCACCTTATAATCTAATATTAAGATCACAAAGTTTTTCTGCAGTGTCGCATAAAAAAGCTAAAATACACCATGATCTACATTACCAAGCTCATTATAAAAAATATTGTTTTCTTCTAAGAATGAAATAATTTCAAGCTGCAATGAATAAAGTGATTCAAAACTTAGTCATCACACCAAATATTCAAAAGTACATTTCCATATAATTATTATTTATTTCTTCCAGAAGATTTTTAAATTTTCTGTGGTTCAATTCTCAGGCTTGAATATAATTGACAATGTTTATGACAATTTTCATTATAACAATTACTTCTTTTATATATATTTTAACGGTCAATGAAAAGAGCCTTTAACGTAATCTGCACTACACGGGCGCCATCTAGGCATTTGAACCTAGAAAAATTTATATAGTAGGCAGATACGTAAGTTAAGATTCAAAAAAATATTTTATATCATTATTCTGACCGTTTGCCCAAGGTCACTAGCTCATAGAATAGCAGAGATTTAAACATTTTTATAAGTTTTAATAGATTTGGATTCTCAAAATATATTAATATTTAAAACAATAAAATAAAACAAGCCACTGCCAGTAATTAACACACAAATAAATTTTATTAACGCACATTTAAAATTTGAGGAATAAATTTATTTTAGATTTTAACATTAATAATTTTTTTTTAATTTAAATTCAAATTACTATTTAAATAGACCGCACAGATGGATATTTAAATTATATTTTACTTTAGCATGTTGAGCATAGATAGTCTACATAGATTTTTTTTCCACTTAAAAACTTATCAAAACATTCATTCAATCTCAGACTAAAAGTTCGTAGCCAACCCAATGTCAGCTTCCAGATATATATTTGCAACTAATGTAATATGAAGATGCCAGCATAAAGCCACGCCGATAGGAATGTGCATCTGATAGTGTGATATTATTTGAAGAAAATGATCCGTGTCCAGAACAGGAAAGTGCATCTGCCTGACTAAGGAATCATGTATATAATTATTTTTAAAGAGTGATACGTATGGGGGAGAGCGGTCTTTCTGCTGTCTTATAAATCCCTGTCCATAGAGCTAGAAGGGGTCAATGGTGCAGGAAATACATCTGCGACCATTTCAATGATATGACTACCTCTTTGGGGTCATGCATTCAGTTGGGCACATTGCCCTGTATGCTAAACATGCTCTCACATTACATTAATATAAACACCCATATATCCCTCCACCAGCATTGCCCTAACTACGAAACAAATAGCCTGAAATTAAAATCCCTTAAATTAAACATAAACGAATTTAAACAGTTATTAATTTTTATCCGTGCAGCTATCTACACCCAACTTTAATTTAATACATTTTATTTAACAGATAGAAATAAATAACCTAGTTAAATACAAACATAAATAATTAAATTTAAAAAAATGGAAATGATTGAAATAGCAAACATATATAAAAACAAATATTTATAATTGATTTAGAGTTCTATTCTTGGTCAGATAAGAGTACATTCATTTATATTACTTTTTTTTTTTTGATTGATTACTTATTGACGTTATACGGTAATTATTTAAAAGAAAGTTCAATTGGTAAAAGTTTATACTTTACGGATTCTGCAGATTTTGAGGTCCATCTTTGTGATCACTTATGTAGATTGTTTGTTCTTCCTTTTTAAAAATGAAGCCGCTACTTGCCATTTCTTTTTGGTCCCTAACTGTCATAGGGAGGTCTCAGCTGGTTGTCTGGAAAATTAAATTTATTGCAGACTTCCACATCGTGAAAATCTGCAATATAGCTAGTTATAACGACACATTCATAGTCAGCTCTCAGATCACAATTATAATAATAATTTTACTTTTATATTTTTATTAGTCTCTTATCATCCAATCTTTGGATTCAAATGGCAAGACATCACTAATCCTCTGGTGTTTCAATTACGGTCCGTGCTGACATTTCTGGTGTTTGCATTGGTCATTTAATTTCTTTGTACTCTCTTATGTGACCCTTTAATTTGTTTTAAATGCCTCAAGGGCCAGCTTGCTTTTGAACAATCATTTAATTAATAAGACAATCATTTCCATTTTCTAAGATTATAGAAATCAACATTATTTCTATGTTTAAAATATCAATCTTTATGTTTTTACTTTTTTTTTTTTTACAACAAAAAATACTTTTAAATACTTTTTCTTAAAATAGTTTAAGTTTTCCATCTACGCGACGATATATATATTAAACAATTTTTACTTTTCAGTTTTTAAGTTTTTCTCTTTTTAATGAATCAATTTTATTTATGATCTTTTTATTTTCATTTTAAAATAATGTGACGGGATATTATATTCCGTTACAATATATATGTGCTAACAATTTTTTTTGGTGAATTAAACAATGAAATGATAAAAGATTTGTTAAATTGTATTTCTTTTTAATAAGGAAACAAATTCTTTTTCAGATCTGATCATTGAAGGGCATCCATCATTGGACACAGAAACCAATTTTTTTATTTCAATATTATTATTCTCCAGAAAAGTACTAGTATTATTGAAAAAATCACTATCTTTGGTTTGATCCTTCATAGGAAGAAATTTCAAAAAATCTTCATGAATTGAATTCTGTTCAATACAATATCTGATGAAAATGGCACATTGTAACATTGCTGAAATGTCAATGCAAGAATATTTGCAATTTTTCAAATCTTTTATGGTGTGAGAAATATGTTTTGCAATACCTTCAATGCATCTAAAGCAAGTAGAATCTGAGAGTTGTAGTTCCTTAATTTGTAAAATTATTTGATTTCTTTATTGTTAAATTTACCAAATAATGTATTGGAAGAATTTATGAAACATTTATTCACAACTTCAGCATCAGTAAATAGTTTCATATTTTCCCCAAGTACATAACAAATTTCATATGATGTTCATGTCACAGCTGCTTATGAGATTGCCACTGATATAACACTTGGTTTTTGTTGCAAAGATTTCTTGAAAAAAGCTAATTTTCATTTCTTATTACAGAGCCATGAAAAAAGTATCATTAAATGATTTAAGTTTTGTGGTAGGATGTGGTTCAATGTTATATTTTTTTAAACTATACAAATCAAACCCATTGATGAATTTATTATTTAATAAAACAAAATATTATCTTGAAATACTCTATTTTCATGAGATGATCTTCATTTGTTGTTTGAAGATATCATTATGGATGTTTAAATGGTAAACATTAACTATGGTGGGCTGAAGCATATGCGCTCTGACGGAATAATTTCAAACTTTTTTTTTCCGAATTCTGTCACTTTTTTTTCCTGTAGTTGTAATGTTGATACTTTGATAATATCTGTAGTTGTAAATAATTTGGCACAAGATTATGAGACTGGTATAAGTGCTAGAGTTATCATAGACTGGGAAAAATTTTGCAGACGAATGTGCAAGATACATTGAGCAAAATCCACAGACTGCTTGGTAGATTCAACAATGATGGAGTGCCACTAATTGTAGAAGTCGATGATTATTTTCATAAAAAATATCGAGAAGAATGCCAAGAAACTCAATGGGTATTTGGTGGTATAGACGGGGTTGAGAATGTATTCCATGACAGATCGGTCAGGATGCTGCTACTCTTGAATCTCTTACACAATTATACATTTTCCAGGTACCCAAATCATTACGGAGAAGTGGGCTGCATACAATAACCTAGGCAGAATTCATATAACAGCACATACATAGATTCTATTGTTGTGCACCAGGAGACGTCGTGGATCCAGATAATGCAGATACCCATACACAAAATATAGAGAACCTATGAATGCATGCAAAACATAAGCTAAAATAGCAATTTGGTACCAGTATTGTCTTATTTTCATCCTATTTGCAGAAATTTTCATTAAGGACTTTTTGCAATAGTGACACCATTTTTGTGAAATTTACTATATGTATTGCGGAGAAGTATGCATTGTAGTTTGAAATTATTCTGCCAGAGAGCATATGTTTTGCCCACTAAAAGTAACATTTACTATTTAAATTATAGTTTGATATAAAATAGTACTTTACAAAACAATTACAAGTTTTTCAAATCACTCATATCATATCCCACCTTGCCTTTAAATAATGGACAAATCTGGATTCAATCTTATAAACGTATTTTACACGCCTGTGTTCATATTAAGTCACATATAAAATAAGTTTTTGTGCACTTATGACAGGATATTGGCAGTTAACATTATTAGCACATCAACAAAAAAAATCAAATTCAAATACAAATGGCTAGTCATTAATAATAAACGCAGATCTCCCCCCCCCCCATGGTTGTTTAGATCGGTGAAATTAAAAATTGACAGATAACGTTATTAGTGTGATAATAAAAGAAATCAATCGCAAGTGGTTACTCATTAATTAAGTCATTTTTCTCTCCTCATCATAGAAAGATAAGTGGTGTGACATCTGTATCTGGCCACAAAGTTGAGTATGGCAGATTTGGAGTAAACTTATTCTTGGTTTTAAATCCTAAACTAATTTATTCAGCAAAATAATTATTATTCAACTTTTATGTCATGAAATGTTGTGGGCAATTAGTAAATTACAGTTTTGAACTAACAGTGGTGCAAGTTTGTTTTCTTTAATTCATGCCAGGTAGCTTAAACACCATTTTCTATAGATATAAATAGAGAATATGATATGCTATTTCACAATATTTTTTGGAGTTCTGACTCACTTTTTTCTTTTCATAGACAAATACGTTTTCTAAAAAGTGTTAATATTTAATAACAAAATAGCTCAATCTAAAAATGAATCCACACATTCAATCTTTTGACTAAAAATATACCATAGTAAATACCTAGCTGCACTCATATTGTTTCACTGGAAAAATGTTGTAGATTAATTTTTTAGAACAGGTTTGTTGTGGATAAATAGTCGAAATGTGATCAGTGCAAAATTTCAACATAATCATAACAATTATAAGTATTGAACTTTTTGCCCCCTCTTTGATGATATCAAAAATCAATAAGTACATAATATAGAATAGCTAAACATCTTGATGCTGTTAAGATAAGAAAACCATGATGACATATGATTGATACAATGGTCATAATCTTAAAAAGTTTTTCTGAGTTGAAATAAGAATTGTTTGCTAATATCTATTTCAAGTGATTTCTAACATGCTTAAGTTCTTTCCCTATTTCATTTTTAATTTTTCTTCAATAATCAAAATGAAAACATATAGGACAAATTTAGCATAAAATGTATCATATTAAAATAAGTTTGTAGCTCTTTAAGACAACTAGAATATTAAAGTGTTCATTTAATTTATTTAAAAAGATTCTAATTATCTATTATTTGATGAAATAAATTAAAAGCAGCACCAATACATGTAATCATAGAAACCTTGAAAATATTAAATACAATATATAACAACAGTTACATATACTAAATATAAGTTATCTTGGCAAATAATGATGCTCAGCACTAAAAATAGATTAAGATTGTATTAAATATTGTCCAGGTCTTTTCTGAATATACAATATTAGTATTGCTTTTAATTTATTATATTTTACTGATGGAATTATCATAATTATTTGCTAAAGTATGATTGATACCATAATTGTTACATAATATAATACCAGATATCAACTGCATGGAAATTATAGAATCATAAGAAATAAAATCAAATGAGCACATATTTTAAGCATGAGGTTCTAATATAGTTCTCATATATTATTACCAAAATCTTGTAGCAAGCAGAACTGTAAACCAACATGTAGTTTTGCCTGTTGCAAGTTTTGGTTAAAAAGCTGCATGAATGAGACCTATATTAAAACTTAATTCTTAAAGCATGGATTCAGATGGTTAATTTATTGTAATTTTATCATTTCCATACAATAGGTATCTGGTACAATTACTATGGATGTTTCCAAATTTAATGTTTCACAGAGTTACAAAATCTCAAAATGAACAAATCTTTCTTCTTCCTAAGCAATGTTAAGACATAAAAACATATAATTACATATGATGAATGACTATTAAAACAATGTGACCAATCCAATGCTGAATGAATTTTTAAAATTCTTGAAAATTTCCTTCAAGTTTAGAAATAGGCAGTAAAGTTTCATTTTGATTAATGTCCTGAATGGCAAATTAGTGTTGACAAAAAGATTATTACTCAATATATATATATATATGGTTTTTGGAGAGAAATACAACACAATAGGACTAGCAGTTGTACTTTTATTAATAATATGAATTATTTTACTATATAACGTGATGTTTATTTGTGATCTTATAACTCAACAAACATTGCACCAATCTTGAAAAATCTTGCATAATTTTCTTTCCTTTTTTGTAAAAAATTTTATTAGCACATCAATTTTTCCTTCAATTGCATTAAAAAAATTTGTAATTTGCAATGTGAGGAAATGTATATTAACTGCTTTTGAATGATATAAAAATGCAAAAAGGGGCAGCACAGATTAAAAAATTATAATGGTGAAAATTTTTTTAAATGGAAAGTATAATTTTTAGTAAGGGAAGGTAAAATTTGATTTTGTAAATATATTTTAAATTGTGTTTGTTCCATGAATTTCATTTCTCATTTGAGTAATGACAATTTAGATCAGTTGTAATAATGAATTTGATAAACTTTTAGGATTACGATTTAAATATACATCTAACACATGTTAAAGTAAAATTTTAAATAGCACAGTTATAGCAAGAGAAATACTGCATTTGATAAAATTTTACTATGAAATTGTCAGTTTAAATATATTTAATATGAGAAAAATAAATTTTGAAATGCTACAGATACATGAAAAGAAATACTGAATTTAATAAATTTTTACCATTTCCTTTAATTATAGTCATATGATAAATAAGTTATGACCTGCATATTGAAATATATACTAGAAAAATGGAGAGATATTACTTTTTGGTATCCAAGTAAAATTTTATTGCATAAATATATAATTAAGTTATTTAAATTTCAATTGCACTATGAATTTAATTTCTCACTTGCATACACTATGTTGTTAAAATTCTATAGTCACTTAAAAAATTATCATATCAAAAATATATAATCTACTTTAAAATTATTGTTCATTATATTTAATAAAATTATATTTTTGTAATCTTTTATTAATAATTAATTCATGTAAATATTATGTGAATATATTTTAATTAACAAACTTTCTATGCATGCAAGGGGACAGCTAGACAAATGAAAAGAATTAGCAAGTTAAAATTTTATTTCACATTCAATACATCAAAAATCGAAAATGGAATATATAGTTTGAAAGTGGACTATAACAAAGTTGTGTGGGAAGCATGTTAGACACTTATCAATTAAACTGTAGTAATTTCTTATCTATATATACCATAAAGATATATGCAAAAGATTGTGATCTGGCCCAATTAATGAGCACTGGTTCAATATAAAATGTGCATCTGGGATCATACATCTTTGATTACAAGGTGTTAGAAGCAGATACAAACCAGTTCTTAACTTGTGTGAAAGTGGTGTAATAAAAATTATACTATATAAACACTATTCAAAAATCCTTTAGTCTAATGAATGACTAATAAAAATTATTAATCAACATAATTTGCTTATTCAATTGACCAGCCAAAGATTTAAATATATCCTATTTGTAAAGATGATGTATAAAGTTAAGCCAGAATGCCCTAGAGTGCATTTTGATATTATCAGATCACTTTATCAAATAAAGCATTGTTAAATAGAAAAATTGAATCATTATGAAAATCTCAAAAGACAATACTATATGTTTTTAAAACATTTTGTCAATTATAATGCAATTCAATTTATTAATAATGAGAATAAGCAGAACTACTAAATGAAATATTACTTCATTTTATTACATGTGATATATTCATTGTAAATGATCAGTTATTTTTTATACACACATGATCAAGAAGAGAACTGCTACAATTAGTAATTCTAGCACACAAAAACAAAACTTGTTGGAAATCAAGACAATTTACAAAAGTGAAATATTTATAATTTCTTAATTATAATTTTTTCCCATTAAATTAATGTTCATATTATCAGTAAGAACAATATTTTAAACTGACATATTATTATAAACTTATTCAATAAAAAAAATCATTATTTAATAAACATGAACAAAACAAAACTGTGACATAAATAGTTATTTAATTATCTTTAACAAAAGAAATACTACATAAATCAATCATGACAAAATTAAATTCTATAAATCTCTTAGAAACACTGTATCTCTTTCTGATTTACCTTCTAATCTAGAGCACAATATATTTGAATAATTTTTAATTTTACGAATTCCATTATCATTATATTTCCAAGTTTTCATTAAAGATAATAAGTGATATACCACATTATAAGATATGCCAATTGAGAATCAATGTTTGACTTAGAATTCTACTATTTACATCATTATGACCTGTAAAGTTTTGAATTCTAAATGAACCATAGAGACTGAAGATTCTCCTCTGATCTAATTAATATAGATGAAGTATTTTGTTTCTGACAATAAATTATTTCACCAATAGAATAAATAAAATTATCTGAATCTCTTAAGATTTTCTCTAGCTGGCCATAATACTTTTTGGTTAAATATTGCAAGTCTATTCTTAATATATATTCAAATTTTACCTCTCAAATTTACAATATGATTTGTGAATAATTTAAAAAAAGATTTTTAAAGTAATGATTTACCACATTCCCTATCTTATATCCTATAATTTTGATAGCTAGACAAATCCCTATGTGTCTCATCTAATATATAACATTATATCATGAAGTAGTCAATTGTATAAATCTTTTTTTTTTTCAGTAGAATAAATATCATATTAGGCAAAGATTCATTTGCTGAATGTGGAATATCATTAAATTTCAATATCTTTATTTAACACACATATCTAATCATTTACAATGATCACAAATATAGCCATAGCATTTTACACTATTTTACATACAGCAGCAAGTTCTTGTTTATAATCTAATATAATGGCTTTTAAATTATTTATTATATCCAGATTAGTTAATTAGTAATAAATTCATTTACCCTATAAATTTAAATTATTTGTCTGTATCCAATTACTGATCATTAGCTAAAAATTCTTTCTTACAAGTATTATATTACTATAGATGTCTTTTCTTAATTCTTATATGTTCATAAGGTTGAAAGGACATCCAAGATAAAATGAAATAGCAGTTGATTACTACAGCCTTTACAAACAATAAAAGGATTATCAGTAAGTAAACTACCATTACTAGAATTACATAAAATAATATTCTTATTTAAATTATCCATTTATAGAAAGAACAATAATAGGTCTATATTGTAACGCCTTTTTTTAACCTAAAAATGTCACATTATTAATCCTTTAATTTACAATAATAGTGGTAAGCATAAATTTGGTTATTATTCTCACTTTGTCATTCACTAAAATCAAACTATAATGAATTTACTACAAATTTGATAATAAAACAATCCAATCATATGCTAAAAATGGATCATATTTTTATAAATATAAAATAAAATAATTTTTGTGTTCCAAACAATTCAGTAAATTATGTTGTCAAAAATTACAATCTTGCCAATTATGTCATATGATATTATTCACATTTTGCAGTGCACCAAGGTTATACAATAATTATAAATTTGATCAAACAGCTGCTTCTAATTATAATGTTTCACATCCCTATGATATATTAAATTATGACTACCCTTTGATTATAGAACATTTATGATAAAACCAAGAGTGCACAAATACAGTGGGAAATTTGTGTGATGCCCAAAGGCACCAAGATAATACAAGCACCAAAGATCCCAGCTGAAGAAAAAATACTTAGAAAAATATTATTCATTAGTTATACCAAAATAAACTACATTTCCATTTAAAGGTTATTTATATTTTAAAGATTTGTCTTAAACAAATTATATATAATCATTTATTTGTTATTATTTCTTAAGACTATTTTATTCTGATCCTAGTCCTAATAAGCAGCTTATTGTAAATAAGAAAAAACTTGAACTTGCATGAGCTTACTGTTTACAGTAGAACGCACATTCGAATCTTGTTCAAATTCGCATTTGCTCCAAATATATATATAAAAAAATACACTGCAATTTTTAACTTTATTAGATATTCTGCTTTCCCAGTGTATGTACTGTACCATATCACTAATCAAAAAGCTGTCAATTGTAACTTTTTGTAATCAGACATAGGACAGTAAAATGAAGTGAATCAGAATAACATAATAACAAGTTATTCTTTTCTCATTCATTTAATGCAATATATTATTTTTTAATTTTGTTAAACAATCATGAAAAAATTCAATTTTCACACTTTTAAATACTTCACTAAAAAAAATAATATATATATTTAATAATTCAGCATTTTCTTTTAATATTAATTTTTTACTCAAGTTAGAAAATTTATACAAGGAATATTCATTGTAAAAATTGTTTTGTACCAAGTTTTTTTATTAATATTATAAAAAATATATACCTAATTTCTAATTTTAATAATAAAATTTATTATAATTTTTTATTTAAATAAATATTCCAAAAACAAAAGAAAAAAAAATTTTCTGGGAATTAAAATTTAATTAAAAAAAAACAGAAAAAAGTAAGAGAAGAAAATACTTCCAAAATTACTCAGTAATCCCTAAACAGGTAATGAAGAAACACCCAGAGCCAGTTCCTGGTTGCAGTAAGAATATTTTTGATATATTCAGTTTTCTAATAAAAATAGTAAATATGACAAAGAAACTGTCATGTATCTGGGGCCCAGAGACAATACACAAAAAACATTTTGTGATACAACAAGGCAAATCATTTTAGAAATGGATTCTAAACAAATTAAAGATTTTAATTTTTTATGTGATACTTCTGGATAAAAATTTTCACATACATATTACAAAAGGCATTTAAAAATTGCAAAGAATGTAATAAAAATTAGTTAATTTATTGTGTTTCAAAAAAAACACAGTTTTGAGTTTTACAATTCCAAGCATTGTAAATTTATTCAGGGACTTAATGACTGGCAACATCTTGCAATGTACCTGAATCATCATGAGAAAAAATTAAATCATTTGAAAAAAATTAAAAAATGGCTAGATTTAATTACATCCTTAAAAAAATAAACCATTTGCAACAAACAATTTTAGACAATGAAAGTAAATGTTGCTATAAAGTTATAAATAAATCATTTTTGTAGTGCAGTTTTGAGGCAAATAAAATTCAGTTCGTAGAAAAAGTAATAAGCTTTATGATTGAAACAATAGTAATTTTTAAAAATGCATTGAGATGTTAGAAAAATTTGATCCTTTTATATTGAACCACAAAGTGATGTATAGCTAATGATCCTGACTTTAAAAATATGCCTTCCTGTTTAGAAGATATAATTCAAAATAAAATATTCACTTTATTGGTATCAAATACTAAAAATAATATCACTAACCTGCATCAACAAAACATATTTTTCACTTATGTTAGATTGCATCCCAGATATATTACATATTGAACAAATAAATGTAATAGATTTGTTCATTTCAATTCAGGATATAAAAAATATTGAGATATGTAAACACATTTTAACATACTATCCAATTTTTAGATGTTACAAAAACTGGATTGATAATATTTCTTATTGATTTACTGAAAAAAAAAAATTTAGACATAAATACAGATTTATAAAAAAAATTAGATTTAATAAATCACTTGACATTTTATGTCTTACATTCAAGTCACAGTCTAATCCTGATAATTAATGATGATGCAAATATCAATCATGAATCTATTGGCTTCTTTAATATGGTACAAGAGGTATGTGAATTTCTTTCTTCATCTTCTTTTTATCGAAGGAATATTTTAATAATTCATATTACTAAATTAACCTTAAAGTCATTATGTGAAATATGATGGTAGAACAGAAATGATTCTATAAAACTTTATAAATATTTACCTGAACAGTATATTTTATTTGACATTTGTAATGACTCTTCAAAACTGGATGAACAATGCTACTGTTTAGGTGGAAAAAATGCTATATTTACATTTATTTGTTGTATGAGAGTTTAGTATATTTTAAATAAAGTGAATTTTGTTAACAACTACCATAGTCTTTATCTATGAATCCCCTCCTTGCTTTGGGTGCATTAATTTAAATCAATTTTTAGATAATTAAACGTCTGATGAAATTTCCAAAAAATATAGAAAGCTAAATTTGATACAAAATCTGTATTTTGTAGTAGTAGACCACTAAGGCAGCACAAAAAGACAACACAATTTGATTAAAAACAAGAAAATTAAAACAAAGTAATCATGAAATTTCATTTACTGTAATTTTTTTCTCTGCATAATAAAGCAAACATTAGAATCTTTATAGGAAATATTTACTTTAATACAAAAACATACAAATTCATTTGTTTTTATGTTTATTAATTACTTCACAAAATAAAGAATATTTATTATCATTATAAAATATTACAATAAAAATTAACACATAAGAACTTTTACACTCAAAAGACTTAATCACAGTTTATCCAAACTTTACAACTGCACTTTGGATTCTTTTGTCATTATTAGGATCTACAGCATTTGCAGAATGATGCATTTCTAAATTTAATATTATTAAAAACTTCTTGCACTCCACAATGATACAAGATAGATTTTCAAATCTTACCATTATATCAATAGAAGAAGATATTTTGGATCAACTTCATATACATAATATTATTCAAGAATTTTCATTAATGAAAACTAGAAAAGTTTAATTCACTAAGTAATTCATCTTTCTCTTTAAATATCTATTTATCTATGTACTTACCCAATAATATTTAATATGTTGCTACTTATATATGTGTGAGTTTATCTGTTTCTTATATACAAAAGACAAACGACAAAGTGATTTTCTTGCCAATTTAGTACCAAAATATATTTAATATTTTTGTTTTTATAAAATTATAAATTTATCTACTAATTTTCATAAAATAATATAAGGTACAATTCAGAAATGATTTGCTTACGAAATAATATAAATTATTTTACGTTTTCCCTAAATTGTTTTTATTTTATACTTTTCTTGTATGTTTATTATTTATCATACATTTTTTCTAATTTCTCTTTTTTGTTCAATAAACTTATAATTAATACATTTAGTATTTCATTTTTATTCACTGATACATAAAATTTTATATAGTGATTTTTTATTGGGGGTAGTGATATAGGGGCACTCATTAATGTTTGGTACACAAATGCTAAATACTACTAGTATGCTTCTGGATATTATTAGTAAATATGACTTTTCTTGTATTGAAGTAGAAAAAATAGATGTCTAATCAAATATGTATACTTGTGTAAGATTAATTCTAAGTTTCATATTCTTGTTTTGATTAAATCAAAGCATTACTTTGTCCCATAAATAAACTAGAGCGTTAAGTGTCAACTTTAGGAATAGATTATTTAACCTGTTATAGTCTTCCTTCTCTTAGAAGTGGATTATTCCAGATTCCCTCTTATCTAATTGGATTAAGCATTGTTTGCTGCTGTCCAATAGGCTAATGTACAGCTAAACATATAGTCAATGATTAGTACATGCCAATAAGCAGTGATCGCTGAATCCGAATGTTTTCAGTAAGGTCAGGGATCTGGCTATAAATAGTCAGCCTTTTGTAAGAATCGGAAAACGTCTGTCTAACCTACAAAGACAGCATGCATTCTCCCAGGGAAGCTCTGCTAACCTGAACAGCAGTGAGCATTCCCATGATAGCAATACGCTATTTGTCTACGCAGCTAGGCAATTCCCACAGGGACCGGACACTGCTAAGACTACTATTGGCTCGAGGCAAGCTGTCATGTACATCCAGAAGAGTTACACTCTCCCTACCCATGAGGCAAGCTATCAGGTGTAGCTGGAAGCAATAGAACCACAAATGCAGAGCCCAGAGTTTATGTTAATCTATAACATTCAGGAATGAATATATTCTAGGGTATTATATATATTTGTAGATATAATAAAGATTATATTAATTGTTACTCGGGTGTTTGTATTATTTTTCTGTAAGTTGGGTCTGTGATCCAGACCAAACACAACATAACCAATTTGTGAAATTGCCTTCAAATCTTGGGGAAATGCAGATAAATTGTATATTCTTCTACGTTTTCTCTCTTGAGAAAATGTAGATAAATTGTAAATTCTTCTAAGTTTTCTTTTAGAAAATGAAAGAAACCTATAGGGCAATACTGCCTTCTCATGGCTATGTCACTATATTAGTAGAGTAATAGCTTTAGAGCTTTATGATTAAACAACGATTTTATAAGATTATAATTCCTATTAATTCATTTATACACTAAATAAGTTACCTATAAAAATATTTAAAATATATATATTTAAAATCTATTAAAATTTAAAAATAGAGTGCTTAATACAATTTGTGAGTTATATATTTTTAATGCAATCTTCAATTCTTTTTAATAAAGAAAATGTCAACTGCACATCATACCTACAAAAAACAATATATTTTTCCTTCTATTTATTTTTAACATCTTTTCTTTGTTTGTAATGGAGGAAAAAACAGAAGAAAAATGAAAATAAATAAATAAATGAAAACTATTTATTCATTCTCTTGAATAAATAAATCTTACAGCTACATATGTAAAAAAGAAATCTTTACTTTAAAAAAATGCTTTTTTTAAGATCGAAACTATTTTAAATCCAACTAATTCAATAAAAAACAAATATTTTAATATACACATAAACTATTCAGATTTCTATCTTTTAAAAAAAAAGTGAAAATGTTTACAAATTATTTATTGAAAAATGTAATCCGAATAAGAAATATTTTTTTTTAAATATCACATCCAATTTATTCTTAATTTAAAATTTAATACTTAGAAGGCTTTCCTGTATTTTTTTTTTTTTTTGTATTTTCCAATTAAAATCACTGCCAGCGCTTGCCATATTAAAAAGTCAAATTTTTAATAATATAAAAAATATAAATTGTACACAAAAATAATAACACCTTATGATACTAAATAAAAAAGGTCTAATAATCATTTTTTCTTACCAAATTAGCTTCTTTAATTAAATATTCACATTAATTTGCCCCCAAAATAGGATCTCTCTGTTATGTATTGTTGAATCAATAATTCCATCTTACTTTTTTACTTCTCTTTTACTGGTAGTAACATTTTTTAAAAATTCTCTTGTCATTAATTATTATTGGTATATGATATAATCATATCACATGGAATTATATAAAATAGAATAAAAATTCTGTGAATATAAATAAAAACAATACAAATCCAAAAAAGGCTAATATAATAAAAGATTTATATTACATGATTATAATAAATAATACATATAAAAATTCATATTACAATCATTTGATCAATAAGAAACAAACTTTGTGCATTCACATCTGATGCTTGTATATTAAATTGAATAATTTGTTATAGATAAATAATAGCCAAATAATGAAAACATATGTAAGAGATTTCTGAGTCAAATGAAGAGCGCTGATTCAGCATGAAATCAATTTTGGGTTCATTTACCTTATCAGTATGTCTTTATTCACATGTTTCAAGAATGAGTAATGGATAAAAGTTTTAAGTATATCTAAAACTATAAACCCATTCATCAGCTAATTTCAGCTCACTATAGAATAAAGAAATTCTTATTATAATTTTTTTTCTCTCTCACTCCCTCTCCCTCAACTCCCTCTCTCCCCCCTCCCCCCTCTTTCTCTCTCCTTCCCTCTCTGTCTCTTTTTTATACAATGCATCAGTAAATGTTTCTCATTTCATTTACTGATTTTTTTTTTTTTAAAAAAGTTCTGTTTGGACTCTTCAGATATTGTAAGGATTGGATTTTTGTATAGCAATTGGGTTTCTGAATTTGTTATCAATTTTAAAATAAAACTGAATTTTTATTTTTTATATCCAATAACACTGTAATTATACTGTCATCTTGTAATAAACTCAGTAAATGTATAAATATGATAAGGCCAGTAATAGACAAAATAATATTACAATCATATTTTAAATCAGCTCATTAACATTCACCAGACCAATATGGATATTTTTAGTTCCACTAATAAGAGATAGAAAGTCATTTAAAAAATCAATATTAGATGAATACCTAGAATGGTTATGGAAAAATAATTTACAAAACAAATTCTAAGCCTACTTATGCTAATATCTTTATTTGTCTAAAATTACTTTTTTATTCTCAATATATTTTTTTAATCATATTTACCATATGCACTTACCATGTATTCATGTCCAATGGTATTTCTGTACTATATATATCATGTGTATATAAATATATATTGTAATGGACAGCAGGAACACTAACATCCACCATCAAAGGGCACCATTATACCTGTAACCTAGAAAATTAGAGTTTATTAGTGAAGGTTCCAAGTATAAATAAATGCCTATAGCAGTTATACCATTACTCAGGCATCTAAAATTGCTTCTAGTTCAGGGATAGCAGAGATTCAGTCAAATATTAATTGGCAGAATAGGCAACATTAAACAATAATATGAAACAAACCTAACAACAAACAAAACAAAGTTTATTAACAATATAACACAGCATAGTATAATACAGTTGAATTATAACAGAGCATATTGGAGTTGAAGTACAATCATTCAAATGTATCAGAGTTTGAATACAACAGAATTTAAATAAAATGCATTTGAATGTTAATAATTGTTTTATGATTTATCAAGAAGTGCACAGATATATATTTCACTTTTGCAATAAACAAACAACAATAACGCAACATTCATGTACTATCAATGTTCACACATGCAGGCTATTACAAAATTAAGCCAATATATTGTGCTTTTGATCCTATACTAAACAAAAAGAATGACAATAAATAGGCCTCCTAATCACTCATTACAAAGAAAAAAAATATATAAATTCATGGGGAGAAAAATCTCTACCCAATACAAAATACAAATGCCCATGAGTACCTCAAGTGGGAACTATACATATCGTGAGGAGGAGGTAAGAAAACAAAAAAATCCATGTGATGGATGAATACACAAAATCTACATATATATATACATAATGCACACATATACATATACCAATTCTTTTAATTTAACATCCATATGAAACCAACAGAATAAACAAGATAAACTATTAACAAATTTAATCAGTTTACTAAAAGATTTATAGTTATGAGCACATCACATTAAACATGAAGATACCAAGTACAATTGTCCATTACAGTTGTACCATCACTCACACACTTTAAATTGCCTATGATCATGGAGAGAAAAATTCTTGGTAAATGTTAATTGGTAGAGCACACAATAATAAACAAAATGCTGACACAAATTCAATAATAAAACAAAACAAAGTTTATTAACACAATATAATACAGTTCAATTATAATAGAGCTCAGATATAAATCAGAATTCTAATGCAATAGTTCAAATATATATCAAAGTTCAAATACAATATTTCAAATACATAAGAGTTTGAATACAAAAGAGTTTAAGTTAAATGCACTTGAATGGTAATAAACTTTTCTCATATCAGCATGGTGTGTATTTGATACCTGAGAGCTTTAAATATTATGCTTCCCAAAATTTACATTATAATATTGGATCATCTCTGAAGTATAACAGTTATCTTATAAATAATCAAGATGTGCACATATTTATATTTCACTTTTGCATTAAATAATCAAACAATAAGAAATCAGTCTTAATCCACTATAAATCTTCAAGCATGCCGGTTATTGAAAAATTAAACATATACTGTGCATTTCATCCTACATTAAAACATCAAAAGAGAATACAGGTCTCTTAATCATCTGTATTACAAAGCAAAAAATATGTAATTCATGTGGACAAATGTCTCTATCCAATGCAAAATACAATCAAGAGGAACCATACCTACCATGGATAGTGAAGACAACAATAAATTTACATGTGGTAGACAAATACCCAGGATCACTATATAAAATGTATACCATATACTATACCAATACTTTTAATTTTAGACATGTATAATGCAAACAGAGTAAACAAGGAAAACTGCTAACAAATTTGAGAGCTTATCAAATGATTAATCATCACACACCCATTGCATTAAACATACACATATATGATTAATTTTGAAAATCCACAGAAGGAAATAAAATTTTACTTATTAAATACAAATTACAAAATAAAATCTATATCTTTTTTAAAACTTTCTTCTTCTCTGTTTAAAACTTTTTTTTAAAAGCAACATTGATCTTAACTACATTGTAATTAATTAATAACAATTGCAGGAGTGATTTTGATTCTTTTTTTAATTAAAACACTTTATGTGAAGAAAAAAAAATTAAATTTTAAGAAAAAAAAACATTTTATATTTAAAAGGAAATAACACTATTATAGTATCTGCAAAAATAAAAGATTTTTAATATTCACTAATCTACCATGATATCAGATCAACTGACAAAGAAAAAAAATGTTTTTACAATATCTAAACACTAAAATAAGTTAATTTTGATACATAAATCATTTAAATTATAAATAATAAAAGATGAATATGGAGATTAATTAATATAAAAGATACACAGATCCATGAATCATTTAAATGAAATATCACTGCCTTGAATGTATCATAAAATAAAAAGTTTATCTTTAAGTTCGAGGGAAAAGATGGTGAAAGATATTATTTTCCAGAAAAGTTTTAATTCTATATATATATATATGTATGTGTGCACATGAAGCTCGTTAGTAATTTACATATAAAGTTTTCATTTACTGGTTTTAAATCTTGTAGAGTTGTCATGAAGTTTTTCTTTAGATTGAAAAGCACATCTGTTGAATTGCATATGTAAAGAGAGCATAGTTGTTAGCTTAAACTCAGCAAGCAAAGCTGAACATCTAATGGCTAAGGCTGACATAATGAAGAAGGGAAATTCCATTTCCAAGTGCTTAGCTGCTCATGGTTATTAACTTGACTACTGGTAAAAGTTAAGAATACATTATGCTAAACGGGCAAAAGCAACAATCACAAGAAAAAGCAGGATTAACAACAAATAGAAGCAGCCTAACCAGAATAATTTCTGAGCTTATTTTCTTAATTAACAAACCCACTCATTTACCATTTTTTAACAAATCCACTCATAATAAGCCAATAATTATTTTCCTTCATTAGGTTTACAAAATATTTTAATTATATTAATTTATTTGTTTATAAATGACACTTGGAATGTTATTAATTGAAATCAAACATTTTCAAAACCATAAACAAGGCTAAGAAAAATTTAATTTTCCAAAGTTTTATTTAATAAAAAATAATGAAATAAAAGTTTTATAAATTATTATTAATTAGGCAATTTTAAATAATAATAATAATAATAATAATAATAATGAGAATAGCGCATGCACGAGTATGCTCTGATCATTGTGAATGAACGTCTAACTACTATCATTTATTAATCATATTTTTACTGGAGTTAAACCCTCAAAATTGTGACTTACTTCAGAATAAGATGAAGGCAAGTACTTTTATATATATATTGTATGTGTATTGAGTATACATCTGTAATTAATTCACCTTTGCTGTTGATGGCTGGCAATAATATTAACATGGCCGCCACTAGTCCAAAGCCACGTGGAGAAAATCCACCCACGTAGGCTGACATTGCGCGTAGGCTGACATTACTAAATCACTAGCTAAAGATAAAGTATCAAATAAAAATGCTTTCTTTATAAATAAGAAATTAGAATCAAATCCGAGATTTAGGAAAACAACGACAGAGGATATAGCAGAATTGGATTTAAAAGCCACCTCAAATGAAGAAAACCAAGTAAGCTCCCCAATTATGTGGACGGATGATCAACTGCAATACATCTCAGAGAATTTTAATGATACGGTGCCAAAGGGCCTGTTTACTTCCTTTAAACGTTTCTTTACAGAACAGTCTGTCGTCATAGCAATTACTGATCTGAACTGCTCATTATATAAATTCCCTAAGGAATTATTATATGCTCTTACCTGCAACAATTTATGGGATAATATTCTACGAATAGCAGATCACCCCAACTCTCGATATCTAATTCTAGAATTCTTTAATACAGAGCAAAGAAACCTTTTTTAAAAAAAAATCAAAACCTTCGGCAATTACGCGCTTATAATAATAAACCAGAATAGACAGAATGTTATTTCGGGCATCTTGAAAAATGCTTTTTTAAATTATACTGTCAACGATTTTAAAAGATTAATTGAACCGTTTGGAACTGTGATACACTTCCAACCAATTTACCGGAAAGATACCCCCGTCCCAGTCTATAGCAATAACTATGAATACAAAGTAAAATTGCATAATAATGTGGAACCGCTAAACATACCTACGCAAATCACTGATCACGAAGCAACCCTACTTCTGATTATACGTGGATTAAAGCCTCAATGCTTCCAGTGTGGCCAAAAAGGTCATTTGGCAAACAGCTGTAGTAATATACGATGCATACATTGTAATAAGATAAACACACACACACCGAGTTGCCCAGAGAATAAAACACAAGACAATGCAACCTGTGAAATAGATATGCAAGAAACTAATGATTTACTTATTAACTTTGAAAGTAAATTAGAAGCAGAAAATACAACTAAGGTCGATATGGATGACATACTAAAAGACACAAAAAATCCAAGTACCACTGTCATAAGAAATAAAACATCCACCAATATCATGGATGGAATAGTACAAAGTTATATTAAAAATAAAAAACCCACGCTTATCATGGATGAAACAGTGCCAAGCTTGTCACAAATAAACACAAGCAGGACCACGGAAATGAGAAAACCAGGTCGGCCTCCACGCAAGAAGCGTGTACCAAAAAAAGGGACTCAATCACAAGATTCTAGTGAAGAAGAAGAAACTATCAACTTACATATACAACACAAAAAAGTAAAAATTGCCAACTTAAACCTCAATGATGAGATTGCAAATATCTTAGAGAAATGATCTAATAAATGAAGCCAACAAAATCACACCCTGCTCAGTTCTCAATGAAGGTCAAAACCCAGCTGCCAAAAATGCAACTTGTTCAATCTCTCCTGAGATGCAGAGCCAGCATGATTTATCAGAGTTAGGATCTTTTTCCAATGACACGGATTATGGTCAAGAGATGGAAGGTGAATAGTATGCATAACCATTTTGCTTTTGACATAGTATTGTATACAATTTCTTATAAATCAATATGAAAGTAAAAATTGGGGCTTTTAATGTAAGGGGTTTAAACTCTGTGGCAAAAGTCATGGACCTCTCTAAATGGCTTAGTAATACCCAACCCCAAGTACTTGGTTTGCTTGAAACAAAAATATATGACAGCTCACGTATAGAACCATCAGACTATTTACATAATCATGGTTTCTCTATTTTCTCAAGAACATACATTACACCATCAGCAGGCAAGGGTGCAATTATCAATAAAACATGCCCATTTGAATCATTTAGAATACTTTACATGGACTCTCATATAATAATCATCACATTAAATCATCAAGCCATAGTTCTAAACATAGTTTTTGTATATATACCACCAGGACCGACAATAGTTTATTATTGGGAGACTTCAACATGTCTTATGGGCAATTTATTAAGAAATGGCTTCACAGACTCACAATTCCTCTGATGAGTGGAGAAGGATGTCTACCAAATAATACAGTATCATTTAACAATGGTAGACATTCTTCACTGATTGACTTGGTCTTCTATTCTCCTTTGCTTCATCATATGATTAAAATATCTCTCAGTAACTCAACACTATCAGACCACCTAGCATTATTTGTCACCATAAACATTGACTTATCATATAAAACACAATTATCAACTAATAAAACAATCCGAATTTTACTTCCAAATCGAACCACAGAATTTCTGTTTTCTGAAATCTACATAGCAATCTTCAAAAATGATGAAGGTAGACTTGGATCCTCCACAAGCATGGATTGCTTTTGTGAATATAGTCTCTCACACAATTAACCATATTACACAGATTTCTTCCCCACCGACAAAATTGCTAGTACTTGCTGATGAGCTGCACAAGAGAATAATTTACTGTACATCGAAGGCTGATGAATACCCTAGAATTGCTGCTCTGAGAAAAGCTTATTTTTCCACATGCAAAACACTTGGAGAATATCTGTCTATTAAAAAAAGAAAAATTTATCTAAACAAACCTCATACATGGTCAAGGCAATACATTCGCTGGGCATTGGGTCAACCTCCAAAAATTAGAGTCCCTAGTGCACTTAAAATTAAAAATGAGGTGGTATCTGGTAATAACATTCTTAACTCATTATATCTACATTTTAAAAATGCCTTTCAAGATAGTGAAAGATTTCATCCAAAGCCACATTATTTTGGAATACTAGATGACATTTTATTTGTTCCAAAAGAATTCATCAAGAAAATGGCAGATATACCTGACTCTTGTCACCCAGGAATACATGGTATTCCCAAATTTGTGTATGCTCATCTTGGACACTTTACTGCCAAATACTTGTCAAGATTGGCAAATTTTTTAGCAAAAGAACTATATCACTTTGAAGGCCTATATCCCATACTACTAGTCCCATTTCACAAAAAACCAGAAAAAATCTCAACTGTCAAAAACATACGGCCAATATCTATGAGCCCCCTTGGAATCAAAATCCTTGAATCTGTAATAAAAGACAAAATTGAACCTCATATCCTACCAATGATCTCGAGATGGCAGTTTGCAAAAAAAGGATCATCTACCGGACAAGCTGCCATCCTATTCAAAACAATTATTGATGACATAAGAAACAGGAAAAAACAGTCCAATAGCTGTACAATTAGACATTAAAGCTGCCTTTGACACAGTTCCAATTGGAAAACTTATTGATGTATTAGTAGATACACCAATTCCTAGATCAATACTATACATCATTACCAACCTCTTGATTAATAAAGATATACACCTTACAATGAATGGAAAGTACTCACCCTCCTTCAACCCTTACTGCTCCATCCCACAAGGATCTCCATTAAGTGCCATCTTATCCACAACATATATAAACTCACTTTTGAACAAAATTGAAAAAAGCATACCTGGCTTATACATTTCGAGAATAAATACCAACATACCATACTTAGCCTTCATGGATGATATCACGGTGTTCCTGCCAAATAAAAAATATCTGCCAATGCTGTTGCAAATACTGGAAGAATATTCAAGGGAATATAAACTTGAATTCAATGCTGATAAATCATGTGCATGGAAAATTTTTAATGGACAGCCTATCCAGCATCCTTTCTTTAAAGGAAAGCCTACCCCTTTTTTGGGTTTCCCATTCCATCTGAGTAATGCAGCAATGCGAATAAAAATCCAGAACATACTCAAAATAAAAATTGAAAATATAATGAGCTCGCTCATGAAAACTTATCTCTCAGTTTACGCAAAAATATCACTATTCAACATGCTAATCAATACAAGAATTATATATTATACCCCAGTAGTTATATACGCAAAAGCTTTTCTCACGTACATATACTCAATGCTCAGAAAACTTTTATGGGGTCAACGTATCGTTTCCATCTCGATCAGAAAACTTCAGTGTCAACTAATTCATAATGGGATGGGACTCCATTCAGTTAACACAATTAGAATACAGAAAACACTAAACCTCATCTCATCGATTACTAAAAACACTAAACCTCATCTCATCGATTACTAAATTATTCCCTCAAATTGTTCCTACATTCAAAATTACACCCACTGATAGACCACCACCTTTAAAAGGCTATTGGAAAAACCTTATTGACCCTTTGCTCTCCATTGATAACCTCCATTTCCACCCTCCCCTGAATAAATATAGATATTGGGAAGTCCATTCACTCCTCCAACCACACTCAAATAATGATGAGTGTAAATCAATTTTAAATCTCAATAACCGTCAAATAATTAGAAAATTTAGGTTTTGGAACTTGGAGCCAAAATTCTTTGACTTTTTAGTTAAACTAAATCTGGAATGCCTCCCTACTCTTTATTTTTATAAATATAAAAGACAGTGCAAGAGAATAGATGCTCAATGCACACTTTGTCGCAGAGAAATGGAAACACAAGCTCACCTATTCTTTGACTGTCGATGCTTTGAGAACATACGGATAGCAATCCCTAGACTATTTAATAACACGCATGTCAACATGCACTATTTATTTAAAACATCCAGTAAGGGTATATATGCACAAATTCAGGCAAGCACTTTTATTCTATATGCACTTTGGTGCACCAGATGTACATTTATGTACAATAATAACCCTAGAAGACACCCAAACACCTTTTCAATCAAATTGGAAAGTATTAGAGAAAGAGACAAAAAATCACATCAGAAAAAGTCTTTCAAGACACTTGGTCTTTAATGAATGAAAACCTTAGATCTTAGCACAAAGTAATAGTGTCCCATTTTTGTCACCCCAGTGAGATGGTGAAAAAGAGACCTGAATAAACTTACATAACTTTTCTCCAGTTTGAGATATTTTTTTCTGTATAGATTAATTTAAGAAGTAACTGACCGTCCATATTATCTCTCATGTATATATACTATTTATATATATATATATATTGTTTTTATTTAGTAATTTTTTTTTTAACTGACCATCCATTTAATCTCTCTTATATATATATAATTTTTGTTGTTAGTAATATTTTTAATGCTCATGCATGATTTTTATGTACTCTAATCTAAGAAGTAACTAATTGTCTAATTAATTTCTCATGTATATATCTATTTGTTTTAGTAATTCTTTTTAATGCTCATTTATATTTTTTGTATATCTCATATGTACATGTCATTATACCACTGTTACTATACTAAATGTATCAAATTCATGTATCATACTATATGTAATAAGCTATGTAACCCTTGATTGCTTAATAAAGTTCTTTGAAAAGTAGTAGTAGTAGTAGTAATAGTAGTAGTACTAATAATAATAAGAAGAAGAAGAAGAAGAAGAAGAAGAAGAAGAAGAAGAAGAAGAAGAAGAAGAAGAAGAAGAAGAAGAAGAAGAAGAAGAAGAAGAAGAAGAAGAAGAAGAAGAAGAAGAAGAAGAAGAAGAAGAAGAAGAAGAAGAAGAAGAAGAAGAAGAAGAAGAAGAAGAAGAAGAAGAAGAAGAAGAAGAAGAAGAAGAAGAAGAAGAAGAAGAAGAAGAAGAAGAAGAAGAAGAAGAAGAAGAAGAAGAAGAAGAAGAAGAAGAAGAAGAAGAAGAAGAAGAAGAAGAAGAAGAAGAAGAAGAAGAAGAAGAAGAAGAAGAAGAAGAAGAAGAAGAAGAAGAAGAAGAAGAAGAAGAAGAAGAAGAAGAAGAAGAAGAAGAAGAAGAAGAAGAAGAAGAAGAAGAAGAAGAAGAAGAAGAAGAAGAAGAAGAAGAAGAAGAAGAAGAAGAAGAAGAAGAAGAAGAAGAAGAAGAAGAAGAAGAAGAAGAAGAAGAAGAAGAAGAAGAAGAAGAAGAAGAAGAAGAAGAAGAAGAAGAAGAAGAAGAAGAAGAAGAAGAAGAAGAAGAAGAAGAAGAAGAAGAAGAAGAAGAAGAAGAAGAAGAAGAAGAAGAAGAAGAAGAAGAAGAAGAAGAAGAAGAAGAAGAAGAAGAAGAAGAAGAAGAAGAAGAAGAAGAAGAAGAAGAAGAAGAAGAAGAAGAAGAAGAAGAAGAAGAAGAAGAAGAAGAAGAAGAAGAAGAAGAAGAAGAAGAAGAAGAAGAAGAAGAAGAAGAAGAAGAAGAAGAAGAAGAAGAAGAAGAAGAAGAAGAAGAAGAAGAAGAAGAAGAAGAAGAAGAAGAAGAAGAAGAAGAAGAAGAAGAAGAAGAAGAAGAAGAAGAAGAAGAAGAAGAAGAAGAAGAAGAAGAAGAAGAAGAAGAAGAAGAAGAAGAAGAAGAAGAAGAAGAAGAAGAAGAAGAAGAAGAAGAAGAAGAAGAAGAAGAAGAAGAAGAAGAAGAAGAAGAAGAAGAAGAAGAAGAAGAAGAAGAAGAAGAAGAAGAAGAAGAAGAAGAAGAAGAAGAAGAAGAAGAAGAAGAAGAAGAAGAAGAAGAAGAAGAAGAAGAAGAAGAAGAAGAAGAAGAAGAAGAAGAAGAAGAAGAAGAAGAAGAAGAAGAAGAAGAAGAAGAAGAAGAAGAAGAAGAAGAAGAAGAAGAAGAAGAAGAAGAAGAAGAAGAAGAAGAAGAAGAAGAAGAAGAAGAAGAAGAAGAAGAAGAAGAAGAAGAAGAAGAAGAAGAAGAAGAAGAAGAAGAAGAAGAAGAAGAAGAAGAAGAAGAAGAAGAAGAAGAAGAAGAAGAAGAAGAAGAAGAAGAAGAAGAAGAAGAAGAAGAAGAAGAAGAAGAAGAAGAAGAAGAAGAAGAAGAAGAAGAAGAAGAAGAAGAAGAAGAAGAAGAAGAAGAAGAAGAAGAAGAAGAAGAAATCCAGAATTTCAGGTGCTAGCAATGTGTGTGCAGTTTTTTTATTATTCAATTGCTGTTGATCTGTGGTTTTTTTATTAGTTTTTTCTTGTTTATTAGTTGTTTTCGTTATCTGTTTTGTACTGTTTGATTCCAGTTGGTGAGCTTCTGTTGGTTGATCTTCAGAGCTCGTTTGGTTTTTCTGGTTGATTTTGGTGTTGCAATCGATTGCTAAGTGTCCGGTTTCACCGCACGCAAAACATCTTGGCCTTAATCCTTTTATGTGAAGTCAATAGAATTCAAACCCCCACTGATAAAAAAACTGAAAGTCAACAACCTCAAGAGGCTCCAATGGAAAAAACAGTGTACAATCTAAGTCAGCCTACCAGATACTGATGAAAAAGAGATAATAAAAGAACAAATAAACTCACACAGTAATAGTGATCAAGAAAAAAAATATATAACACACCAAACACCCAATATTAAAAATAATACAACAATGGAAATTATGGAAGCTATCACCCCAAATATGCCTCAAATCACCAAAACTGACACAGAACAAAGAAGAAGACCAGGCCGCCCACCAAAGAAAAATAGAGGGCACAAAAAAATCAAAACAGAATCCAACCTTAGCCTTTCTGATCACAACAATATAACTACAGTGAAAACAGAGGAAGATCTGGAAATGGAATATGAGAATGAATGAAAAGAAACACCAGATCAATCCTAATATTTAAATCTCAACCAAAAAACATATAATGAAAATAAAAATTGCGGCAATCAATGTCAGGGGTTTGAACTCAACCTCAAAAATTAATAAGTTAAAACATCGGATCAAGGATTCAACCACACTTGCTTGGTATACTTGAGACAATAATTTATGATGGATCACAAACTGACCCAGCCAAACATTTAAATATGGAAAGTTTCTGTGCATGCTCCAGAGACTCTTCCTCTCCCTCAGCTGGCACTGAACTCATAATTGCTAGAAATTGCCCATTCACAAGGTTCAAAATAATTCACATTGACATGAACTTATTAATTGCAACCTTCAGCCAAAAAAGCATAACAATAAATCTGGTTTTTGTATATATGCCTTTACAGGATAAAAAAAATAGATACCATAATTGCAAACATTAATTCAAGGTTAGCTACAACTTCAAACCCAACCGTCTTAATTGGAGATTTTAATTTAAAATATCAGGAATTTACCAACGTTGGCATCACAGAATAAACATAGCACTAATGAATGGCCAAGGTTTTTTCACAGATGATGCCATCTCTTTCCACAATAATCGCTTCTCTTCACTTATTGATCTGTGCTTTTATTCTCCAATGCTTCACCACCTTATTGAAATAAAACTAACTCCCTCAACTTTTTCCGATCACTCAGCTCAAATAGTCACAATTGACTGTGCCCAAATTCAAATATCACCCTTTCCACTTACAAGAACAATAAGAGTTTTACTCCCAGAAACAATCCCTGAATTTCTGTTCTCTGAGACCTACATAATGCTAAACAAAATCAAAGATATGACTTTGAACCCGGTCCAGAAATATCTAGCATTTATGGGAATGTTGTCCTTTAACATCACCATATAACAAAAAAACAACCTCCACCATTAAGACTTTTGTCTCTGGCAGATCAGTTACACCAGAGAATAATCATGATTAACCCATCACACTGCACCCAGCATTATATATTCAAGCTTACACATGCATACAATAAAGCATGTGATGAACTCAAAAGCTATCTGAAGATAAAGATATGCAAGGTATGCCTAACCAGGCCACACACTTGGACAAGAGATTATATAAGATGGGCACTGGGGAACCAACCAGATGTAAAAGTGCCAATGGCACTATATACAAATAGTGGAACATATGCAGGACACAATATGATTATGCCAATTTTTGAATATTTTAAAGAGAAATTACAAGAAAAACAACCATATAAAATACCACATAATCTGTTTGGCCCACCAGAGACAAAAACCCCATTCACAAAAGATCTATTCACAACAAAACTAAATACTATTCGAAACGCTTGCCATTTAGGTAGTCCTGGAGTGCCATTGTTTGTATTAAAGCATCTAAGTAAATTCACAACAGAATATTTTTGTCAGTTAGCAAACCATCTAGCACAACAAATTCAACCCATGGAGGGTGTCTATCCAATAGCCATAAAACCCTATAATTAAAAAAAGCAATTATTTCACCTATTACAGACCTCAGACCAATATCTATGGGATCTTTGCTGATCAAAATTATGGAGAAAATTATTAAAGATGAAATTGAACCGTATATAATGCCACTTATCTCCAAAGCACAATATGCAAAGAAAAACTCTTCAACAACAGAAGCAGCCTTATTCTGCAAAGCAATTCTAGCCACAGTCTAAAACAGCGGAAAAAATACGGACCCGTTGTTGTGCAGCTTGACACAGAAGCTGCATTTGACAAAGTCAATATATACACACTTCTAAAAATGCTAAAAGACACAGAAATTCCTAGAACACATCTATATATAATTGCTAACCTGCTTCTGAACAGAGATCCATATAACTTTAAATGGAAGAAACTCACCATCTTTCACACCCACCAAATCTATATCCCAAGGATCCCATCTTAGTTCCCTATTGTTTATATTTTACATCCCCTTATTAAAAGCATACAAAATGCATTTACTGGGATTGAGATACAAGACAGAACACAGCGCACTACATGCATCGCCTATATGGATGATGTTACCCTATTCCTAACATCAAAAAAACAAATACCGCAACCCCAAAAGATATTACAAGAATATTCACAAAAATATGAATTAACATTTAATCCGGCAAAAACCACAGCCTGGTCACTATACACTGGTAAACCATGTACATCAATTTACAAATCAAAACCAAACTCTTTCCTTGGGTTCCCATTTCATATGGGAATTACAGGAATGAGATGCCATATCCAAAATAAACTTAAAGAAGAAGCCACAAAAATTATAAACTCCTTGTCCAAGGCATATCTTTC